>JANJEY010000005.1:21723800-21736353 GCA_024703695.1 Erythroxylum cataractarum | reverse complement strand
ATAAGTGAATATGTTCGAATAAGTTCATACAATGTAAGTGATGCATTCCATCTCATGAATGCATGAAATATAAAGGAATTGTGATTTGAGTCACCTATATGAAGCGCTTCCATGTAGAGCTATGCTTCGTGATTATGTGATTCGACTAAGCCTACGGGCCAGTATTCAGTTTTGACTAAGCCTACAAGCCAGTATTCTGTTCTAACTGAGCTTACGAGCCAGTACTTTGTTTATGTGAGAGGCACTCAATCACAACAATAAGAACGAATGTGAGTCTCATACAAATGGCATATGCATAATATGAATGTCTAAATGATCTGAGAGTGAAATTTGAATTCTATATGATATATGTGTATGTGTTATGTGACTGGGTGAGCCATCGAGGATGGTCACTCATTGAGTTCGCAAAACTCACCAAAAATTTGCAACTATTTTTCAGGATTAAAAGAATACCCTGTTAGGCCAACGGAAGTATAGCTACAGCATTCAAGTGAAGGATAGAGGTCGGGATCAGTTCGCGTCTGCATTTGTGTTTTTCACATTTGCATTGAATTGTATATTCTACATCTTTTTGTATGCAATTGTATTTTGAAATGACACGAATGTTTTATAATTATGAAAGGGCCTGAATGACTATTGGAAATTGTGTTAAGTGAAAATGTTTATGAAAGAATACGAGCCCAATTTGAGTTTCGATTTCCGCATCTTGTGTTATCGATTTCCAAGAAAAAAAATTGGAACTTTTAAAAGATTGAGTGCTTTAACACACTACCCTCGCGGGGCACAGACTCGGATATCACCATCGATGTTGGGTTCGGGTCATCGCGAGAGTGGGGTGTTACACATACATTATGTTTGAATTGAGAAACTTGATATACATGTTATTTTTGACTAATTGGTGAGATAAATATGCCTTGAATGATGTATGAATTAAATTAAAACCAATAATGGAAGAAAAAATGACATGAAAGAATGACATTTACATTTGGCCAAATATGGAATAGCCTAAATTGATTATTATGAGCTTTTAATGGAATTTAATTAATGCCCCTAGTAAAATAGATAGGAATTGGAGGAATGTGATAAGGTTGACATGCCAATTAGAAAGTTAGCAGTACACGTCATGGTATATTTTATGGGACTTTATGTCATATGTTACTAGAATGTATGGCTTCGAGAGCTCAGTTCTAGTGTAAGATATTTGATTTAGGTTATGAACTGCACGGCTCTAAGAGCTCAATTTCAATATGAATGTATATTAAAAAAAAGGATCATAAGGTTCTGAGAACCCGATCTTGTATTTTTAAAATCCTACTTATCCGACTTGGTGATGCAATTTTGATAGATTTTACTTTGGGGAAATTACATAAAGTAGATAAATGCATGATTAATGATTAAAGAACTTCAAATGAAAGTAGTAATTGAATGTACAAATTATTGATCATTGTATAATTAGATATAAATTATTATAATAGATGCATGCTTGTATTTCATAACTTAATTTTAAATGCCTATTTATGCTTAGAAATAAATGAAGATATTTATATGTGAAAAATATTATATATTATGTATGTTATGGTAGAATGAACTGAATTGAATGAGAAATGAAATTGCTTGAACACCACTAAACCTATAGCTTAGCATGTGGATTTTCTTTCCACGCGTAGGTTTTGAAGAGAATTAGAAAAAAGTTATGGTGAATCTACTATAAAACAATAGTCACATAGAAGATCTCAAAAGATTTGGAGGCGGATGTACTACATATTTTTATTTTGTTTTTATTCATGGCATGTACACATAAAGAAGTGAAGGATTTTATTGTGAATTATATATGAATAAATGAAAGTTATGTATGAAATATAATTTAGATGTGTTGAAATGTATTGGAGGGTGGGTAAATTATTTATTTTCACGAAGTTTGACATGGAGATGGATTGTTGAATAACATGCATGAGAAGTGTATTAAAGTTTCTTGCAGGAGGTTTTAAGTACATGCCGAAGGAACTCTATCAAAATTTTATAAAGAAAATAGTAATTTACTATAATAATGTGGTTTTAAATAGAAAATGTTGTAGCTTGAAGTATTAACAATTTAAGAATATGGTAACACTCGATATGTCGATTCCATTATAGAGTATGGGGTGTTACATGTTTCTCTTTACTTATGGCTATCTATTCTTGGGAAATTTGGAAAATGAGTAAATGTTTTAGCCTGTGACTTTAATTTTGAGGTTTTTCCCAAGGGTGATGAAAAGATATATGTGGGGGAAATTGATATATGCTTAATTGATTATACATTTATTCCACAACACTTAGTGATTCATGCTATGAAATATTTAAGATATTCATTTTAGTTCATAATTGATTTTAGGTATAATTTGAAAGCAAAAGAGCTAAAGTGAGTTGAAAATACAATATTTGAGTTGTTTTGTTGAGATTCATACTCAATTGTCTTCATAGAGCAAGAAGGAGAATGATTAAAGTAGGAGAAGACAAGAAAATGACAAAAAGAATTGAAGATGCAAGACTCATGGCTATGGACCATGTTCTCATGGCTATGAGTCATCTCTCACGGCCATGACAACTTTGTTATAGGCATGACACATTAGTCACACGCATGACAAATGTGTTAGGGGCGTGACAACATTAGTCAGAACTATAACATAAAGGCTCATGACCGTGGGCCTTCATTGAGATTTTTCACAACCGTGAGCCATTAAGTCACACCCATGACATTCTACCAGCTCACCCGAACCCTAGATTTTAATATAAATAGACATAATGTGACGGAAGAAGGTATGAATGGTTTTACAAAGTGTTTTGGAGTCGTGAGGTCTTGGATTTGAAGAAGAGAAGAGGCAAAGCTCCATTCCTTTGGAGACCCATAGAGGGCTGAGCTTCCTGATGCTGGTTAGGAGGTGATATCGATGCCAAAGAACCTAGTTAACCATTCTCTCCATTATGTTTGTTGTTCTTTCTCTCTTAGGAATTGATTATATTATCTTATGTTTATTGAATCAGTTATTGTGTAAAAATGATTGAATGCTCTATTTGATTGTTTTTATGTATGAACTCATTGCTAGAATCGAATGCAATACGTAGCCGTTGTGATTTTGATTCATTTGCGTCAACTAATGGTTTTTAATCATTAGGGATAACATATACTAGGTTAAATGACCCAAGTTTGTGTGGTTATTTCCTTGGTTAATTTGTTTTCTTAAGTCGTAATATGGTTGTATAATTAAATTTAGAGAGATTGTTCTAGGTTGTTTGATAGCTAGGTTTAATTAACCAGTTCTTCTTAATTAAGCACAACTTAAGGAAAAACTGAGGTTAATAGAGCTTTTTGTTAAATTACGATTAATATTTGCTAGAAGAGATATAAGAATAACAACTCAATGAAGTACGTTTAATTATGTGTAGGTCAAGATTGAACCGATGATCGAGTCCCTAACATATTCATCTCTTTTCATCATGTTTGAATGTTTTCTTTAATTTATTTTCATTTATTCAGTTTTGTTTTATTTTATTATTTAAAAACCAACAAAATGCCCCATAACTTAAATACCGATTGATTTTATTTCAAAAGCTTTACACATTCTTTCTATGGGATCAATCTAAACTCATCATTGTTATAATTGTCGGACTAATTTTTTTGCATAGTGTTCCAATGCGCTATATCAAGTTTATCGTGAAGAGTTTGGTTATGTGGAAAAGGTTACATATCAAGGACACTACATGGGAAAATGCTATAGAAATTTAGGACAAATTCATAAACCTTGAGGACAAGGTTCCAAAAAAAAGGGAGGGGTATTGATAAACCAAGAAGATCCATAAAAGAGTAAATTCTAAACTCCAAATACCATTATGATAAAGGACATCCACATCTGATGCAAGATAAGTATGTGCATGGGCTTGGTCTATGTTGTGGGAATATGATAATAGTTTGCTTAAGAACAGGTCGAGAGGTTATATTTTTATTTGTTAATTCCATATGAAAAAACCATCCGTTGTTGCTAAAAGTAATCTTATTTCTTAGAGATATTATCTAAGATTTAGGAAAAGTAGTTCAATATATTTTTGTATTTAAACACTTCCTCATTGGTTAATGAAGACAAGGCTATTCCAACTAAACTTGATGTGGTTTATTTTAACCTAAAGTATATTATTTTACGACAAATTTATTCAAGCTTTGACCAGGATGGTTGCATTACATCTTCAGACATGGTATTTGGAATTTGGAATTTACTTTTTTGTGGATCTTCTTGGTTTATTAGTATGCATGTGTGCATCTTTGGTTTTCTTGTGTTATTTTTATACAAATTTGTCTGTTATCTATAAACCTCGATTAATGTGCTTATTTCGTTTCGTCTTATTTTCTTCCGTCTTATTTTTAGCTTCGCTTCATCTTATTTTTATCATCTCATTTTGCTTTCCGCTTCCATCTCATTTTGCTTTTTGCCTGCTTCTTATTTCTATCTTGCTCTTCATCTGCTTGTGTGGAGGAAAGGTGGGGGTGAGCTTGAAACTCGTGGGTAACAATTTTACAGTTTGCAACAAGTAAAGACACGTTGGCATAGCCGCTAGGCATTGACGGTGGGAAAAATATCTCGTCGGCACAAGCGCTGGGTATCTTAAGTGGGAAAAACATATTAGAGTTGCCCGCCAACTATAAAGAAAATAAAAGTGGTCAGCTATAAGAAAGTCACGAGGGCAAGATTGTATAATATGAGAGACAAGCTTCCTAGATTGTCCACTTCTAAATGAGAATCATGTAAATGGCCACTCATCAGTTCGCTATTGCGATGACAATCCTGATGACACAAATACTGTAAGGGCCAAGTTCATGTCCATCTTTACTTAACCTTTTTCAATTTTTTGTAAGTCATCGCAAGGGAAAGTTATTTGGGTCCTTTGCAATACTTGTTTTTCAATCATTAGCAGTAGTTCAGACTTGTCATCTATGCATTTGTTGCACTTTATTATTTAATAATTAACTTCTTTTGTGCAAATTTGTCTCACTCTTGAGCGGCAAATTTCCACCAATAACTTTTAATTGACAATTATATCATATGTTACTTGAGGGTACACTTTTAATATCTAGAATTTGAGCATGATTGACCTGCTTGGGTTAAATTACACAATGGTTGAAGTTATTTACGATTGCTTTTGGGTGAGTGAATGTTCAATTCTGCAGATTGATACAACATTTGTGATCATCATCATACATGACACCTGACTTTGGTATAAACCCATTTTTTAAAATTTAAAATTAAATTTATCGATATTCGAAAATAATCTATCTACTAATTAAGAGTAATAAATTGCGTATTTCTAAACCTCTTAAGATTTCACGTATCATCAAGACTTCTACTGAGATGTTATTATTGTTTTTTTTTATGTATGCATAGTTATTCTCAGTTCATTTATGGTTAAAAGAAGAAGCACTATTTTCTCGGAACTGGACCATTACACATCGCCACATCTACCGGGAATGTAATCGTTGTGCGGACTGACTCGCAAGTTATGCGGTACAGTTCGACATTGAATGTACTTTTTTAAATACCACCCATAGTGGGTGTCATTCTATCCTTCTTGAGGATCAATTGGACGTTAGTTTTTCCCTATTCGTTTTGTAATTTGTATCTTTTCCCTTAAATAAAAAAAAAAAGAAAAGAAAAGCATCAGCACCATACAACTGCATGCTCCCCACCCAAAAAATTGAAAACGCACATTGCAGAAAAGGAGCTTGTTTTTGTTGAAGGCTTTTGACCAAGAAAGCATAGGTTAGACCAAATATGAGGTTGCTATAGACTAAGCAATATATACCATTTTTGAAACGTCAAATAGCATTTGTTGCCTAGTTTTGTTCGATTCATATAAAACTCCGATACCAACTTGGAGATAGGCCATATACGCCATTGATACAAGTTGCAGATGTAGGCTTTCCTGTCTTATGCAAAATACAATCAGGGTTCAACAGGATGATGTGCTTTTTTTCTGCTTTCTCAACTACCGTTGAACGTTCATTTACTGGAGGTACCGTTCTAGTTTCTGATACAATGCAGTCCATTGCAGTGCCGCCAAATGTCATCTTTTCGGATCCCAGGCTGACGAGGATTCGCTCTTGCGTCCTTCCCACCCAGGATAACACTACTTAAATAGAAGAGTTGTGTATTTGGTCGTTTGTAGTTTCCGATTTGGTTTATTCACTTGGAAGGATGGAGCAGTCGTATCAATTTAGTTTGGTGGATAAAGAATTCACTACTTGCAAGAAAGAGCCTCCTCTGGTTATGTTATATTCATTAATCAAATCTGTCTTTTATCCCGTTCCCATTATCATTCCACCAGGGGAAAACAACAGTACAGGATTTGAGAGCATTCATTTGGGATCTATTAGATATCTATTGCGTGGTTCCTTGTTCAATCTTAAAAAGAGTATGCGCATTCAAGTGCCTCCGTGGATTTTAGAACCAATTACTTACAAGGGATCAACATGCATCTGGTTTTTTATAAGAACACGATTTCTTGGTGTTGATTACGGAAATCGTGTTTAAATGACAACATTAAGTTAACCTCGCAGTTAGCGGTGAGGCTACTCTGCACTTGGGGGCGCTGTGTGTGATTTGCCACCAGTTTTTAGGGCAATACAGTGCGTGTGTGCTTGGCTTCAGCAGCATATATCGATAAATATTAGTTAGGTACAACTTCATTATTCGATTTCGAGGTCCTATCTTTGTGATTTGTGATCCAATTTCACCTGTCTGTCAATTCTTTCTTTTAGTTGTTAGTTGAATTTAAGTTCTGCCCTCATCATTTGAGGGGCAGAGCAATTATGTCTGTACTAATTGGAAAATAAATAAACCTCATATTAGTGAATAGGAGAATTAAAAACCAAGCTTAGATATGTTAAGTCTTTTAATAAATTGGCCTTCTCAATTTTTTTTAATTATATAAAACATAGGATTAAAGTAAAAGAAAAGTGAAATGGAGACAAAAAGAGAGGCTTTTGTCTAGCGCAAATCAATAATAATAAAGGAACAAGAAAGAGGAGAAAAGTCATTTTCTTGTTTAATCAATCGTATTTCCCATCCTTCCTCCACATCCCTCTAACCACAGCTTCACTTAATTTTTTCTCAGTATTAACTGCTTCTATTTCTCGGCTGTTTCACTCTCACCCATTCCCATCTTTAATTGGGCCTTTTTCTGAGCTACACTTTTTTGGTTTTGGGGTTCTTATTAGTTTAGTGGGTTGTTGAATTGATTGGGTCGTGGAATTTTTTTGAGCTTCAGCGGTTGAGACATTGATCCGGTGTGATTGGTGTCGCCGACATGACTGCCGGTGGTGGTACCCAAATGACAACGGTGCATCCGGACGAGCTCAGGTTCATTTGTAAGTTTCCTCTTTTTTTCTTTTTCTAATTCTCAGGATTCATTTTCATTCATGCGTGCCAATATATTTTTACGGGTTGTTGCGGTTTGATGAGGTCGACGTGACCTTAATCTCTGCTATCAAGGTCATGGTCGATATGATTTGAGAGGAAATTATTAGTATTGATTGGATCAATGTCATGATATTTTGGATTATTCCATCTTTCATAAAGAAATGACTTGTTTTTAATTGGTTCTCTTGTAAATTAGATAGTGTCTTGAATTTGCTTGTTTCAATTTGTTGAAAATCCGTGCTGTTGCTTTTGCTTTGAGGTGTACCCGTAGAAACTATTAATAAATCTAAATTGTGAAAATCTCATTAATTGTCCATTTCACTCACTCCATTATATCTTGAATTCCAACATCTTTTATGATATATCCGTGCTGTGTAGTTAGGCACCTGCAAGAGATTAAGGCAAGGGACACGGTCATGGTTGAAGATTCCATTTGACCTGCCAACAGAAAACTTGTTTATTGCAGTGGTGAATGAATCTCAACTGTAATCTAGTAGGATCTACTCCTGTTACCCTCCTTTTGTTGTGTGTGTATAATAGGTGTGAAATTTTGAAGTTGGTCCTAATAGATGCATGGCGTTCTAGTAGATGCTTATTTAGTATGCACAGTTTTAGAAGGCGGATTTAAAGCATATAGCTTTTTTTTTTAGCTAAATTATGTAGCTAAATTTTATAATGAACTATCAATCCATGATGACCACACATAGAGAAAAACTTCTATAAAAAAAAATGTAGAAATATTAAGAGTTTTGCAAATTGTACATAGAGTTTTCATTGGAATGCATAAGCTCGAGTATATGCTGGTTGCAAGTGTGAATAATATATCAATTTTTATGGATATCTCTTTTTGTAAGCTTGTAACTTGTAATCATGACCAGGCTATTGGAAAGGAGGATTATCTAATGTGTACATTTGTTTGATTCAGTAGTATCGTTGTACAATTTTCAAATTTCTTGTACTTATGATGTTGTCCTTGTCTGTTCAGTTGAGCTGGAGAAGCAAAGCTTTTGTGATCTTAAAGTTGCAAACAACACAGCACACCATGTTGCTTTTAAGGTGGAATCTGCACCAGTTCGTAGAGTATACCTGTGCAAACTTACTGCTATTGATAAGAATGTCTCAGTTATTGTTGTTTAACCTTTTTTTTCCCAGGTTAAAACGACTTCACCTAAGAAGTACTTTGTTAGACCCAACACTGGTGTTATACAACCTTGGGATTCATGTGTCATTAGAGGTGCTACCTGTTGCCCCATAAAATTTGTGGAAACAAAATTTGTGTTCTTTGTAGCCAAACATAGGCCTTATGTTAGAATAGATTCTTAGTAAAAGTTATAATTCTTTAGCATAAGAAAGACAATGAGAGCAGCAACTAGATAATGTTTTAAACAGCTTCTTACTTTTGTTTGTAGAATACATTGGCCTGACCTCTTATCACCCCTTTCTTGTATATCATCTCTGCGCTAATTCTGTGCTAATCTTTTCTTTATAAGTTAGCATAATCTTTCATTTTGTTGAACATTAACCACCGTTAAATTTTGGATTTTCAGTTACCCTTCAAGCTCAACGAGAGTACCCTCCCGATTTGCAATGCAAAGATAAGTTTCTCCTACAGAGTACGACAGTGCAGCCACTTGTTGATGTCGATGAGCTTCCACCAGATACTGTGAGAATGCTAACTTGAACAGAACAGTGAACTGGTTTGTTTAGGATGTAGATTCTATCAATTCAAAATAAAATTTCTTCATATGTATTGGATCTTTTTTGGCTATGAGTTCAGTTTAATAAGGACAATGGTGAAAAGACCATAGAGGAGTACAAGCTCAGAGTTGTGTATGTTTTGCCCTCATCAGCTCAAGGGAATGTGGAAGACAAGGCATTAAAAAGCTCTACACAAAATCATGATCCTAATTCCGTGAGTTGGCTTTCCTTTTCTCTGCGTGGGTGGCTTTGTTATTACAATATTTAATCTTGACATGCTTACCGGGTATTAGTATGGAATCATATCCCAAACTTGTAATGTGTATTGCAATTGGTTGTACAATTAAGGTTTTAAAGTAAGGAAGGCCTGACAAGTTTCATTGCCATTTACCTTGTAGTACTTTAATGAATTAACATGTATCTTTCGGTGTAGATATTTGCATATTAGCATTTTTCTGAGAAACTTATGGTGACAAAGTTCTAGTAGCCTGTCTAGACACATTTTTTTGCGCACCAACCATTTGACCTTTAGGTTTCTAGGCAGCAGTGGTAAATAGCAGTTGAGAGAACCCATAAAACATATATTCGATGTGCCTAGATGGATGATGGTTTAACACAAAGCTTTTCTACTTGCAACTTTAAGCATCAAGGTTTTATGACGCTTAGATATCCTATGGGATCGAGTGCCAAAAAAGTTGTCCTTTTAAGTAAACTTGAGAAAATCCTGGAATAAAGTTGCTAAAGTTGCAACTTTTAGTACCTTTTTTTTTTTCAATTTTAATGCTTTCATAATCTATATGATCCACAAACATTGAACTTTTCTTCTCATTGAGGGATTAGGCTATACAGCGTCTGAGGGATGAAAGGGATGTAGCTGTTCGGCAAACAGATCAACTGCAACAGGAACTGGTAAGTACTTTCCATGTCATCTTATTCTCTTATATTTATTTTTATTCATTTTGATGTTCGAGTCTTAATCCTAAAGGTCCTTTAGATATATGCTAATTAGGATAACCGAAACTCTGAACCTTGTACATATCCTTGTGTCCAAAATATTCGGGTGTTTCCAAAATACATTGTCAGAAGCTTAATTGCGTATGTTTTCTCTAATGCTTCTCTTAAGTTCCTATTTCCTGTACCTTTTTGGTGTTGGTAATTTTTGCGTTTTTGTTTCTGTTTCCACGTTCCTTTATGTCCATTTCTGTGCAACCTAGTATATTAAGTTGTGCTGTAAGCTAATATTGGTGTGAAGCGGCGTGACGTTAAAAAAATATATTACATGTTCTGTCACTCACCTTTGTTGTAACTGAGTAAGCAAAAACACAAACATGTTGATGATTTTTAGTTTTGATCCTTATTATAGGACATGTTGAAGAGACGAAGATATCGGAAAAGTGATCCAGGCTTCTCCGTCACATTTGCCTTTGTTGTGGGGCTTATTGGTATAATGGTTGGATTCCTCTTGAACCTTTCACTGTCTTCTCCATCGACATAATGATTTGGAACTGCTGGGACCTTAAGGCACACGTCAACCAATCTATCAAAACTGTGGCATTTCTGGGGTTCTGTTAGCTGGAAGGAGTACTTAATTTATTGCCTTCATTTTGTAAATGGTTGGGAAACTTGTTGCTAATTTCTTGCCTTCATTTTGTATATGGTTGGGAAACTTGTTGCAAAATTCATTTGATTTCATTCTTGTGAC
This sequence comes from Erythroxylum cataractarum, assembly GCA_024703695.1. NCBI lineage: Eukaryota > Viridiplantae > Streptophyta > Magnoliopsida > Malpighiales > Erythroxylaceae > Erythroxylum > Erythroxylum cataractarum. The sequence continues at coordinate 21,725,508 of JANJEY010000005.1, read as the reverse complement.
AGTAAATTGTTTATATGTCTTGTTAGGCTGGAGCTTCCTTGCCTAGCAGAGGAACTTCATGAGCTATTCTTAAGTCTTCTGGACTTCTTTTGAGTAACGCTGTGTTTGGGACTTTTAGCCTTACAAACCTAACGTTTTGACTTTTGAGGAACTAGGCCTTTATCCATACGTCAGATCCACCTAGCTCAGCACTCACTAAAAGACGAACCTCAGTTAAAGATAAAGGCGTGAAGTACATGCAGTCACTAGTAAATAATACTGGCCAAAATATTTTTCGATGGATAGATTTAACAAGAAGTAAGGTTGGAGAATACGTCTGCAGTATTACTATTGCCCGACCGAAGCAATAAGGAATTTAAAAGCATGGTAGTGACTGCATCTGCATGTGCTTCAGGAAATTTAGGATTACGTTTCAGTGGTTTTTTAGGGGGTCATAGAAATTATTAAAGGACAAAAAAAGAAAGGAATAAATTAAAAAACTTTTAAATTTTCATATATAAAATAATTACTTATATAAAAAAATAACAAAATTGTCTGCAATTTATTTAATAAATAATAAAGATACAAATGAGAACTTATTAAATAGTGTAATTAGACTTATACATTATATATTTCATAATTAAATATATTAGTTTAACATAATTTAAATATTTTTAAAATTTAATAATTCATATTGACTATATATACTACTTAGTGTATACATGTTGAAATATATAAAGATAATATTTGAAATTAAATTTAATTATCATAAATTTATATTTTTTTACTTTATGCTAATTCTTAATTTTATATTATATGAGGGTTAAATAATCCTTTTCTCATCTTAATTTATCATATAAATATGAAAATAATATTAATAAAAATAAAATATTTATTATACCAAAATTATACTATTATGATGTGTTTAGAAATGATTGAATTAATATAAAAATTGTCTAAAATGTTTTTTAATTTTATAAAATTTAGATAATAGTGAAAATGATAGTTGATATTGTACTAGAAAGGATCAGATCATCTGTTCCATAATTGTTGTGCCAGTGTTGTTCCATTGCATCTGGTCCATGCATTTGGATCAGATGCAATAGAACAACACTGGCACAGTAATTATGGAACTGCTGATTTCATTTGGTACTATAACTAAATTAGTACCCAAGTCCGGTACCGTGTTGCTTGCGGTCTAAACAAAGCGATATAAATTGAATTATATCTAGACCAATTAGAGGCAAGTGCACCCCATCGACAAGTAATATAAATCAGTAAGAACCGGATATCGTATCCAAGGGAAAATTTTCTAACACGTAAGACAATTAAATTAAACGATAAAAAATTACTCAGACGTTCTAAAATTGATTGATTTGAAAGTAAAATAAAATAAAGTAAGCAAATTAAGAAAATATGAAAAATGCAAGGTATGAATTAAAACGACTAGATTTAATTAAATGACAAAAATTGGTTAAGGTATCGGATTTCAATTTGATTGGACACTAAAATAAAATTGTAACGGTGGATTGATTTAGGAAATACTTCACTTAAGCAAGTCAAACTCAATGTTCATGGCGTTCCCTTCTCTTCTAAATCTGAGTCACTACTTGGTTCATAGATGATTCAGAATAAAAGGCGTTAAATACAATAAACCTAAAATTAAGTTCGTTAATCCTAGGTATCCTCACACAAGATCCTAAGGTTGGTCCACACTTTAGTCTCAAGT
>JANJEY010000005.1:21708436-21723700 GCA_024703695.1 Erythroxylum cataractarum | reverse complement strand
CTAATGAAGATGAAGTTGTTAGATTGATAAACTGTTCTGATATACATTGCAGATTCTAATGTTTATGCATGCTTTCATAGGTTGCTTCATTCTCGATGTTGGAAAGTATACTTTGTAAAAAGAAACTGAAAAATTACTGCAAATTATTGGTATGGCTTTTTGTTTTGTGATTAGGCTATGTTGGTTCACCCTGACAAAATCATGGGCAATGAGAAGGCTGCAGAAGCTTTTAAGAAACTTCAGAATGCATATGAGGTTTATTGGGGCATTTTGGTTATACTACAATTTTTAGTTTTTGTTTTCAAATTTACTTTAAAAAGTTTGTTGAGTTTTTGGTATTTTCCAGTTTTCATAACTCATGAAAGCTATAATAGTTGGTTTTGGTTATCCATTTTTTGTTATTAAAATCTGATTGGTTTGTCACAGTAAGAAAATAAAGTTTTACGTTACAAATGCAAAAATCATCTGCTTAATCTCTACTCCTACCTTGAGGCGCCGTTTAGCTAATTTGGTGGAGACATTTCCATTAAGGGTCGATTTTGATCTTTGAGATACATTTATGTGAGGGTTTTGATTAATATATTCCACATTTAGCGAAATCTGGTTAATTGAATATCTATAATATGTTATAATAAATTGAACCTCACATGTTTCTCTTCTTTTAACTGCACATCACACACTACTCACTGACATGTAGCTGTCACATAATCTGTATTTTCCAGCTCCTCTTCATGTTACACACTGCACTTACCTTGCTTCAGCTAGCTAGCTTCGTGCCTTTTAACATTTCCCAATTTGTGACTTTTTGCTCTTATTGTCCAAATTTAATATGTGCCTAAAATTAAAACAAATAATTTTTTAATTAGTGCAATTTAAATATTAAATGGACAATAATTTAGCGAATTATGTATAAAAAATTAATACAAAAATGTCCATTAACACATGTTAGGTCAAAGTGCGACAATTGAATAGAATGGCTAATTTCAGACTTTTTACAAATTACAAGGAGATCTTTAAAATTAATAGAAATTTGATTTGAAGTGATGAAAGTATAGTAAATGTCAATGTGTTTTACATGTATATACACGTAGAAGAATGGCGGGAAACCTAGCACGTGCCAAGATTATCAAATTTTCACAAAATCCCGCGCTGACACGAACCTCCTATCTCAAGGAAAAACTTCCCCACTGTCCATTCCCATTTCTCTCCCTCCCTCCTCTCCGTCTCCATGACGACTCACTTTTCCGATTCACAACTCGCCATCTTCAGCTCCCTCTTCACCTCTACGACCACCACAGCCAGCGTTGAATTGCAGAAGGCATGGCATCTCCTATCTCTCCTACTCTCCACCGGCTTCCCGACTCCACCTACCGACCTGGCTTCTCGGTGCGTTCTATTCAACGCAACTTCCGATCTGGTCCTCTATCTCTGCTCGCTCCCTTTTACGCCGATCTCCTTAACTCCTGACGATTGTGGTAACGCCTTGGTGACTGTTTCTCCGGTTGCCTTGTGCATATTTGAGCGGTTAGTATCCAATTTCAACTATCGGATGGAAACTAAAAGCTTCCAGTCTCGCCGACCGTTGGAGGATATTGCGAGGATTTACTTCAGGAAGCGGAAACGAGTTCAATTTGATTCTGAACATGGTAAAATTTTGTTCTTTTGTGTCTGCGATTTGTTAACTGTATGTGGTGTTTTGGTTAGTGACTATTGTTGAAATGCTTTTTTCAGAGGTAATCAACCTAGAGGCATCTTCTCGGACAAGAATCCGAAAATCTTTTTACAAGGTGCTACAAGCAATTAGGTGTCTATTGTTGTGGCTTATTTTATCCGTATATTTACTGTTAAAGTGTGTGTCAGTATATAGTGGGTTTATTCATCTCGAATTGTGTGAATGAAGGTCTGATTTGGTAATTAGGAGGATGCTTATCTTTTACTCTTCAGCTTGATGAGCAAAAGAATGCGAGAAGCTTATGTACAAGATCGTTATCTATGTGAGTGCTAAAGACTTGACTGTAATGCAGGTAGAGTTAAATGTGGGCGAAGGTATGAACAGGTGCATACATATAAACTCAAGTTTCACACCCGTCAAGTTAAGTAGCATATTCTGGAAATCTGATTTGTTCCCGGAAACAGCTAATGGTAACTTTGGGAGTAAATTGAAGAACATCAAACAAATAGAAGGTGAAATGTGTCCTGGTGTTCCTTTGGAAGTGAAGGATCAGAAAAGTATCATGCTGTGTGATCTTGATATAGGATCTACACGTCCGTGTCAGATAATGGCTGATGAAGCCCTGAGTCAAGATGCTAAAGTATATGAGATAGACCTTAATAACACACCAAACTTTGCCGTTCACCAGGAACATGCTAATCAGAGCAGCATGTTGCCCTTGGATTCTCTTAATGCTAATGATGCTTGTAATGAGGCAAAAGGTTGTTTCATTGAAAGTGTTGAAGCAATGCAGGAGAATGAAGAAACATTTAATTGTAGTGAAAGAGAAAAGGAAGCTGAAGAGATTTCTCAGGAGAATACCCTATTGAATAAGCCTTCAGAAGTTGAGGATAGAAGGGTGAATGAAATGATATCCTGTGATAGTCGGCCCTCCCTTGCACAAAAGCAGTTACTAAAACCTGATAGCAAGAAGATCCAGTCGGGGTATGGAATGAACTCAAGACTGCAAGTTCTTTGCCAGTCTCCAAACAATAGCAATGCTATGCAATTTCCCCAAGATGGCCAAAGAGATCAAAAGACAATTAGCAAGGAACGAAATCCAAAGCTGAAATATGATGATCCACATGGTAAAGAAACAAGAAGGAATGCTGCCTCCAGTCCTCATACAGTAAGTTCCATGTCTGCAGTATTAGCGTTGTGTTACTTGTTTCTTCTGCACTACATCCTACTTTTAACTAGCAACTCAATTTGTGAAGTGTGTTATCAGTAGTTATCTGTTAATTTATGCTTAATTTGTAGGACCATATGGGATCCAAAGAACGGCCATGCTTTGAATCCTACGTTGTAGAAGAGGAAGAAGGTTCAGGTGAGATAGTGCTGCTCTTTTCTGTTCATGCTTCTCTTCTTCATGAGCCATTTGCATTATGTTCATTTAACGAGAGGCCTATGTTTGTGCAAATTGGCAGGTGGCTATGGCGTTGTTTATAGGGCAAGGAGGAAGATTGATGGGACCACAGTTGCCATCAAATGTAAGAAAATGGTCCTTTTATGTGCCGTGTTCATGTTTGGTTTTCAAATCACTAAATCATTGTACGAGGTTGATTTTCTTTCTGTGCTTTGCAAACATGACATTGCAAATTCATTTTTTCCTGATTGATCTTGGAGAACTTGCAAAGTAGTAGGTTGTCATATTTGTTGATGTTTATTGGGTTTATGCTCTGTGAAGAGATTCTAAAATTCCTACTGTTGCTATCACTCGCATAAAACAATTTGTCAGTGAAAGCTTTTCCGGTAGGTTGTGTTGACTGCAGAGTTGCCGGTTTTAGCATTAATGTTGTCAGTAAGAAATTACTGTATACACTAAGAATAATGCTAGCATTCATTGTTTAACTTGAGATTAGGATTGAGCTTTTGAGAAATTTGATATCAAATTTGCATGATGATGGTGCTATCCAGTTTAGATGTATCTGCCACATTCACTTTTGCCTAGCCCATAAAGTATGGCAATTTTTTCTTATAGAATAAGAGCCCCTTGCAGTTTTCAATATTTTCAAATAAGGTCCATTGGTTCTATTGTAACAACCTATTCCCTAAATTTTCAAACTGTTGGACTAATATTTTTCAATTAAATGTAATTACCTGTAGTTACATGATATCCCGTTTGGATAAATTATGCATGCTAGCAATTGACCAACTCCCAGCAATTTAATTACATTTCACGGAGGGGAGTCCTCATATTTGGGATCTGGATGAAGGAGATATAACCAAGAGTTATTTGATCCTGATTATGAGAAAAATAAAATCCTAAATCAATTTTCAAAATATGGCCTATGCTTGCTTCCAGAAAAATCAGGCTGAAGTGAAATATAATCCAAATTTAATTCTACTAATCTCTGAGCTGATGATTGCATGTCCTATACTGATCTGTTGATGTGAAATTCCAATTATTTGGATTTGTAGGTCCGCACGCAAATGCTCATAGACATCATGTTGGCAATGAAATGAGAATGCTGGAACGATTTGGGTAAGGTTCTGAAAATTTTCGGCTCAAAGATCACATTTTTGTAGCTTGAAGAATGATTCTCCTGATTTTAAATGTGCAAGTTAATTTCTTCTTCTAATTCAGGGGTAGAAACTTTATAATAAAATACGAGGGCTGTTTTAAAAGTGGAAATTCGGAGTGCTTCGTTTTGCAGCATGTCGAGCATGACAGACCAGAGGTAATTATCAAATACCCCGAGCAATAAATACTCTTCATCCATTTGGCTGATATTGCTATGCTTTTATTTAGGTGCTAAAGAAGGAAATAGATGTTTATCAGCTACGATGGTACGGATATTGCTTGTTCCGGGCACTTGCAAGCCTTCATAAGCAGGTAGAAACTTCTACTTTGCAGATTCTGTAATGCTGCACAATTTTAGAAAAATCTAGGGAGTTCACTTCTCGTTTCCTATACAGGGAATCGTTCACAGAGACGTCAAACCCGGCAACTTCCTTTTTTCCTGCAAGTCTAATAAGGGTTATCTCATTGATTTTAACCTTGCAATGGTTAGTCGTATTTGTTTTAGAGATTCTTCATACCCTCGCAAGGCTTTTCATCATACTTGTTGCCATGCTTTTCTTCTTTTAGCTACAAGAAGGATAGTGACATTGATCTTGATGTTTATTTCTTTTGACAGGACCTACACCACAAATATAGTACAACTAGTAAGTTTCAACTTGCCCAATTTAAATGTAACTGTCAAATGTGCTAAAGAATAATTAGTAGATACTCACTTACATTGGTTTTATTTTTAATTTTGCTTTTAGTTTTATTTATAACTTAGTGAATTTTTTTATAATTTTTTGTCTTTATTTTTAATTTTAAAATTTTTGTTTTCATAACTGACAAAAGTCGTAAAAATTGATTTAATTTTTTTGTTTTTTAATTTAATTAATTATATTATTATTTAAAAATATTATTAAATTATTCAATACTAATTATTAATAAAGAATTATGGTTAATATAATTTAAGTATTTAATTTAAAATAAGTATATTTTAAATATATTTTAAAATGTATAAGTTTTACAATTTCAGAGATAATTATTTATTGAATGAATAACTACTTAAAATTAAATATTAATTCTAAAAAATGATATCAATTTTAAATCTTAAAATATATTTTAGTAAATAAATATTAATTTACATATAAAATAATTAAATTTATTTGTTTATAATAAAATATGATATGTTTATTAATTATTAATAATAAAATTTATTAATTTATCTCAATATTTTATTTAATATATACCATTGTTAATAAAAGTGTAATTATATTAGTAGTAATTATTGATTTTAGTTGTAGTAAGAAGCCTGCTGCGGGAAGGAAATAACTGACTGAATTTGAATAAATTTGCAGGCAAACCAAAAATGGAGAATGTTGCAAGCTTCGATCATGTTAAGCCTGTAAACACAAAAGCTCTTCCTCCTGCCAAAAGTAGGAGATTTACAACTGCCAAATCTATGGTTGCAATCAATCAAAAGGAAAAGGGTTTTAAATCAGGATTGGAATCCAAGAACCTGAAAAGGAAGCCTGTGGACCAGACAAAGGCCAGTAATGAGTTGGGTGGTTGCAATATTTTGAGAAGTCAAGGAGGAGAGGGCTCTGGCATAACATCGATTAAGGATGTTACGAGCACGAAGACTCTTTCAGCAGAAAGGCTGAGAGAGCCCTTGCCTTGCCATGGTAGGAAGGAGCTCATCAACTTGTTGCAGGGATCAATTCAAACTACAAATCATGAAGCATCTAGCGTTTCTTCTTCTATGAGAAAAAGAATTGCAGCTTCTCCTGCAAAGTTCGATTCGAGCTTTTATCCTACACCAATGCCACAACACTTCATTGGAATTGTTCCTAATGGTACCAGGGACAAAGGTGAGTTTGCTTTGAGATGTACGTGGGACACTTTTGCTTGTTAAAGATATCTTCCAACATCAATTATCATATCTGTACTTCTATGTAGGGGATGGAAGACACAAGAAAGAAGGACCTTGTGTTGGAACCAAAGGTTTTAGGGCTCCGGAGGTGAGTATAAATTTTAATCCTGTGCTGTATTGGTACACGTGAATATTGTGTCCCCACTGAATGATTATGATAGTACTGGGTAAAAATACTGTTTCGATTGAGAATGACGGGTTAATTTGCTACAAACTCCAGTCTGCTTCCAAAATCAAGATCGTCACTTATTCTATGGTGATTGCATAACTGGGAAGAGAAGTCTTCTATGTTCCAAAATTTGAAGCAAACTGTATACGTGACCATAAACACTGTAAATTTGATACGGCAAGCTTATGATTGTATGAGTATTCTTATTACAAGGTATAAAGAATGTTTTCAATCAACTATACTGATCGTTCGAGATTTGCAATTATCAAGACGGTAAATCTGATTAATAAAATTAAGCTGGACAATAAATCTAGTCATTTGGTAACGGTAGAATGTCACCGTTTCCTGATCGGAACATGAAACTGTTATGTAGCAAATCCAGTTTTCTCGAACTTCTTAGGGGGGAGCATATGGTCTTGAATGCGGATGCAGTATCATGCAATTTTATGCATGTTTTGAGGGCTTTATTAATTTATTTTCTGTTCACGCAGGTCTTATTTAGATCCCTACATCAAGGACCCAAAGTTGACATTTGGTCTGCGGGAGTGACCTTGCTGTACCTAGTAACAGGAAGAAATCCATTTTATGGTGATCCTGAACAGTAAGAGTTATTATTTTCAATTTAAAGGATATTTTTGTTTTCTCAAATTTTATATTCATTTAATTTTTGCTGCTTGCGTCTCTGCCATTTACAGAAATATTAAGGATATTGCAAAATTCAGGGGCAATGAAGATCTATGGGAAGTTGCAAAGCTACACGATCGAGAATCCTCATTCCCAGTGGTAGTTATTTATCATTGTTATGATTCTCCAAGTAACTTATAAATGTCAACTTAGAGCTTCTTTTTGCCTCAGGACCTCTATAATCTGCGGTTTTCGCCATCTATGACACTGATAAAGTGGTGCAAAATGAACACGAGGAGGCGAGACTTCCTTGATTCAGTCCCAACCTCACTCATTGATCTTATAGACAAGTGCCTGACAGTGAATCCAAGATTGAGAATCAGTGCGGAGAATGCTCTAAAGCATGAATTCTTTGCTCCATGCCATGAGGAACTAAGAAATCACAGGCTCCTCAGGCAGGACACCAAGTTGGATTGTTAAATCAAGTCTTCCTGTGCAAGACCACAGCATCCGCCGACCGGCTAAGATTTCGTACCAGATAGCCTGATCACTATCATCAATGACCTCATGTTTCTAACTCCAACTGACTTGATATAGCTTAGAAATATCCAATTTTTGTTATTCTTATGATGTACACGTCGTATCTTGTAAGTTTGCGGTCGATTCTTTCTCTAGGTCTTGAGACGTAGAGAACAAGACCTCCCTTTTTTCTTTTTATGTACTGAAGGCAAGATTTTATGTACCTACAACGGTCCTAAGAATGAATTAGCTGCTTGAAGAAACTATGATATAACTATTCGTTTGTGCACATTTCGATTTTTATTGCCTTTTGCCTCGTACCAATAATTTTACTAGGTCATGCTGTCAAGCAGTAGTCTCGGCAGCAAAGCACATCGGATGGCTATGACTACTGTTATAAAGGTTTTTCTTGGACTAGAATTTTTATTGGAAGTTGTGCTCATCTTTGTACGGCAATTTTATTTAGGTTCGCTTAAGCAAGATTCAATCTTTTTATGTGAATGTCGTCGAATAAATTCGTTAGCTCTTGAGTACTTCACGCGCATATAAGTGTTTAAATATTTCTCTCACACCCGAAAAGAACACAAATGTAATAGAGTAAAGAAAGCAACAAAAGATTTTTAAATGTAGCCGAAGCTACCTCTTTGATTATCTCTCAACAAAAGACACGGGTATCTCTTACTCAATGCACTCAAGGAACTCTTTGCTTGAAGCTCTTACAAGAACTTCCTATTCGAAGCCCTTATAATGAAAACTCTCCCCCAAAAACTCTCAACTCTCAAAGCTCTCAACTCTGATCTAATCTGATGAATAGGTCTCAACTCTAATGAGCTATTTATAGGCTCCTTCATATGACTAAGAGTCTTAGTAAAATTCTACTAGCTAAGATCACAATCTTATCATATATAATAAGATTACATCACATTTAAAAGATTTACCCTATCTAGGAAAGATTATTCTTATTCACGAAGATCTCCTCTATCTTCAGATGATACTTCCACGTGATCTTATCTCTTAAAGATGATGTTCATCTACAATGATCTTATCCGCCTCGTCATCATATGCCACATCATCCACAGTTGCCAGGTCACTGCAAATGTGTCTTTACCATAGCCTATCCGCACATAAGTCCATCAATGCACGTCCATGGACAAGTCCATCTTCCATGATCAAGCTCATTCATGGTGCAATCTTGTCACTACATGATTAAGTCACAAGTCACATTCTGAGTTAGTATAAAAACCTCGCCCATTTTACATACCTCCGACCTGCCTCGCCGAAATTAAGTGCTTATGCACCTCGTCGCTCTCGCATGCCTTTGTGCATCCTTGCGGGGGTTTCTTGTATACCTTTGCGCTTTCTCGTGCACCCTCGGGTCTCGCATGACTTAGTTTTTCAACTCTAAGTGACCTCACATCTGAATCTCACGTTTCGTCAAAGATTTCCGTCAATGCGCGCCCATGCATATCTCGCCTAGTCTCGAGATCTCCGTTGATACTTCCTACATCCCTTGCCTACTTTGCATGTTTATCAGGTTTTGCTCGCCAACTCGCAAGACTTTGCCTTATTCCTCGTCAACATGCCTTCCTCGTGCCGACTTACGTGCCAAGCATTGACCAAGGCTCGCCAACACTTGCACGATCCCGCAGTCTAGACTTAGGGGTTTAACAAATCATCTCCATTAGAAGAATTCGACGTCCTCGTTGAAATAATCTGTGGGCACTCCTCCACGAATGGTTCCCTCAAAGACTCCTTCGTCGACTGTCAAAGACTGGAGCAAGCCTTCTCTTCCAATGGCACCTTTTTCTCGCACCATCTCCTCTTTCCGTCAAATTTGTTTTTGCATGGGAGCTCCTCCACGAGGCCTATACAATTTGTATAGGTGATGTTATTGATGGCTCTTTCTCCTAAGTCATCTTCATCGCTCTCTCCTTTGTCCTTTTTGACAATAGAGTTCACCTGCTCCTCGCCCTTCTTTCTTTGCGGGCATTCTCCAGCAAAATGCTGCCCCTGACAGATGAAGCATGCAATCGGTCCCTTCAATTACTTTTTCTTATGTTGAGAAGATTCTTCCACCTTCTCTGTGCCTTTCTCCTTTTTATCCCGATCTCTATCATTTTTCTTGCCCTCTCCGTAGGTTAGAATTGGTGGTCGCAATTGGAAATCCACCAAGGCATCTGCCACCGCTATTGCGCAAGGGAGATCCTTCACATTCTGCATTCGAAGCTCCATTTGTGCCCAACCTTGTAAGATGCTAATGAGGTTGAACAACTTGTCCTCCTCTGACATGTTTCGCACGTCCAACATCACTGATGTGAACTTCCTCACATACTCCCTCACCGAGCCGTCTTGCTTTAAACCTTTCAAAGCTTCCCTTGCGAGTCATGAAATGTTGTTAGGTAAGAATGGATCTGTTAGCTCCTTCTTCATCTTCTCCCAAGTGTCAATGGGAGGTCTACCCGCACTGATGTCATTAGAGGTTCTCGTTCTCCACCACAGCTTCGCATCACCCACCAGGTACATTGCTGTGATTGATACCTTCTCCGAGTCTGCCACCTTTGCCGCTGCAAAGTACTGCTCCATATCCCACAAAAAATTTTCCAGCTCCTTGGCACTCTGCTTGCCATTGAAAACTTGTGGCTCTTCGCACCTTCATCATAGTGCTTTCCACTTGGACACCTGTCTCTTGCCTTGACATCACATGTTTGAGCACCAACAGATCATAGCTTATCTCCTCACGAGCCTTCACCTATTCTTCGAGCGCTCTCATAGTAGCTTGAAGCTTCCTCTCCAAGGTTGTTATACGTTCCAACAAAGGAACTATTCCCTCATCCATCGGAGATAGAGACTCAAGAATCACCTCTATTCTAGTAACCCTTTCCTTCAGATTACTTCCACCAGCCATCACTCTAGATTGGCTCTGATACCTGTTGCTACAAAGGTTTTTTTTGGACTCGAACTTTTACTGAAAGTCTTGCCTACCTTAGTAAGACAATCCCACTTGAGTCCACTTAGGCAAGATTTAGCCTTCTCATGTGAACGTCGTCGAACAAATTTGTTAGCTCTCAAACACCTCACGCGCACACAATTGTTTAAGTGTTTCCCTCACATCAGAAAAAGAACACAAATGTAATAGAGTAAAGAAAAAAACAAGAGATTTTTCAATGTAACCGAAGCTACCTCTTTCATTAACTCTCAACAAAATGTTAATAAAAGACACGAGTACCTCCTACTCGAAGCACTCAAGGAACTCCCTACTCGAAGCCCTTACAATGAGAACTCTCCCCCAAAAGCTCTCAACTCTCAAAACTCTCAACTCTGGTCTAATATGATGAATAGGTCTCAACTCTAATGAGCTATTTATAGGCTCCTTCATATGACTAAGAGTCTTAGTAGAACTCTACTAGCTAAGATCACAATCTTATCAGATATAATAATATTACATCACATTGAAAAGATTTACCCTATCTAGGAAAGATTATCTTTATTCACGAAGATCTCCTCTATCTTCAGATGATCCTTCTATGTGATCTTATCTCTTAAAGATGATGTTCATCCATGGTGATCTTATCCGTCACGTCATAATGTGCCACATCATCCACTGTTGTCACGTCACTGCTGATGTGTCTTCACCATAGCCTAGTCGCGCATAAGTCCATCAATGCACGTCTATAGACAAGTCCATCTTCCATGATCAAACTCATTCATGGTACAGTCTCGGCCCTCCATAACTAAGTCACAAGTCACATTCTAACTTAGTATAAAAACCTCACCCATTTTATATACCTCCAACCTACCTCGCTGAAGTTAAGTGCTTATGCACCTCGTCGCACTCGCATGCCTTTGTGCATCCTTGTGGGGTTTCTCGCATATCTTTGCTCGCACACCCTCGGGTCTCGCATAACTTAGTTTTCTAATTTCCCGAGGCCTTGCATCCGAATCTTACTTCTCGTCGAATATTTTCGCCAATACGCGCCTACGTATGCCTATGCGTATCGAATCTCTCCTATTCTTGAGATCTCCGTCGATACTTCCGCATCCCTCGCCTATTTCATAAATTCCTTGGGTTTTGCTCGCCAACTCGCAAGACTTTACCTTGTTCCTTGTTAACACGTCTTCCTCGTGTCGACTTACGTGCCAAGCATTGGCCAAGGTTTGCCAACACTTGCATGATCCTACAGTCTAGACTTAGGGATCTAACAACTACCATCACGGGACTTTTGGAATGAATAATGCAATTGAATAAATTACCAAACTGTTGGTAGTCACATTCTTTTGTTAGCTAAATTCCAAGTCTTCCGTTACATTACCTTTTAGCGCTACTATCAAACAATTATTCTGCACAAGTGTTCTCCCCACACTCAGTATACGAACTTGCACAATTCAATTAAGATAAAGGGATAAGAGATATGCGAAAAAAATGATTTTTTATTGCCATTCAATGATGAAAATAAAAGATTTGAGAAACTTCAATTTAAAGTTCTTTACAAATGAAATTCAACAACTTTTCATTTGAAATTTTTTGTTTTTTTTAAATCTCTTATAGATAATTAAATGTACTTAAAAAAAAAGATACAATAGGGCATTAGACATTTATCCACTAACTCCACTAATATTATGTCAGGAAGATGATGCCCACTCCTTTACTGTCACTTTTCCATTATTTAGGTGGCTATTACTCTTGAATTGTTAAATGAAATAATGAATCTTTGATTAATTGGTTTCAATTATCTTAATGCATGATCCATTCAAACAAAAATACAGATGTTGTAATTATATTACTTTACGACTAAGTTTGCCAACCATTAAAGTTCATAGTATGATAAAATTTGCAACTTTTTACTACTTCTAGACTTCCTTATGAAAGTCATATACCTTGAAGCACTGTTAAACTTAGCATCGCTTAGTTGTGCCTTGATCACACTTTTAATCTCGTTCACGGCCAAACATTTTCACCAATACACACCAAATGAATGCTCTCACTAATCCTTCAACATCATCAAGAGACTTTCCCATTCTCTTTGTTAACACGTATCTTTAAAAGTCAACTATCAACATTAATTTAGCTTTAATCTAGTCCTAGGATCACTTATGTAATTATCACTTTACTTTCCTTCTTTATTTAGATTCATCTATGTATAAATAATGTTGGGTCCCGATTCATTTCTTACTATATAATCATGTGTTTAGTTCATTTTGCGGATAAGTATGATAAATTGGTCTTGGTTAGAATTTAATTAGAAAGTCTATAATTTGAGGTTTTAGTGTTTAGGTTGATAGAATTAAGATTAATTAGAATTTTGTATGGGGTTAGTAAGTTATGAAAGGATGGGGTTTTTAGAAGGTCATTTTGGGTAGATAACTTATGTTTTTAAAGGTTAAGGCTTATAAGGAGAAGTATTTAGGTAATTTTAGGATTTTCTTTTTTATGAGAAGGAAGTAAAGGAACGAAATTGGCTTAGTCTTTAAGAAAGAAGTTACGGAAATTTCAAGTAAAAAGGGAGAGTGAGCCTTCGGTGGAGAAAAGAAGAAGAAGAAGAAGAAGAGATTAGGGTTTTGTCATTTCTTTCTTTAGAAAAGAGATTTTGAGAGTTCTTTAAGAAGGAAAATGGAAAGGGAAGGTTTAATCTTCCATTAGAGGCAAGAAGTGAATTTTGTGGGTGGAGTTTTAAGGTAAGTATATGGAAATTTTTTTTGAAAATTTTGATGGGTTTTGGTTCTTTTGGCTTAAGAAAAGCACGGGTATGGTTATATGGGATCTATTTCATGCTTTTGCTTCCTTAGATTTGTCAATTTTGACATCTCATGTTATATTGGAATTTTTGTGTTTTAATGAAGGACAAGAGAGGCAAGAGGAGTTAGAGGGAAGGCAAATTGACTAAGCTTAAAGAAAAAGAAGTTAAGGTGGGTGACTATTTAATAATTGAGTTAATAAGCTAATTGAATTTCTTGTCATAAATGCAATTAAATGCTTTCTAATAACTTACCGATTTTGTATTTATTTCTTTTTATGATGGTTTAAAATTGTATTTTTTGCCCTTTGTATGAAAATAAATTGTGAAAATATTTGCAAAATTGTTTGCCAAGTGAAAATGAAAGTGAGTTTTTGAAAAAAAAAAGTATTTTGCTTTCGGAAAAGTGCCATTTTGGAAAATATATGTGAATTATATAATATGCATGATTCTTTACATTTGTGGTGATCACTTAAGAGTCAAGTGCACTTGTCTGTTCATAGGCTTCTCCTGCCTACCCGCTAGTGGCATTGGAGCTTCTCACGGACTCCCATAAGTTCACGACTACAAATGATCGTTTCGCGGGAATGTGTAGTACGTTCTGTTTGGAACCACCCAAACCATCTTCTATGTGCTTATGTGATATTGCTTTGTCTATGTTGATTTTGTGAATGTTTTCATCAATTGAAAATGTTGGGAATTTCTTTATGGCAAAAATAATTATTGTAAAGTTTGCTTTGAAAATAATTGTTAAAGAGTTTTGCTTGCTTGTTCTTGGTTATTAAACTGTTACCCATTGAGCCGTCGTGCTCACCCCCCTTTTTCCATCCACAGACGACGAGCGAGAAAACGAGTAACTGCATCGGGATTGAGGCATTACTCCTATACTTTTACTTTTGAAGTCATCTTTTGGGAAACAAGGCTTTAGATTACATTTAGGAGAAAAGTTACTGTTAATGTAACTTTTCCTTGTATTTTTGACTTTTGGCACTTTTGATGTATTAGGGCTAAAATGCTCTCTAAAGCTTTGTAATAACTTATGTTTTGACATAAATGAAAGACTTTTGGTTTACGTTGTATTTTGTATTTGTTTAATCAAAATGTGATGTTGTATGGTTTTGAAAATGACAAGAAGAGTAATATTGTGGTTGTTGTCATTTGAGATAAATTTCTGGGTTTATATGGATTGGTTTGGAATTGGGAGTTGAATAATATGGAGATTGAAGTTTTGTGCAGGTGCTGGAAAATTTGTGTGGAAGATTGAAGAATTTGGCTAGTGAAAATTTAGGGGAGATGCTGTCAAAATTTACATTATGGGTAGAAACTTTGACTGAGGTTTTGACCCTCTTAGAGTTTGATTTGGATTGGAAGATCTTCTTGAAGATTGTATTTCATGTTTAGAGCTTTCCATTGATATATAGTGTGTCACTTTTGGACTTAGAATTAAGAAATTATAAGGTTTGAAAGAATGCAGTTACTGCTAAAAAGGGTATTATCCAGGTAGTATCTTTGGACGGGTTTTCACCTCTTTAGAGATTAAATTGATTTTTGCATCCTTCATGAAAGTTGGAGATTGTCTTCTTATCTTTCAAATGATATAAAATGTGATATTTTAGGATCATTGGGTTGAAAGATATGATTTTAAGAATTTCTGTTATTGTATAGTATGATGTTTAGTTTAGGCCGTCACTTTTAAGTAGTTTTTGACTCCCTTAGAGGCCAAAATGATTTTTCAATCCTTAATGAAAGTTGTAGAATTTCCTTTAAGCTTTTTATTGATACCCAAATTTTGAATTTTGGAATTTGGTGTAAAAATTTATGAATTTTCAAAGTTTTAGGTGTGTTCCAAACCGATCGCGAGGCCTCGCGATTACGAGACCAGCGTTTTTCTCTAACGCTTGAGTTGCCTCGTACTCTGCAGAGTGCAAGCCAGCTCTACAGAGGGTGATGACGCCGTTTTCAATTTATTTTTTTCAGGAGGGAAATTAGGGTGAATCTTTCGAGATATGTTCGGAAGTAATTGAAATGGGTTCGTGTATATGGTTTGACATGGTGGGGAATTCCTCCCTTGTA
>JANJEY010000005.1:21481688-21493356 GCA_024703695.1 Erythroxylum cataractarum | reverse complement strand
GGGAAAAAGACAAATAAATTAAATGCATGAGGACACTTGTCCTTATGGAGAAAAAGACAAAACACCAATTAACCATTAAATCAAAGAACCCAAAGCCAATTAATCTTTAACTCATCCAAATCCAATGGCTCTAATAACAATCCCAAATTAATGTACCCATTATCCCAGTGCCATTGGACAGAAATTTTCTATACCAGAAAACAATCAGTCCGCCACTTGGCGATTTTTTCGGTCCAGAAAATTTTTCAAAAAATTTCAGGAAAATTCCTGAAATTCCCTAAAAATATAAAACACATATAAACCACTCCAAATCAATTTTTCAATCACAAGAATCCCATGAATCACACAAAATTATATTTAGACTCACATGCTGGGAAATGTCATGAATGCATGTACAATCATGGGCATGTGTAAAAATTACCATTTATATAATTATAGAGGCTATGTGATGCATGTTCATGCCGAGATCTATTTGCTCTCGCCTAATCCGTCCTAATTTACCAAATTATCCTTCCAATCAGTGATGGGATGTTACATAAAATTGCAATATTAATCGACTTTAAAATAATTCAATTTTTAATTCTTAACAAAAACAACCACATTAAGATTTTTTAATTATAAAGAATAATATGAATTATTTTATGTCACATGTATTTGTGTCACGTACAAGTTTTATTATTTGATAAATTATAAATCTGAAAATCTAAAATGATTATATACTTTTTTACATTTTTAATTCATAATATATCTTATATTTTATTTTATTAAATAATAAATACGTATATCACACGGGTATAATATATGACAATCGATATAAATATTAGTATAATATGACTTTTTACTTCATCCACGTTAACAAAAAATTTAATACACTTCATCCACGTTAACAAAAAATTTAATATTAGACTATTTTCATTAAAAATTAAAAATTTTATTGTTAGTTTTTAAACTTTAAATTAGTCTTATAAAATTAAGTAAAATTTTATTTTTTTTTTATAATCGGTTCAAATCTATTGATTCAGTTCCTACGGTATATAAATTTGAGTCAAGAATTGGGCCTACAGGGCCCAATATGGAGTAAAGGGAATATCCCAGGCGGTGGCCGGTGTAACTACACGCAAAGCTGAACAGGGGAAACGGCAACAACCGTTCGTTGCTTTCTTAAGCTCTCAGCCAGGGCCACCACTGTAAACAAAGGTCAGTACTTTGAATTACAATTTCTCACCCTCTTGCTTTTCTTAACTTTTCCAGATCGAAAATTGAGTTTCGATTAGCAACTTCACTTATAATTTCCCTCTTTGTGGGGAAAGAGAATATATCTATATATTTTTTCCCTCTAGTTCTTTCAAAGATGGAATGTTTTGTTGTTGATATTTTGTTGAGCTCTTGATGTTGTCGTTTCTGTTGTCAATTTAGGTGAGATTCATGTTGGTAGCAGAATCCGAAGATGAGTAAGTTGTTGGAATTTGGAAGGAAAGTCATTTTCTACGCCAGGGTTCTTTCCGGGTACGAAGAACGTAGCATTCGAAATTATAGATTGCAGCTAGAGAAACGTCTGCTAGAGGTCTTCACTTTCTCCTTGTGCCAGCATTTTGAATAACTTTGGATCTTATGGTGGCGATTATGGTTTTTCTTTAGACATAAAGGACGCTGATCCACTCATTTGATGTTTGCATTTTACTTGAATTAAATGGTAGAATTCCTACACGTTGGTTCGTCATTTTCGTCAGGTTTGAATGCTACTGTTCATTTTCCCGTTCTCAGCAAAGGGTGAGGCTACAGATGGACTTTTGAGTTATGTGTTAATTGTGTCTGATAACTAAACCTATTTAGGTTTGGATGTGAGTCTTCCTTTCATTTATAATTTCTTAAAACTTTGCCCTTTTTTAAACGAGTAGATGTGCATCATCTTTCCATAAACCGTAGTTCCCCACCTTCTTCATCGTTTAGTTTTGTGTCTTGTTAAAGTTTCATCGCAAGCTGTATGCTTTTGACTGGCTTTATCTAACGCTAGGGTTTGCACAGACACGCATGAATCAACAAAGAACTACTGAGGAGGGTCAGCTCTGGACTAGTACACACTGTTCACATGGTGAAGGTGGTGTTAGACTCTACAAAAGAGAAGGAAGTTAAACTGTTGAATATGAGAAATAGCTACAGCTGACTTTGTTTAACTAAGCCTAAACTTTAACCAATATGTAAATATATAATCATTGTTCTCGCAAATTGAGTCAAATATCATATTTCTTAGCTGCTTATTATATTTTCCTTCATCCTAGCCCTTTTAGCTATTTTTCATCTTTTCTTGATATCGGAGTCTCTGTTCAAGATAAATCACTTTATGTGGGAATATTCAGTTCTGACATTATAATGGCCTTCTTTTCCCTCCAAATTAGTTGTCACCGTGATAGTCCCTCTGGTGCATGCAGGCACAAGAAAGGAAGGCAGCATTACGAAAGATCCCAGAGCAGACTATTTTGGCAGAGGTTCGCCGTATGGTTGAGGAGATGCAAAGTTTAAACCAGAAACTAGAAGAAATTGTGAGTCTAACTGAATGGTTAATCTGTATATTTACTTTTCCTTTTGAATGTTGTATCTGATGTACATTCTTTTCCTTCCTGCAAAGACCGTTCTATTTTCCATATCTTTCATTGATTCTTATAGTTTTAGAGAATGTCCTTATACTTTTGCCTGTTCAGTTTATACCTTGAGCTGTCGTAATAAAGCTGCTAGTGCATTTTCTATTGTCATATCATGCTTCACAGCTTCATTAGGATTTATGAAATTTTTTTTCTGTGAACTTTTAATGATAAATTTCATGGAGTTTTTTGAAGTGGAATTGATGAGTGATTGCTAGAGTCCTGGAAAAACAAAAACAACTAGATTTAACTAGTGGGCTACCATCTTATTTCATGTTGTGCACTTTAAATATTTAAATAATCGTATTTGAAGTTTGTTTTGTACGTCAATATTTTTGTCTGTCAGTAAATAGGCTGAAGGTAAGATTTACCCCATTAAGGTTTTCACCAAAATTTAGGTTAGACTCTAATGTTTGTCAGTGTTCAAAAAAGACCCTGACTTTTTACAAACTATGTTATTTAGCTCTCAGATTGCATAATCAAAAATTTTCGTTAGGGTTCATTCAATCTTGTTTATGTGGCCTTTTTTCAAAGCTAAGGGCCCACGTTAGGCACAAAGGCAACTAATGTAGATCCTAAAATTGTCTAAAACCCCAAATTAGGGTTTCAAACCAAAACTTATTTGCTTTTGGATTCTCTCTGCATTTAGGGCTGCTTCTCTCCATTTGCATTTGGGTTGTTTCCCTGTCTCCATAGTGGCTTCTCTCTATTTGGGGCTCCATTTGCATCTGCTTTAACATGATCTTCACAGCTTTGATAGCATAATGTTTCTTTGCAGCATTATGCCACCTGAGATGATGAATTTTTTGCTGTTTGAGGGTTTGATTCTTATTATGAGTGCTTTCGTATGTTTCCTCCTACCAGAAACAAAGCAAGTTCCAATGAATGGGATACATGAACTCTTTAAAAAACATTGGTTCTGGAAGAATATAGTGAAGAATGACAAGAATATAGAACCAGAACCCAAATCAGGATTGCAAGAGTGTCATTAAATGTTTTTTCCCTGATAGTTGGAGATGATATTAGTGTTTGGTTTCTTGTTCAAGGTGTAGTTCCACAAGGTTTATTTCAATAAATGTTGTTTTTGTTTTGAGCCCATATCTGTTTCCATTTAAGAACACTCGAGTGACAAGACTTGTTAAGTAGCTTTTGCAATTTCTAGCAGCACTCATTACAATAGCAGTGGCAAGGTCTCTACTTGAGGCAGATTTTCATTTCTGGTTTGTCAACATTGTACGGAATTCCAGAAACGTCATGGAGATTTTCTTTGCTCTCAACACTCTCTAGGGTAGTTTCAATTTCAATAAGCCAGCTGATGGTGCCAAAGCTTCATCTTCCAATATTGGTTCATCATGTGCATTCATAGCTTCGGACACATAAACAGCATAACTGCCAGCATTTTCCAATGTAGGTTTGATTTCATTGATCACCCCTGGGGACAAGTATTCATCTGAACCACGACAGAGCCCCAAATGCAGAAAGCATCCATAAGCAGATAAGTTTTGGGAATTTAGGGTTTCATTGGTTTGAGACCTTAAATCCCCAAATCTGGGGTTCAGACGATTTTAGGGTGTATGTTAGCTACCAATGTGATTAATGTGGGCCCTAACTTAAGAAAAAAGGCCATAAAAGCAAGACGTGGAATCTTATTGGAAATTTAGAGTTCTGTCAATGAGGACTAAAATGAACATAATTTTGTAAAATGTTAGGATTGTTCTTAAACACTGACAAATGCTAGGATGTAACTTAAATTTTGGTGGACACTTTTAAGACTAAAATGTACTTTCAGCCTATAGGAATATGTATATCCTATCAAACATGTAATGAAAACAGTTTCTATCTGTGCAATTGCTTTACGCCAAGACATGGTTGGTTATGTGTATCTTGGAATGAAGATGCTCTTCCTCTTTTGCCTACTGTTTTTAATGTTTTATTTTTCAAGTCCAGGTCTGATTTCCATCTATTCTGAAATGGGATTCTGCAGGAAGCTGGCATTGAACAGTACTTCAAGCCAATAGACAAGGAAGCAGAGGCTTTAATGAAGATGCAGCTTGAAGGTGAAGAGAAGACTATGAGAGAGATGGTTAAGGCGATGCAAGCCCAGGCTTTAATTGAGAAAGCTGAGGTTGAAAAAAACACAACTGCACTTGCTGCAGACACAAGCGGACATAACCCGGATAAGAAACATGCTGAGGTGAGATGATTCCATGTGCTGTGTGGCGTGTGCTGGCTTTAACAGACCTACTTCCGCAGAAGGCTCTTTTTCCTTCGTTGGCTAAATTAGTAGACTAGTATTTGTGCTTGTTAAGATGAGAAACAATGATGTAATCCACCTTGGGTAGTCCAAATAATGATAACAACAAATTGCGTAATTTTGGCACTCTTATGAAGATTCAAGTGCTTTGGGTGATTGAAACTGACTTCAGGTTCGGAAGTCAAAAGATCATCTATATCCAGGAACTAATGCTGGTTTTAAGTGGCAGTTGGTTAGAGGTTGTTAGGTTTTTTTTTTTGTAGCTGCACAAAATGCAAATTGTTGCTTCTAGAGAACCCCCCCTGTAACCTGAACTCGACAGTAAAATCTAATATTTTTTTGTTCAAAGATTTTTAAAAAGTTCAACTTGAATTTTATCATTATTTAGGTAGGACGTTGGTCATTTAATGTTAATAAATTAATATTTTAAAATAGAACATATAAATCTCTTAATGTTATCTCCATTACGTTTTCTCATGCATTCGTTCATGAATATCAATCTTGTTATTTGATATGAAAATTATTAAAGTTTAGCAAATGCAGTGTAGAAGACGAAAGGAAACAACTTTTTTCAACAGAAAGCATGCATCAAGTATGTTATCTAACATTAAATAAAGATAATTGACTTGCTTCTTGGCTGTTTCTACTATCAAACTACTATTGCAAAGTACCCTAAAAAGACATCATATGTTTACAACAAAGACTTCTTGTGCTTAACTTTCTTTCCTTCTCATCTATTGCAATTAGTGATTACAGAGCACCATGCACTTCTTTTGGCTGTTTCTGTGGAGCTAGTCCTTCACAACTGTTATAGGTACATACATATAAAGGCCAAGCATAGTGTATGTTTGAGTGCAAATCGATTCAGAACGGTCTTCATCTTTAAGGGGCCGCTGCGATAGCATTATCTGTGCCATCTCAACTATATTTAAGTTTATTTCAAAACGTTGGTTTCAAGATATATCAGTATAAATCAGGCAATATTGTTTAGTTATTATATAATCTGTGGCACTTAAAATGGCATCTAAATCATTTTCTTGTTCTTTTACAGAACCTCTTTCAGTATAGTCGAAAATCATGCCAAATAAGTCCAAGTGAAATGAAAAGACTGCGTGCTTCTGTTGTAAAAAGATTAAAGAGGAAAGTAACCGATTGCTTAGGCCTATTTGTTGCACTATTATTATTATTATTATTATATGTATATATCTAATGAGTGTATGGATTAAGTTATTCATTATCGTCCAACATTCTTCTTTAGGTTTGAGGTTTGTGAAGTAAAAGTTTACGTAAAAATCCTAATTATTAGAAAAAAAATCATTTCAATTAAAATATGATTCATTCGTACAAGTGCTTAGACTATTAATTAAATTATAAGCTCTTTATTAGAAGTTGGCTCTAAAGTTTACTGAAGTTCAATGTTACTTCTTTAGAAATTGTCTAAAAAAAGAGATAAAGAGATAAAGTAAGTTTTCATAATTACTATTATTAAGCTTAATTGGAGATATATCTATATACATAGCACCCTCAACTTTCACTAACATGAGCAGCAAAGTGTTTTTATCAAACAACTCCTAACCTTAATTAGAGTAATTATTTTTTTAGGCTTTTAAACTTGAGACTAACCTAGTATGCATACTCTAAATTCAACCTATATTATTTGGAGTCTAATGTATGTTACACATATATTATTTTTAGCAATATATGACATATCGCTTGTTTTTGGATGAATTTGAAGGATTTGATACTTAATTTAAGAAGTTAATCATTTCAGCTCATATTTTTTCTCATACAAGGAAAAGAAGCAAAGTTGTAGATTTAAAGAAAAACCACGTAGTACGATAGTCTACACAATCCTGTATAAAGGGTTAGGTATAAAATTGGTTATTTATGTTTCTTCACTGCACCTTACATGCCTGGTGTTATCTCTTGTATGAAGAAAATGGTATCATACACAGTCCTGTGTGTATAGTCGAGTTAGCGTTGTTAATTTTTAGAGAAATTTATGGAATACATAGCCAACTACACGAACCTACTTGTGGGAATAATTAGAGAATGAAAAAGGAGCTAGAAAAAAAAAATTTGGCCAGGGAATAATTTAAGAGTTATCTTGGAGCTATTTTGTACAGATCTAGATCAAGAATTCACCATTCTTTAGAAATAAAGGAGAACTTCAATGATGTGATATTATGTTTTCTTAAGAACACAATTTCTTTATCTTGTTTTCTTTGCTTTGAAGTTGATGTTATTGATGCCATTATGAACTAATTGGGATTTAGGGTATGTAAAACCTACGATGTGATATATATTAGTTTTTTTTCATTAATGAAATTCTAGTTTTCGTATGGTTTATTCATGCTTTTATATTCATTAAATCGAAAAATCTAAAGTGAAAGATTCAATCTATGATTCATGCATCGAATGTTGAGAGATGATATTTATGTTCAGGCGACAATGTGAATAAAGAGGGTTGAGCATGGCCTATTTGAGAGAAAGCCATAATATCATCCTAGATTAGGATAAAACATATCAAAAGAGTACACAGAGTGAATTAAGGTAAAACATATCAAAAGAGTTCACAAAATAATTCTTTAATCAAAGGTTAAATTAATTATAGTAAAGTCTTAGCGAAACCTAGCTTAAATCTATTCAATTTAAAGTTTACATATTTATTTATTTATTTGCATTAGTATTTATATTTTTTATTTTATTTTCTATATTCATACATTGGTAAAGATTTGAGGTAGTTTACTAATGTTATAGGTAATAGGTAATAAACCGATAATTCTCGTAAGATTAACTTGCACTCGCCAATATTAGTTATAACTACACCATAGTCTTACGATAAAACATATATCAGATTTTCAGTGTCGTTGCTAAAAATTTGGTGTCAATATTTGTAAACATGTTATGATCAAACATATATCAGATTACCAATTGGCTCAATGGTAAGAGGCGTGCACTTAAGTGCAATAAAACCTTGAGGTCTTGGGTTCAAGTGGTGACTCATCCAAGTACCAAAGAGGACAATACCGAGGACAAATCCACCCCAGTAGCGGTCGCGGGCCTCTTGAGGTGAGCAGAAAACCCACCCAGTACGTAAAGTTTGGATCGCTACATGGAGAAATTCCCTTAAGCCAAAACCAAAATGTTCTCTTTTTGGTGAAAGTTTATGAATTTTTGAATATCCTTTGAAATTAATGATTTAAATGAATTCTATGGTGTTAATTGTATTCGTATAATGTGAATTGATGATTAAAAATGAAGAAGATGTATATTAGATAAGGCTTGGTCGATTGATGGGAGAAGTAATGGATTAATATAATGAATTGTATAATTATGATGAATATGACTTAAATGAAGGGAATTGGATTGAATGGAGTGTTGAAATGTGTTGTTGTTTGGAGTGTTTGTTATATAACAAGATAGGAGCATGGATTACTATGATAAAGTCTTGAAAATATGGCTTGAAAGTCATGCACATTAGGTGTTTGATAAAATGTCTAAGTGAACTTGGCTTAGGATTTGAGGATTTGTAACGATATGCTTTGGAAAGCAGCTTTCGTGTTTACTTAGAGTAAACTTGAATTTTTACTTAGATTGATGAGTAATAACCCAATGTGTTTGGATAAAAATATGCTTAATTATATTTTGAAATGAGTAAGTATTAGATTTAAGGCATTAAATGCCTCAAAAAATTTAAAAGAAAAGCTAATGTGAATTGTAAGGGAAGTAACCATGTGAGAAACTTAATGACCGAATCTTATAGCTTAAAGACAGTGATATTCTGTTTCATACACGTTTTTGAGTAGGAAATACATTGTATATTTTTATTTGTAAAGGCTCGAGAGTTGTAAATCAAGGAGCTCATACCAAGGATTGTTGAAGTCAAGGGCGTGTATACCTTCTTTTGAGGTGAGTTGGCAAAACCATAATTCTCAAATAGGATTAGAACATCCTAAGACATGTATGATGACTTATATGAGAATTTTGAACCTAGGTAATCCATAGTGGAATTGAATCTCAAATGGATGCTACTATACTTATGTATTTAATAAACGATATTGTTTTGAATAACTCTTTGCACTTGGAGTGAAACTGATGGTTTTATTACGTATTTTGAGAAAATGATATTGTTTCAACAAACTTGCACTTGAAGTGCAAAGGACAATGTTTGATTTTTTGAAACTATATTTTTGAACAACTTTACACTTGCAATAATGAATTTTATTGCATGAAATAATGTTTTGGAACATACATATGCATAATCGAGTCGTATATGTCACGTGCATGTGTTCTCTTTTGGCTTAGAGTCATGGCAAAGTTTTATTTTCTCAGTTGGACCGATAAATAAAGACATAGTGCCTTACTTGATTTTTTACTTAATATTGTTATATGATTTTTCTGATTAGTGAGGTAACGATTGTTCATTCGTGTGCTAGGCACAATAGATTAAGCAACCCTATACCCTTGACGTTGGAACATAAAAGTTGAGTCCCTGTATTAATACCTTTCTATGGGACTTGTGAGTGATTCCAAACCTAGCGTATGGACACCGACGAGGTCATCACTTAGGGTCATGACGCTCTTGTCAACTGCAATCTAGACTTATCATGAATGAAATTCGAGCCAACACCAGGAATTGGTGGGTGTGCACACTAGTTTGGCACTAATGGTGACACATGATTATTTTGACTTATTCTGAAATTTGTTTTCTTACGAGATTTGATTTATATATATGATGTTTTCTTTTTTGCTTTTTTGAACTGGAACTGGAACCTATATTCATCGAATGAGTGATTAATAGGCTAGGCCTATGTGGTTCCTAACCAGTATACATTGAGTCATAGGCTAGGCCTATGTATTTCTATGTCATGTATGTTCACTTCATAGGTTACCTACACCAACTTGGTGTGCATCGAGTTCTATTTGCGATATATGTTTTTCTTGCTCACTGAGTACATAGTGTACTCACCCCTTCCGCTTTCCAACCATGCAGGTTAATTCTGTAAGCTTGAACCTCTGAGTGTATCATGTGGTCTTTTAACATTATCGGGGCATTACCGCATATGGGTAGTCTCTGTTTTGTACTTTTGTTGCATAGTGACTCATGAACTGTTTTTATTAGGTTGGTTATGTTGTTATGCTTTATGATTTTATAAATTAACTCTTAACTGTCTTGTAGTTTGTAAAAGACCTTATGTATGAACCTTTGGTACTGTTGTTGAGATTGCTTTCAGTAAACCTAAAAGTCCAGAAGTTGTGGTAGAATTTTAATGTGAATATAGAAGTGCGTTTAAAACTAATTGTAGGTGTTTGTTTGAGTTTTGGAATTTTTAAAATACAATCGTTGTGTTGCCTAAATATTGTTTCTAAAAAAAGATATTCAATTAGTCTTACATAGTCAGATTAAAGATACCTTGAGTGTCCTTAGCCTGGGTTTGTAGCGGTTGTCATGTGCCTGATATAATACCAGTTCATGATAATTAAATTGGTATTAGAGCCTGGTTTTTTTATGTTTTCAAAAGTGTTATTTCCATTTTTTTTAAGTTCATGAGTCTTAAGAGTTGAGTATGGGTGTCAAAAGTCTTTGGTTGAGAAGTTGAGTCTTGGATTGTTAAGTTGACGTTCTTAACAGTTAAATGATTTTGACCTTAGTGAGAGTACTTGTCGACATTCTTTGGGATGTTTGGGATATTGCATAAGCTAGGCTTAGTTCGATTTATTTTATTAAACAATGTCTTATTCTATGAATTTATAGTGATAGCATGGTTGGGCAAGGAAGGAGAAGTTGTCACAAGGTTGGACCTTTGCGACCCGAGCCAGAGGAACATAGCGCTGAAGTAGTCACAAAACCAACGGTTGCTAGTTTTTCGGCTCATAGGTAGCCTCCCACTATAACATCCCTACCGGTAGGTAGTCGGATTTATCACCGGTGCCGAGGGAGGCTCTGTAGCAGGTGATGACATGGTGGGCATAGTAAACTGCGCAGCAGCAGCTTGGGGTTAGAGCGCCATAAATGCCACCACAGGTACCGCCACCACAACAGCCAGTAGTGGTACCTAGTCCTGCACTAGGGCAACATCTGATGCTTGAAATGTCGAGGTATATCAAAGAGGCAAGAAATATCAGGTGTGTACTTTTGATGGGCACAATGACTTTACTGGGGCCAAAACTTGGATGAGACGGACCGCAAAAACATTCATGATATAGGGTTGTTTGATGAGATGAAGCTGAAAGTAGTCGTTCGATTACTGGAGGGTGATGTTAAAGTCTAGTGGGAAAATGTTCGGGGATGATACCGTAATCAGACTATATGGAAGGATTTTATCAATAAATTCAACAAACAATATTATACTAGATTTGATCGAGATCAAAAGAAGGTTACCTTCTTTACACTGACAAAGGAGAATAGGTTGGTGCATGAGTTTGAGACAGAGTTGAGAGAGTTTGCCATTTAGGTCCTTGAATATGTGGAAGATGAAGAGAATCTGTATTCGATTTGATACTGGATTGTATTTGGTGATTTGGGAGTGGATGACAGTTACCCCCACTACAACTTTCAAGGAGATGGTACAATCAGCCCAGAGAGCTGAGAAGTTGGTGAAAGTGCAACACCCCACTCCCGCATGACCCAAACCCGACATCGATGGTGATATCCCAGTCCGTGCCCTGCGAGGGTGACGTGCTATATCACTCATTCAAAACTCAATATAAATTTTTGTTTTTGAAACACTAACATCCACAATGCAGAAAACAATTAACATAAACAATCATC
>JANJEY010000005.1:21425677-21437690 GCA_024703695.1 Erythroxylum cataractarum | reverse complement strand
CCTTTCATCCCCATCTCCAGGTTTCGAGCAGGAGATCGGATGAAAGAATGTGAAGACGTTTGGTCCGTTTTTGCATCATTTGTATTGTTATGTAAATATTGAATTTTGTAAATGGCTTGGATTGCGTTAGTTTCTGCTGAGATCCCGGACGGAGGGTCCGGTTGATTTTGATGATTGTATGTTTGATTGAGGATTTTAGAAGTGTATTTTGAACCCTTGCAGGTTTTGGTTTAGGTCAAAGGCAGCCGTTATGCTGCCGAAATTTTGACAAAAATTAGTATGAATATGAATTTTGGGATTAAAATGAATGTATAAGAAAGTGTGTATGAATTGAGAATTTGTTTAAGGATAATTTCCAAGACAAGGGAAATTGTAGGGATTTTGCATAAGTTTGAATAAATATGAGTATAAGAAAAAGAAAAAAAAATTCTACCGAATTTTCGTATTGGATTAGTTTTAGGTTTCCAACGCGACGCTTCTTTAAGATAATTTATGCACGGATGTCGGACATTTGTTTTGCTCCGCTTTGTTTTTGCTATATGATTTGATTCGTCTGTTTTGTTTGCTTCGATTTGCTTTCGCTTTGCTTCCGCTTTCGCTTCGTTTGTCGTTATCGAATTCAATTTATCCAATTTGAATTCACCTCGTTATTCGTATTCGCTTCGCTCTCGCTTCTTTTGCTTTGTGATTCGAATTTCGTTTTTGCTATTGACTTCCGCATTTTGTTTCCGATTCGAAATTTCGATACGAAATTTCCGTTGCCATTCGCTTTCGTTTCCTTCGTTCTTCGTTTTTCGGTTAGGATTCGGTTCCCGGATCGGATCCCAACAAATTTAGCCTTACAGCTCTAAAACTCTCCTCTTAATTAGAAAGTAAGAGTGAACTAGCTGAGGGAAAGGGATAACAACACCAAGCTAAATCTCCTTTTTAGTTTATGATAAAGGGAATCTATGTAAGATAAGGTCAGGATTTGAAGGATTTCCTTGAATTTCTAGAAGAATTTATTTGGATAAAGTTTAAAATATGGCTTAATAGATGTGGGCCTAAGCAAATTCATCGATGAATCTATTGATCATGATATCAAGGCTGATCTTATAAGGCCTTTATTACTCAAGAGATCAAAGAAGCACTCGTAAACTCGAATCCTAACAAATCTTTGAGGCTGGAAGGATTTAGTGCTCACTTTTTAGACCATTTAGAATATTACTAAAGAATTGGTGGTGGGAATTCTTCATTAGTAGAAGAATTCTAAGGGAATTGAATAAAAATAACATATCCTTGATTCTTAAAACAAAGAATCCTACTTCCATAAATGATTTTTTTCCTATGTCTTATTATAACATATTTTACAAAATGATCTCCAAAATTCTAGTTGCTAGATTGAAGGAGGAACTTATAGTAATTATTAGCTCTAATCAAGGGGCTTTTATCTCTAATAGATCAGTTGGAGATATATACTATTAGTTTAGGAGTTGTTTAAAGATTATGACTATGAGGCTTTAATTAAAAGTTGTTACATGAAAATATACTTCTTTAAGGCCCTTTAACTCCTTAGAATGGAACTTTATCTTTAATTATCGTCAGGCATTTGGATTTCTTGTGCTTTCTATGGAATGGATTTATGCATGTATCTCCTTTACATCCTTTTTTTGTTCTAGATAATGGAAGTCCTTCAAAGACTTTTAGTGGAGCTAAGGGAATTAGACAAAGGGACCCCTCATCCCATTATCTACTCACCCTAGCCATTGACACTCTCACAAGGATAGTTAACTCCAACATTAAAGCTAATAGTTGTTTTATGTATCACTGTAAATGAGGAGAATTAAAAACAATATTTTTATAGATGATCATATACTTTTTTGTGGTACAGACTCAATTCTCTTCAAATATTGATGAATTGTCTAAATTATTTCTCTTAGTTGTCTGGTTTAAAGGTTAATATAGATAACATAACATCTATATTTCTACAAATGTGTTAGATATTCACCAACTTAGTTCCATTTATGATTTGATAATTCATCATACTCCCTTTAAATATCTAAAAATGCCTATATCTACTAAGAAGCCTAGGTTTGTTGATCTTATTCCCTTAATGGAAGCTATTACAAACATAATCCATTGTTGGCAAAATAGATTCTTATCTAATACATGTATATTACAATTAATTTATTCAATCGTGAGGAATATTGATATCTATTGGAGTGCCATCTCTTCTTACCTAGAAAGCTTATCAAGGAAATTAAAAAATGCATCAAGAATTTCTTATGGTTAGGGAAAGCTAAGAATTCTAAGGGTGTAAAAGTAAAATGGTAGGAACTTTGGTTACCTAAGGAGGAGGGGGCTTGGGATAGTTCCTATCCAGGCAATGTAATATGCTCTATTAGTCAAAAGGATACAGAGGCTATTTATTGACAAAGAGGCAACATATTGTAAACAATGCATGAGTATTAGTTAGCTAGAACTAACTTTTAGCAACTAAGGATCAATATAGAGCACTCCTAAAGCTTAGTCTAAATACTTAGACTAGAAGACTGACTTTTCTCATCATTTAAG
This sequence comes from Erythroxylum cataractarum, assembly GCA_024703695.1. Classification (NCBI taxonomy): domain Eukaryota; kingdom Viridiplantae; phylum Streptophyta; class Magnoliopsida; order Malpighiales; family Erythroxylaceae; genus Erythroxylum; species Erythroxylum cataractarum. Next base: position 21,435,137 of record JANJEY010000005.1, on the reverse strand, counting down.
GGCTTTATAAGGAATGAAATGAATACTAGGCTCTAGTGTGATAACTAATGCAACTTGGGGCCTTTGCATATGAGAAATGAGTTGTCTTCTCTTACATTAAGAATTCAATAAATTGCCAAAGTCAATGAATTATTTTTATATGGAAATTGGACTTGCTGTTTTAGGGGATCAACTAGTATTACTAATAATTTGCCTTCATGTATTCTGAATCCTCTTGATGATGATCATGTTATATGGTTAAGGTTTTCGTCTCATAGATTCACCAAATGAATCATGCTTTTTGCTTCTCATGCTTAACTCTAAAAAAAGTTTACAAGGATGACTAAATATGGCTAAATCCTTAGATTGTTTTAAAAGTTGGCCTGCTGTTAGACAAAGACTAAAAACCTTGTTTTAGACAAAGACTAAAAACCAAGGACATATATCATAGCATCGAGAATTCCTTATGCCGTTTTTGTAACCCATAATCCAATGGCCATTTGTTCTTTCAGTGTCTTACTCGTAAGTGAAATTGGTAAGGATGTTGGGGAATACTTATTGCTCTGCAAACCAAAGACCGAGAGAGTGTGAACATTGATTGTATCGAAGCGGAGGTAAGGTTAGGCTGCGTTTTCACTTTCTCCCCTAATCAAACCCTACATACGACTTCTTTTTCTTTGTTTATTCCATCAAGATTGCCAGGGTAATTTACTGTGGTGTAGCACATGGCTCCAATTGTACACCTTACCATCCTAGATTTACACGAGGCACTTGGAATGCGATGGAACCACATGGTGAGCCCATGTCTAGGACTTGGATTTTGGTTACGATGGCTGGAGAATTGTGAATGATGATGGAGCACTTCAAGTATGAGGTTTTGTTTTCATGTCAATGCGAGTGCTCACACCACACATTAGATTATATTTCAAAGTGGAATTTCAAAGGCCACAATAATTAAATAAGAGAAGGCCGGAAGGTAAGGGAATTGGTAGCCATGTTTGGGATTGGGATCCACCAATTAGACTGACTGCTTTTCCTTTAAACAATTTTATCATATTTCATACCTTTCCATAAAGTAAGTAAATTTCAACTGTTAGTGGTGATTGATGACCTTAAAAATTATGAAGCCTACAAGTTTCCTATCAAAAAATTATATTATTCTTCTTTAATTATTTATTTAAATGTATTATTTAACAAATTCCAATTATTTTTTATTGTTTAATTTCTTTACTTTTATTAAGTATAGATAAGGCTGCGTATTATCGAATTTTTCTAAACTTCACGCTTTAGCTTAACGAGAATCTAATTAAGTGTTAAAGATGATAATGTTTATTTTGTTTAAAGTCTTCCCCTAATTTAATTTATAACCTCTATCATTTTTTTTTCTGAGACTTGATCCACTAATTAAATCATCATTAGGGACACAAAATTATTACTATCTCATTTTTTTATATTAAAGATTTTTTTGTTTAAAATGGAAAAAATATTCATTTTGTTCTTATTCATATTAAAATTACCTGGGTTAAAACATTAATAAAATAATGTATTGAAGTATACGAGTAAGGGCATACTTTATGTTTGCCTATCACAATAAGTAATGTAATTAATAAGTAAAACCCCATGAGAAAAAGTCTTGGGTTTGCACTTTGCAGTAGACCTTTGGGATTTCTTTCTTTTTACCTATCACTAGGTCAAGTCCAAAAGGTAGACGAATCTCAACCCTTGGATCAAAATTTCATCATGTTGTGAATAGTTTATGTAGGTTAATAGAACAGAAACTTATTCACAAGTTCAAAGTTAACACCAATAGCACCAAGGCAAGGTGGGTCAAATTCATGTGATGCCCACTAGTGTATTTATCATGCACAGTGTTGGAATGGTCCTAAATTCAAAAGACGAGGCTAAAATTGTGGAAAGTCATTGAAATATAGTTTAGCTTTTACAAAAAAAAGCAGTGATACAGTAACAGGATTATTGAGTCACATCTCCTGACGACCACCTTAATCACCGCAGGCTTAGGATCTAAACCAGAATCAAAGGCAAATCAAGTTACGTGGGACCAATTTGAAAAATCTCTAGCCAATGAGAAAGCGACTCATGCGATCCTTGAACTTAGCCGGAAAGGAACCCACTTATTCTCAAAAAACGTCACATAGCGAACAATATGCAACAATATTTTATTTATAAAAGGTAAAGAATAAAAGAGAAGCCAAAGCCAAACAAACCCACTTTGTTTCGCTAAACTAAACACATACAGTAGTTTATTCTCTCTCTCTGCCCTATCTGTTGGGAAGATATAAGAATAACAGAAATTAAGAATTTAATAACATCCTCAACAAGAAAAAGAAAGCCCCAACATTTACTTCTTGTAGAATACAACTAGTGGAGAGGTCTCCCGTCTCACACATACATTTGCCTTCTCTCACATTTCACTTTCTTCCTTTTTCACACCCATTTATTAGATTCCTTGAGATGGTCTTTTCTCCTCTCCATTGGATTGGACATATTCCCAGCTGAAATTACCCATCAATATCCTATCCCTTTCTTGTTGAGTCTCTTCTTCTTTTTACTGGTTTTCTGTGATTTTCTGAGCTGTTAAGACATGCAAGCTCTTCTGGATTTCTGAGTTCTGGTCTCTTCTTTTTGCAAACTCCTTTTCTGCTTTTGCTTTGTTGAATAATTTAAAAAAAACCTCATGTATCAAGTGGTCTTTGTATAGACGTATAAAGGGTTGAAGATAACGAACAACAATTTTATAAAATTCCGATAAACGTCTTCTGTTTTTGTAAACTTTTTGTGTTGGTATAATCAGTTGTCTTGTTTGTAAAACTTGTCATTGGATTTCCATTTCCTTCACTTAAGGGGGGAAAAAGAAAAGAAAAGAAAGACATGGGCAAGCAAGGACCTTGCTATCACTGTGGAGTTACAAGTGAGTTCTTGTTTCTCCATTCTGTTTTCTTTAATGATATGGGAAAGGTTTTCACCGACTTCACCATTTGCAATCAAGTATTCTTGTTAATGGTTTCATCGTACCAATGAACAGTACGACCTTTTGTAATACACAAGGTATTACCTGGACAAGGATATTACATTGAAAGCTTTCGTTTTCTTTCTTTTTTATGTCTGCAGTTGTGTACGTGTATATGGATTCGAGTTCTCATAAGTTCATTTGTTAGTTCATAGACTTCTAGTTTCTGACGTTGTTGCTTTAACCTTCTACTATAGTTTGAAATATCCTCCGTTTGTAGGAATTAAGTTTGGAGTCTCTTTTCATTGGATAGACTGTATAGGACTAGCGGCCTCCTTCTTGTTTCTTTCAAACAATGTAACGAGCTTGGATACCAAGTAAAAATTGTAATTTTTCTGTTCGTGTTCCTATGAAATTGATCAAATCAAATAAGGGACTTTGATATGCTGTTAGTTTCATTGTAGAGCTGCCTGTATTCTCTGTTACGAACTATGTTAAGGTCAAGCATTGAGTCTGGAACTCTAAAAGTACATTGTAAAGCTCATCGTCGTTGCTAAAGCCTTGAACTTGTTCACTTGAATCTCTGCAGATGATAAGCAACGTTGTATAAATTCTTGATTCAAATCTGAACCTTACAATGCCATTGGCTTTAATTTTATTGAGGGTGTCGTCATTTCGTGACATCTATTTTTGATGTGAATAAGTACCAGTAGTTTGGACTTTGCACGGTGTATGATTTAGCTGGTTAGGGTAATTCATTTTTCTAAATTGAGATTTACGTTACTACTGCCCCACATTTTATGCTAATTTAGTTTCAACTATCAACTTTCAACTAAAACTTCTTGTCTGATCAATGACGAACTAGTTCAAAAGAGTGTTCTGTACTCTTCAGGTGTTCTTTTTTGTAGTGAAGTGAGCGACAGTAGCACGCCTTCACCTTTCATCCTCCATTGTTTAGAAAAGCATCAGCTCTTTTATTTTCCATTTCTTTTTCATGGTAGTGTCAGCTTGAACTTGTGGTTTTAATTGGAAATTGTACAAAATGAATGCACAAATCAGAATAAGTTTCCTTAATGATCTTTGTCATGTTAGATATATTCCCATCCTTCCTGAAATATTATTTTGCTTGTTCAGAAGTTTCTAAATTCTACACATAGCTGTCCTGTTCTCCTCTCGTTTAATGAGTGTACGCTCAAGGATCTCATTTTTGTTATTCATTTTTTATTCTTGTGAATGATATGCTAATGTCACTTTTTTCCCCTTTGAGCTCAGAGTGACCTTCAATGGTTTATGCTTGTGCCCAGGAGATTTTGTATTAGTTCTGCTTTTTGAGAAAGTGATCCTTATTTAATGAGGCCTTGTTCTGGTTTGATTTACTTAATTGTGTTAATTATAGCTCTACTTACTAGACAAATTGCTTGTGCATAATATATTGCTTCATGGCTAAATTAGTTGAAATCAGTACTCTCTTGTTTCTTCTATTGTTAAAATTCGTCTTCCATCAAAAAGCACCAACTTTTTTACCTGTACCTACTGAATCTAGATGACTTTCTCTGTTGTTCTATTTGATGTCAATATCTAACATGTTTTTGAACAATTATCTGGTTTAGACACACCTCTTTGGCGCAATGGGCCTCCTGAGAAGCCAGTATTATGCAATGCTTGTGGATCTAGATGGAGAACAAAAGGAACACTTACCAATTATACTCCTCTTCATTCTCGAGCAGATGTTGATGATTACGAGGACAACAGGGCTACTAGAATGAAAAACATGTCCATAAATAAGAGCAAAGAAGTTAAACAGCTGAAAAGAAAGCCAAACCAAGATAGTGGGGTGGTTGGAGTGGTTAATCCTGACTACAACCAGGGTTACCAAAAGGCTTTAGATGAAGATACTAGTAATAGATCAAGTTCTGGATCAGCCATATCTAACTCTGAGAGCTGTGCTCAGTGTGGCATCGGCGATGCAAGTGATTTGACAGGTTGAATACTGACCAAAGTTAATCTTATTTCCCCCCTCTCTTCATTATCAAAAATTGGGGGCAAACTTAGAAGGGATCGTAATCAACTATTCTGTTCTATAATTAGTTAGAGTTTTTGGTTTATATTAAAAAATCTGAATCATGGTCATTGGCATAAGATATCATAAATCCCTGAAAACAATTCTAAAATGGTGGTGGAGGGGAAAAAAAAAAAGCAAGAAAGGAGATAGATAATGGCATTATCATTGCTGCAACTAATTATCTCTCAGAGAACCGAAGTCTTTGAGTTTCAGGGAGCAGAAGTGGCTTCCTTGTGTGATTTTTGTCAAATCAAAGCACTAGATGACTAAATACTTCACGACAGATACTGATAGTTTTTATTGTGTTCCTGTCCTCGTGAATGCCTTCACTTAAGCATTGTGTGTTGCACTTTTCTTAGGTCAAGGGCAATCAATTGTGTGGGATGCAATGGTACCTTCTAAGAAGAGAACATGCGTCAATCGCCCGAAGCAATCTCCTGTTGAAAAACTTGCCAAAGATCTTCATACTATATTATATGAACAGCAATCTTCATGTGTCTCTGGCTCTTGTGTAGAAGATTTGCTTTTGGAGAGTGAAACACCAATGTTTTCTGTTGAGATTGGACATGGGAGTGTTCTGATTAGAAATCCAAGTTCAGTAGCTCGAGATGAGGAATCTGAAGCTAGCTCCCTTTCTGTTGAAAACAAACAATACTCAACAAGTGAGGCTTATTCACATTTTATGAGCGGTCCTATATATAGTGAGAGCAAGAGCATAAGCAGAGCCTATTCTGTTGTTGGAAAACATACAAGTCCTTTTGAACTTGGAATGCAGCTAGAGGAACTAAAGAGGTATACTTCCAATTGGTTTTAACTTGCAAGAGCTATGATTTCCTGAATTCATTAAAATATCTGAATGTCTTGCAAGAACTATGTTTTCCTTATGTCATTGAAGTACCTGAATATTTTTTTCAATAGTTCTTAGCAGCTAACCATATCTCCTAACAGCTTAATGTACTAACACATATAAACTTGTTTTGGTCTCTTAGATGAATAAAAGGGAAAGCAAATATAAAATTGGTTTTGCTACCTGCATAGATCAATGGATCTTGGGTCTGGGTATACTTAAAATCAGCCAGCAAATTGGGTGAATGACTGTTTTAACTGAGTATGTGTGCAGTTCTATTGTGAAGAGCAGAAAGAAAATTGTGGAACTATTACCCACTGGCATTAAAAGAATCCATAAATTTTACTTTCGCTATGTTTAATCTTTGTCGTTTGGAATTTCAGGGACAAGCCTCTGCCAGAGAAATTTCAAATCCGGGGAAATCTTGTTTCAATACTATGTAACGTTGATTTAAATGTAAGTTATGTTTCCTTATTTGTTGATGGTTTTTTGGAGCCATTCTTTTCATATCTGATATTATTGTCGTCCTATTCTTGTCTGTAATCATTATCCTTGTTTGTGGAGAACAAGAATTCTGATTTTTGTCAATTACTTCTGGAAATTGCAACTTATTTTCTATACCATCTCAAGATTCTGCATTTTGATACTTCAGTATTATGAAATGTATCTTCTATTTTTCTTTCTTGTCTTATGAACCTCAATCACATGATTCTTAAATGTTAAGATATATCAAAACTCTGCACTTTTAATGTTTAATATAGACTTCATTGGTGTTTGACACCATTCAGTGCATTTATGTTTCAGGATATTCTTACTTTCGAGGAGTTCGGTAGAAACTTGACTACTGAAGAGCAGCAGCAGTTGCTAAAATATCTACCTCCTGTTGATACTGCCAAACTTCCTGACAGGTTTGTACTCTGCCTCTGTGGGTAGTAGCTGTCAGTTTGATAGGACAATGATCATCATTATTATATTTTGGGGGTGGGCAATGGGGGCACAAACAACTGCTAACTTTTATGCAATATTGCTAAAAGTTCCACCTTTGGCAAGTGGCATATTCAATTGATTTGTGGAAATATGCTAACCATCTCACTTATTCTATTAATATTTGTTGCGCAAAAATTCATTGCGCAATATTCATGCCTTTTGTTCTCTGTATTTGTGCAATTCATTTATAGTACCTGAGCATGTTAGATGAAGTAAGTGGGCATCATCTAGATACACTTTATATCACTTGAATAAATCCAGTTTATAGAAGTTCAGTGGTGATTGAATATTAAAATCATTTGCTTTGTATTTTCAGCCTCAAAAATATGTTTGATAGTCCTCAATTTAAGGAGGACATGGATTTGTATCAACAAATGCTTGCAGAAGGTGTTTTTGATCTTTCCTTATCAGGAGCAAAACCAGAAGATTGTATGGCTGTAAAAATGCTGGCATTATCCAATTTGTCAAAATCCAAATGGGTGGAATCATATCGTGAACTAAAGGTATGATTGATCTGTTTATGATAGAAGTGTGTTGCATATGATATTGTCTGTGATTTAGTTCCTTGTGATGTTCTATCTACTTGTCCTATTAAGCCTCTCTTTGGATGCAGAAGTGTACAGTTGGTAGTGTGAAGTTGCTGGTTGCAAAGGAACCAAATGGCATTGCAAGAAATAGTTATACTGCTGTCAAGAAGGAATGTGAAAAGTTAATTCTAAAACTTCCAGGTTAGCCAATATTTGCTGGTCACCATATATTGTTGAGTGACAGCTTTTCTTCTTAATTTCTTAATTTATGTTCAAATTGAGAGGGCTAAGAGGCCATATCCTAATTTTTAATAATCCTCGACCAAAAAAATATGACAAGTCCCTGGAATCTTGCAGTTATACACCCCTTCTTTTATAGTTTTGGTACGTAGGAGGTCAATTGTCTGGAGATTCATACATATTGTATTGTGTTGTTGTAGAAGTTGTTCATAATTTACATTAGGAACGTTCTCAAAGAAATTTTTCTGCAGAAGGAATAGCGATAAAGAGTCCCAAAAGGTTTGTCACGAAGGCTACATATGAAAACAAAGACCTTGTGGATAATGATGGATCTTGCTTCAGTCCAAGAAGCCTATTTACCATGCCTCCAGATGGTGGCTCCCTTATCCTGGATTCTCTTCCTTTTGTGGATGCAAATTCTGATCAAGATCTTCTGTTGGATGTGCCATCTAATGGCTCATTTCCACAAGCTGAACTTCTTCACCCTACTGTAAATTTTGGACTGCAGGCAAGCATTAGTAGTAGCTCAGTATACCCACGTCTGGTCGGTCCCTAACACCATCAAAATGGTTTGTTTTGATAACTTAGGGATGTAGGCTACTTTTTGCCAATTCCCATAACTAGGCTAATCATGTTTTGGATGCCAAATATTGAAGTGAATGAGGTATGATGGTTGCTACCTTTACCCTTCCAATCAAACTTAACATGCCAAGGGATAAATTTTGGGTGGGTTTTATTTTTGTATAGGGTTGACAAAAGATTGTAATATATAGCTCAAAAGTGCATAAAAGATAAATTCAACATTTGATGTATGGAGTGTAGTCCTTGTATTGGACAAAACCCTTCATCTGCCTGGTTCATTTAATTGTCTTTGCCATCAAAAGGACAGAGAGAGAATGCAAGTCCCGGGGGCATCTTAGTTTCTGAACATAAACAAACGAGTCATCTGCGGATGGTTGCTTCATTCTACCTTGCGGACATTAACGTAGCGTTTAGTTGATGTTTCTATTAGTGGAGGCAGATGATAGGGATACAAAAGTTTTATGTCTGATAGGGATAGAAATTTTGTGTTCCTTTTAAAACCGTAGTATAAAATTTCTTGTTCTAGGGACAGAAACAAAACACATAAACAACTTTCATAAATACCTCTCCTTTCACATAAACAATTTTTTATTCTTAATTATATAATTAAACTTATTATTATTATTGTTATTAATTATTGTTATTATTATTATTTATTATTATTATAAATTTTGAACTTATTATTATTATTATTTATTATTTATTATTGTTATTATTATTTATTATTATTATAAATTTTGAACTTAATATTGTTATTATTATTATTATTACGTGTGAGACCTTCTTGGGAGGCATTCTTGGCATAGGTGTGAGACGTTCTTGGTGATTGGCCTTTGTTAATGAAAAAGGGACCTTCTTGGGAGGCATTCTTGGCATAGGTGTGAGACGCTCTTGGTGATTGGCCTTTGTTAATGAAAAAGGAACGATGCTACTAATAGGATTATGGTTCTGTGTGGTAGTTTTTGAAGTTCCCTTATAACTTGAGTAGCTGATGCTATTACTTTTTGTTTTCTGGCCACGGTGTAGGCTTGTCCCTACAACAGAGAACGTCGCTGAAAGAAACAAAATTATTGCAAAAAGTAATTGGCGATGAAAAAACGCGTCAAACAAATGGTAACAAAAGTTCAGTAGCAAAAAATTGTTTGTTGTTATAAAAACGAAACTAAACTTAAAGAATATTTGGGAGAGGATAATTCTTCTTATGAAAAAATGGTGTGTCTTACATCAAGTTCACCCTTCTATTTATAGTACATTTTAACCACCTAACA
>JANJEY010000005.1:21401524-21413163 GCA_024703695.1 Erythroxylum cataractarum | reverse complement strand
AAGAGAAAGTGCTTCAAGATTGATGAGACAGTGCATCAAGGTTGTTGATGAGAAAGTGCATCAAACAAAAGGATCAATGGTCATAGTTGGGTAGATGTGACTTTGAATTAAGGGAGGGTGTTGAAGACTAATTCAAAGTCAAATTCCTAGTTATGTGCAACGGTTTCATGTATTTAATTGGTATTTATTATCTGAATAAATTCTAAGCAGTTACAATTATAATAAATTTAGGCAGTTTTTTATTATCCTTGTAAACCTATAAATACATGGATTATTGGAGTGTTTTCATATATAGAAAGAAATATAAAAAGAGTGTTCCTCAACTTTGTTTTATTTTGTTATTTCTTTAGTTTAGTTTTTCTTCAAAATTCCAACAGCTTGCACTTTTTTGTCGTGTGCTACTTTTTACGTTGTTCTGTTTATATATCGGCTTCTTCAGTGTTGTTGTGCTGTGTTCCTACTGTCGTGAATCCTTTCATGCGGTGGAGGTTTACAGACAATGATGCGACCCATAAATAGTAAACTCTCTGGTGTCGATGACAACTTTGCTATATCGAGCCTCCTGACAAGTATAGTAAGACTTCTGCTGTCCTGACGAGATCTAGTAAGAATTATGCTTATAAGTCTCCTATTTGATTTTTTTTATCACACTTTGGTTATTATTATTCTTATTCTTATTATATTATATTTTATTTTCAATATTTTTCTTACTATTAGTGGTTTAGTAATTTTTTAACTATTGTAAATGTTTTTTTTTTCTGTGTCCTGCATCATTTTTTTTCATGATACATTTGCATGTAGGTCTACCGGAAACAGTCTCTCTACTATGCAGAAGTAAGGTTGCATACTATTGACCTCCCCAGACCCTGCTTCACTGCGGGATTTCAGACTAGGTGCGATGATGATGATGATGTACGGATATGGTGAGGAGCTAATTACTAGGTTTGTGATTCCTATAGGAGTTTATATTAATTACTTTTTTTTAGGTTTTTTTGAGTCTGGAATCTTAATTATTTGCAAATAAAAAGTGGCATTTTGAACTTAGAAAACCATGAAATTTATATTATAATTATTTGGGTTTTCTGGAATAGTGTATTGATTAAAAAGTGATTTACAAATTAATTACTTGATATACACGATATTTACATCTACTACACATTTAATTGTCTACATCTTGGAAAATAATTGTGGGTAAGTATACAATTTTGTTTATTTAAGCTTTCATATACAATATATTTAATAAGTTGAGACAAGTTAGATGTATTACATTTTGTCTCCAAACTAGTAAGGTTCTGTTGTAAAAAGTGTGATGATAACAAAATGTGCCTACTTTGATAAAGACAGAATGTGCAAAGGTTTCTATCTTGTAAGTGCGAGTGTGTAACTATTTTGGCTACTTGTTTATGAATATGTAAGTTAAAATTGTGCACTTTCATTATAATTAAAGTGTTGGGGATCAAGGCTAGAAATTTATCTTAATGGGGACGTTTAATTTATTAGGTAAGAATTAGGTATAAGTTGATTGCTTAACATATATCACAAGGATCTAAAATAAGATAATGTTACTTCATCTTTTAGGTACCATCAACTCCTTACAAGTTAACAAACATGTCAAGGAGAAATTTTGAATTTATTAACTATAGTTAATATGTTTTGACTAAATTTATTTTCATACGCAATAACTTTTATTTTTGATATAAAGTTATTAATTTAACTTTTTATATTTCTTTATTTGTTTTTATAAATAAATGGAGAAAAGTTCAAGTATTTTTGATAATTTAATATTTTCAAGAAGATTCAATAATCTACTTTAGACTTATGTTAGATTTGTTTATGATATAAAGAATCATAATCTTTTTTTGTATTGCAACAAACATTTGAAGGTAGGAGAATCACCAAAATAAAGAAGCATTTAGTTGGGATCAAAGATAATGTGGAGCCTTGTAAGAAAGTCATGATATAAAATGACAGATGAAAACTTTACTTGAAGAATATCAAAATGAGAAAGATAGACTAAAAATTGGCAGTGAGAGTTCTTTTTACAATAGGTACGATATACTAACAATGTTGAAGATAATATGTATGCCCAACAAGAAGGAATTGTTGTAAGTAATAGGAGGAAATGAATAAAATAGGTATCTAACTTTTTTGTTATATGAACAATTCCTAAACCGCAACCTTCAATTTATAGTATCTTGCAAAATAAAGAACTAACTAATAATGTGGATATGGTAATAGCTAAACAGTAGTATGATATATGTATATCATTCAATAATACTCAATCTTGTTATTATCAACTTATGATGAATACTTTACCTCTTATAGTATAGGATATAAAGCTCATTTAATTGAAAACTAAAAAAGTAATCTTCTGAATAGTTTTATTTATGAAATTTAAAATTATTTAAATAAAAAAAATAACTTGGACAATTTATAGTTGTTCAATCATGTGTGACATTTTGATAAATAGAAGATACAAGTTTGTTATCAATTTTTTGGTTTATTCTGTTAAGGAAATGGTGTTTTTAAATTTTATGAATGCATCTAGTCTTGGAAATATTGATATTTTATTTGAAATATTTGATGAAATTATGAATAAAATTCAGTTCGAGAGCATTATACAATTTACCACTGACAATGACACTACTTACCAAGTAGCTGAGGAAATGTTGCAAAACAAGTATAATTCTTTTTATTAGACTCCTTATGTTTTACATTGTATTGACCTAATGTTGAAAAGTATAGAAGATGCTAGATACTTTACTATGATTAATGAAATTGTGCAAAAAATGAGAAAAGTGACTAAGTTTATCTATAATCGTGCATAGATTTTGAATTTGATGAGAAAAATTATAGGAATTTGTGACATTATGCTATTACAAGATCTACAACTAATTTTTTATCACTTTAATATTTTGTTCTAATGAACAAGGATCTAATAAAAATGTTTACTAGTGATAAATTAGTTATATCTTAGCATGCCAGGTCTTGAATGAAAGTTTCTAGAATTATATTTGAAGATTATAAGTTTGTCATAATGTCAACTTTTTATCCAAGTTTGTGAGCCTTTGATGAGAGTACTTCATTTGGCTAAGGAGTTACTTTTATAATGCCATGGAGATGGAGAAGGAAGCAATAAATGTCAATTTAGAAAATAGGCATTTCTTGTATACACGTAATCTTGCGATCGTCAATGAAATATGAGAGACAATTTTACTCTATATTGTTTGTTGCTGAGGCTTTTTTTTATTCTTGATATTTATTTTAAACTAGATTATACTAAGAAAGCTCAAGTTAATAAAGGAAATGTTATTAACTATTATAACAATTGTTTCACATAAAAGGATACAAGATGTCCTTAATTCATAAGTAAAGGCATAAAAGGATGCATTTGATAATTCTGGGATACTCATTGTAATCGTCAATAAGATAAACTTAATCAATGTATATATTTCTTCACTTTTATTACTTTTTAAAAATTATTCATCATTTTTTTGTTTATAAGATTAATTTTGTGGTCTTATAGTTACTTTATGGGACTAGTTCAAAAGTTGATTGTAAAGATGTGCAATTCGAATTATGAGTTAAATTATGAGTGGGACTAAGTGTGAAAAGAATTAGAGCATATTTGAATTCATTTTATTATAGAAATAGAGAGATATTTATTATATCAAATTTATATTGTTATAATTTTTTGATACACGATTGATCTAATAATAAAAATTATATAATACGATATATTGAGAGATTATACTGTAATTTTATAAAATTAAGGCACTATTTATAAATTTAAAAATATCTAAAATAGTGTTCGATATTAGTCGCTAATGACATTGTACCATTTCAAAAATAGAGGTATAATGTCGGACATTGATCATTGAATGTTAAACTGCTACTATCTTCACATTCCATATTGCTTCCAAGATAGATAAATGATTTGATCTAAAAATTCAATTCGCTCCAACCCAGATTATTGCTGTTTCATGTCCTTATGTAGAAAGGTTTGGGGTCAAAGTGATAATTTCACCCTAAATTTGGAGTTGTAAAATATTACAAACAAATCCAAACTTAAAATCTACAAGGCACATTTTGATATTTATTTTAAAGTTTTTCTTTTGTGTATTTTCACTTGAAGAACTATTAATCCATACCTCTATGAAAACTTATGTTATGACTGTACGAATTAAATTTAATGTAAATAAAATATTATGGGTATTAGTTACCAAATGTGAATTGGACTATGTTTAAGCTTTTCAATCTTTTTCTTTTTCATAATTAGTAAGGATTAGGTATTTATTATACTTTCTCATTTATCAATTTATTGAAAGAATAGGACCTATTAACACTAATGTGGCAAATATTTCTTTATGACTTGATCAACTTAAGATCCCAAAAAAATCTCAAGACAGGAGGGGTAAATACCTCTAAAACAATAGTTACTCGATAATCAACGATGGTCAAATAAAGACGAGCGAAGTAACATGGGGTTGGCTATAAGGTAGGCGAAACAAAAGGTGCTCTTCGCCAAAAAGAAAGCAGCCTGCGCTTCAAGTGGAAATTGGCGAGGTTTGTACACACTTCTATCTTGTAATCAACTATATCTCAAGCCACCTATTTTAAGTAAGGGCAAGGTGCGTTTATTTCGGTCCAAATCTAGGACGCCTGACAATGATAAATAAGCCAACGCCGTTACTAACAAAAAGACAACACAATTACGAAAATGAATAACCTGCCTATGCTTACCTTAAAATCCTCATTATCTTCTCTTTGCCTTCTGGGGCTCTTCATCATCACCATCTTCTCTTCTTCCTTCTCCGTCCAGTCCGATTGGAACCCGATATCTGATTCCGTCAACCAGGCTCAGAATGCGGTCAATGATACCAAGAATGCGCTAGAAGGAGCGGTGAACTCCACCTCAGATGCTTACAACACCACCAAGAATGCCTACAACGACACTAAAAATGCCATCAAAGATGTTGCTAATGGTGTCTGCCGGGCACATGTCGCGGGTCATGGACTGGTTGCTTTGATGACTATTCCACTCGTTTACTCCACCATGTTCTTGCTCTCATGATCGATACAACTGCCGATCTTTATATAAAACTTGTCTTAGTTTCGCTTGACATACTTCTTAAACTTATATTTTAATTTTCTTTTAACACCGACGTCATACCGTTACGTGTTTTCATTTACTTTTATCAACGAACAACATACCAAATTTCGATTTAGTTTTATCGCTTGATTTACTTCTTAAACTTATATTTCGGTTTACTTTTATTATGTCATCATATAATCAGACATTTCCAAATTTCGTTTTATTGTAAAACTTTAAATTAGATGTGATGATGACGATGTTAGCATATCAATTTTTATGACATATATGACAGTATAGTGCACTACTTTGAATGATTTTTATTTCTGAATAAAGTAGACATTACAAAATTTAGATCCACATATTATATGTCTAGATTCATTAAGAAATAAATGAAATATAAGCATTCAAAATTGGGATAAAACAACCTAATGAGAACATGAAAAACATAAGAAAGAATATGTAATTTTACCCAAATTTGTTGATGTTCCATGTGTATAATTCAAACACAGTATAAATGTTACAAAATAGATATCGAATTAGATTCGAGAGTCGAGATAACATAACCATAACAGATTGCACCACCACGCACGCGATGGTTTACCTTACACATGCATTATGGCAATGTGCAATAACTTGTTTGCTACAAACAATCCCACACGGGTGCTCTGAACACAATTTTTTATTTAAAAAACTTTCATTAAATAATATTAATTTTTATTTATTATGATATTTTTATTTTTCTTTTTGAACACGTATGATAATTTTAGAATTATTTTATATTTTTATAATTTATATAAATTAGAATTCTTCAATAAGAAATTACCTTATTGTTTTCTAAGAATTATAATTCTTACAAAATATTTATTTAAGTCTAAGAATTATGTTCAAGTTAATTAATAATAATAATCATAATTTTCCCAAAATTTATTTCTTTAGTAGAACTAAAATGCAACTTGAATTCTTTAGTAGTATTAATTAAATATTCATCAATAAATTCTTAGTGAATTTAATTATAAGAATTTATGAAAATGGGAAATTATATTTTATGTTTATGATTATTATTTTAATATTCTTGGCTAAAAGGTAACAACTTTTTCTTGATTTTGTTTGACGAAAAATGTACTTATAACATAAGTTCCACAGAGACTTAGGACACTCGACTAAAGGGCACATGTAAATGAAACAAAAGCACAACTAAGTTCGTTTTGGAGAATAAAAAGAATCCTTTAGCATGTGATAGAAGTGTCAACCTTGGTGGTGGCTGTCAACAATGGAGAGCCATGACCTATAAAAAGGCAGGAGAAGCAGTGCCAACTTTGAAAGTTGGTGGGATTGGCTGCTTCTCCTGCCTATAAAAAGGTAGGAGCAACATGAAGAGAAGAGAGGAAAAACGAAGAGAAGAGAAAAATAGAGAGAAGTGAGGTGAGAGAGAAAAGAGAGAAAAAGAGAGAGGCAAAAATATTGTGTATATATTTTTGTGGGTCTAGTTTCTCCTTGTAATTCTCCAGTTTTCCTAATAGTAAAAGTCTTCTATCCTTGCCCGTGGTTTTTACCCTAATTAGGGGTTTTCCACGTAAACTCTGTGTGTTCTTTACTATTTATCTCAGTCCTATTTAGCTGCGAACCTGTTCTAATCCGGTCGAATTTTACAACAGCATATGCATTTGTGCAATTGTTCTGATCAAACTAATTTGTACGAAATTTGTATTGTCTTTTTTTAAAAAAGAAAATTTGAATTTCGTTCCTTTTGTTCCTAAGCTTTTCCTAATTTCTTAGGTTTGATTTTTGTCTTTCTAATTCTATACACAAAACTTTGTACGTAGTACTAGGTGTAGATTTTGACAATTTACTGAGTAATTTAATGAAATATTAAAACGTATGGCAATTAATTGGAAGATTTAGAGTGTCGGACATAATTGGATCCAGTGGAGCAAATTGTATGAACTAGAAAGCTCCAGCAAGCAAGGACGGTGTTAATAGTTGTTTAGTTATAGTCTTGCAACGATTGTTCCACGCACAGCTCACGATGGAAAGATACAGAAAAAGAATGGCAATTGGCTTGTAAAGAAAGAAAGAAAAAAAGAAATATATCACTTTCCACAGGATAGCAATCCAGGATTATATTCACACATCTTTCACAATCACAAGAGAAATAGATAGAGACGATTGCCTAAGCAGTGACCTCATTGGTTGATATATGGAAATTCCCACTTCTTCATTTCACACCAGTAAACATACATACCTGTTACGTTAAGAAAGTTTAGACACAGGGTAAGTGTTGGTTCCAAAAAGCTTGGGAATGTTTGACAAGAAAGTGACTTTTTTATATCGGTGTTATTTAATCAACTATTGAACACAGTGTTTTGTTTTGGTTAAGAAGTTGTGATTTAACTCTTGTTGGAAAGAATAATAGAATGTTAGGAAAAAAGAGAAGGGAGTGTTAAACAATTTGATGGGTGAGGGTGGTGACACTGACAATGACCACCCCCTCCCTCTTGGTCCTCCACTTGTGAGGTCGCAGTCATCACTCACCGGCGCTCAAAGAACTGGACCTACCATTTGCATGATTGAACCTTTTTCCCTAGTTTTTCAGCAAGGAAATGTGCAAACAAGTTTAAAACTCCTGTCATCAACCTACTCAGCAGCACACAAGTAATCTACATGCTATATATACATGCTCTTGTTCTTTTCCTTTCAATAAAACGAATTTATACGACCACTAACAAGTACTGTTACTATCCACATTCAATATGCTGTTTAGTTAATTTCTTATTTACTGCTGCTCCTGCAAGTTTTATCCCATGTACTTGAAGTTTTATCCCATGTAAATGAATCCTGAATGGCACAAGCAATTACAATTGTGGGAATTTGATTTCTCTCAAATATTGTTTTGGGTCCCTCAATGATTCCTGTGAACGCATGCGCAGTCAGTTGTCACTGTACACAGACAGACAGACAGACAGACACACCCAAACTGATGCGATCATGAGACACCATGTGAAGACAGTTTGCCTTCGGAATCCATGGATTTACGCCAAATATGAAATAACTTTGCTAGCCCTTTTCACTTTTGCTCTTCGAAATACCTTATTACGCATTCTTTTCATTCCATAATAATTACTGTACGAAACTGTTCAGATGCAGCTATGACTGTATCAACACGATATTCCTCATGTATCTCAACTTAAAAGGATGACATGCAGTTCAATATTGTAATGTTTTAAGTAATTGAAAACAATACCTATTTTATATGCGCTCAATGTGTAACTATTACAAATATAAATAAGTTGCATATACAAATTAGACAGATAATAATAAAGAATACACATAAAGAGTATATATATACTTTAGGTTGCAAGATGCCTAAAGTATAGAAGGGAGAGAGAGGAGTGCGGGGTATACAATGACAGAACAGGAACGTGGTTGGTGTATAAGCTGTCAAAAACATAAATGCAAAACGTTAATGGAGGAGTGGGACACAGACACGCAGCAATGCCAATAACAATAACAACTTTGCCTCTTGCTCTTGTTCTTCTTCTATTTCTATCATCGTAAATTGCATTCAAACGCATATCCTCTCTCACCCGAATCATAATATACAGAATATTTAGGCAAGTGAGACAAATATTTTATTATCTTGGATCGCGAGCCCTTGATTGGTTCCTTTCAGGTACGTTTTCCAGTGAGCCAGTGAAACAAGAAAGGGACGCTATTTATATATATACTTCGAGTCAACTTACTGGCAGACTAATTTAATCCCATTAAAAGATTAAGTGGGTTTTATTCATTTTCACATGAAGATGCTTATATTACGTGTCCATTACTCTATTTTCTGATTGCTACAATCATAAAACTAATGCAAAGGAAGAACATAATTCTTCATGGATGACATCAATTCAATGCTTCATTATTATCTACTGGTTTGGGTGAGTCCGCACTATTAAAGTTTTGTCCCCTTTGATCTCCAGGCCTCTTTATTCATCTCCTTTTTTAGAGGAATTCGGGAGTTGAACCTAAGACTTCAGGGTTTTATTGGGTGCAAATCCACGCCTCTCACCACTGAGCTATGGTGCGGGCTCACCCAAACCATCTACCTTAATATATAATTTGTACATATACGGTATAGGTATTATTAGAGCAGATTTGAGTTAACTTGTTCTTCTAAGAATTAAACAATATATATGTGAACTTACCATCACTGTCAAGAGAGGCCCTGGAATTGACAATTCAAGCATAAACATTCATGTGAAAAGGATTTGGCATAGATATCCACCATTCTTTGTCTCAACCAATCCTCGCCACCTCTTGTTCCAAACATAAAGTGAAAATCAAAGCCAAGGATTATACTATACTTAAGATTCAGCATTAGCATACGCCATTTACTTAGTTGGTGCCAGAAGCAGACTGATTAATGCTATTGCTATGCATAATGTCTAGTTATATAGGTTTAACAATGATAAATAGGTAAAGTTAATTTCTAAAGGCAATAAAGAGTAGTGTCAGGGTTTACAGGCATGCTCTCTAACTCCATGCACGTTAGCTCATCATAAATTTGGACGGAAATGGTTGACTTGATTACTAGCTTTTCACCCTATTCTATTGCAAATTATTCAATTAATTATCTTTCTAGGGTTAGTGAGGTTACTTTAAACAAATGAACATCTAGTTATTCCACTAGTTCACAATTGTAACTTTGTGACACCAAAAGTTCAATTGTATTATAACGAAAAGCGGTCTGATCAATTCTTACATTCAAACAAGCAAAGACATCTGTTAAAGACGTGCCTTAGATAATTGATGCTAAATAATTGGTCAATGGACCAAATATTTAGGGTTTTTTATTTATTTTATTCATTGTTTCAAATAGTTAATTGAGATACGGTTGGATATCAGTAAATTATTTTATTTTATTATTATGTTTTCATCGCTATATAAAACATATGGTGTAGTGAATAAAGTATGAATTTCCGGAAAACATAAAAACTTGTGTTCTTTTTTAGATTCTTCATTTTCGTTGTCACCTCCTCCTCCTGTCAAAAACCAACATATTGGTATCAGAGTTATTTTCTTTTGGAGGGCTCTGTGAGTTGAGTGAGTCCACAAACACAAATACAAGTACAAAACTAGAATTATAACCACCATCAAGTAATGGAATCTAAGACAACCATCACACATATTTCACCACCAATATTTGATAGTGTTAGTTAGCAAGCCTGAACTGTTAGAATGATAGCTCACCTTGAAGCATTGGACCTCTGGGCTATACACTTCAACAAAAAATTGTTTACCAACGAAAATTACCAAAGAAAAATGTTTATATATTGTCGGTAATAAAATTTAGAAATGGAATTTACCGACGGACTAATGCGTTATGAAATTGGTTGTCGATAAATTTACCGACGAAAATTTGTAACCGCTAAAAAATATAAAGACGGAATACACTTTATGTATGTATATTTACAGATGGAAAAAATTGTTACTATCGGTAAATATACAAGCAGTTATATGAGTCCGTCAGTGACTCTACAATAAAAAAGTTAAATTTTCAGACGGTTTATGACAAACCGTTAGTATATATGACTCCCTATACCAACGGTGAATTAAAATTTCATCGATGAGTCTAACATGAATTTATACATTTTTTCCGACAGTGAATCATTAACCATCTGTAAATATCACTCACTATACCGATGAAAGCTATCATTCCGTCGATGAGTACCATAAATATGTTGCATTTTTGCGATGATTTATGATTAACTGTCAATAAATATGATTAATTATACCAACGAAAACTAATATTCCGTCGGTGACTCTACCATAAAGGTATTAAATTTTCTTTTTTTAAATTTCAATATTTTTTATTTCATAATCTTATGATTAATGCATAATTTCAATAATTACGAATAATCTGTGCATAATTTTTTGATTTTTTATATTTAATTTATTTAAATAAAAAGTTGATTGATCATATAAAGTTAAAATGTTCTTCATTGATAATAAAAATATTAAATTGTACATAAATTCAAACCAAATCACTACAACAATCCTATTGTCCTGATGACCGCGAATGATCTGAGTCTTTAGCCCTCCCCTTCAACTGCTCCAAGTCATTTTGGAGCTTAGTCATATACTCAATCGTCTGTCGCAATTGACTTGTCAATGTCTGTACTGTGCTCTCAAGCTGATGGATATGTTCCATTGTCAGCCGTCTACTTGATGTTGTTATACTGGATGTAAAGGAGTGCAAATAACATGTATTCGCTAATAAACCTAGCCCGAAGATCCTTCCACGATTGTCCCTACCACCCACTACATCAAAATATGTCTGACTCTCATTAACAGCTTCTTCTCCCTGAGACTGTCGTTGAATGCTTTCTTGTATTTGGTCCTATTAGGAGACAATGTTTATATTAGTAAGTGATAATTATTAAGAATGTGTTATAAAAAATAGAAATAATATGGTGTATCACTAATTGTAGACGCACCATTTCATAGTCAGTGTACATATGGATTGGTTTGGTTTTACCTAACACAAGAATGAGGT
>JANJEY010000005.1:21260633-21282776 GCA_024703695.1 Erythroxylum cataractarum | reverse complement strand
CATGACATGATATGGACTACCAAATCAAATTGGGCCTAAGCCTATAACCATCCATCATGCAAGCCCACATGTTCTCCTAACCATGCATTCTCTAATACATATATATAAACACATCATTTTGTTTGTGACATTTTATGGATCTTAACATGAAAGCCCAATCCAACACTTAGATTTATTATCCTCCTTTTACTAACTTTGCTAAAATTACTTTTGTACATTATTTTGATTGAAATTAATATTAATCTAATTAACATGAATTCCTAATTCTATAAATTAATTATGTAATTCATAATTAATTTACCTTATAATAATTATTTGATGTCTAAAATTAAACAACTTCAATTTTATCATAGATGCCAATTTTTCTAGTCTTACTAGAAAATCTATTGCTCTACTAAAATTAGTTCAAAATTAATTTCTATAATTGCACAAAATTTCTAAAACATCAAATCATCATTCCAAGCATCTCTAGTTCATTTCTAGATTATCAAAATTATTTAGGAATTACCCAAAAATTATTATGATCATCAAAACACTGATAAGACACCAAAAAAACAAATATGACTTCTAAAACTTTCAGGTAATCAAATTTTAAGCAAAATCATTTAAGCATGCATCAAACATCAAATTAACACATTTCATCACATAAAAATATTTTTAAGGTTTTGGAATCGATATAAACATACAAAAACATCAAACAAAACAGATCCTACAATTTCTGAAAAACTATCCAAATCTAGAAACTTGTTAGATAAAATTATTATAATATTTTTTATAATTCTACAAAAATTAAAGATGCATAAACACATCCCAAATATGTTCACATAACTTTTATAAAATTAAATTCCATTAAAATCATGTATAACCTTATCAGTTTGGCCACTAGACATCACATGTCCATCAGAAAGACAGATTTCATGCATGTTCTAGTAAATTCGAAATTAAATATTTTAATCACTTCAAAAATATTTCAATCACACTAAATCATTAACTTACATATTATGAACATATTAGTGAAAGAAAATATTGAAAACCATTTTTCTATAATTAATTTCAAACAAAATATTACAGGATACTAAGCTGTTACAACCATGAAAACAGTTTTCACATGTCATGTATTCTACATCTAACAAGGCACAAGATGTCTCTGATACCACTTTTAGGTTCCGATCATGCATCTCATACATAATATATATATCAAATATACACAGTAAAAATAAAACAAAACCTCAAAAACCAAATCTACTCATGCATATAGACATAGAAAAACAAAAACATGAAATGTAAGATGTTTATATGCCTTTCTGACGATCTCCTTCGTTCTTTAAACTTCTCAGCATTGGGTTGTCATAAACTACAACGATCTATGTAGATCGTCTCTAATGAAAGTTAACATGAAGATAAAAGGATGAAACCTCACTAGGAGATGGCTAGAATTCTTTCTTTGTGCTAGCAAAGATAAGAACTCTTGAGAGAATTAGAGGGAAAAAGTGTGTGTGTCAGAAAAAGAATCTTTCCTTTATTTATGTGTCTTACATAAGATGCTCTCAATTTTCTACACCATTGGCCTTCCATAACCCCCATCACTAATGGAAAGTTATGGGAAGTTAATCTTCATGAATATCATGCATTAATGGAAGTTGTGGAAAGTTAATGACTATGAATAGTATGCATTAATGGAAGTTATGGGAAGTTAATGACCATGAAAAGCATGCATTAATGGAAGCCAATAACACTTGTTTCTAATCTATTCCATGCAACATTTTCTACCATGATCACATCATGATACACTCATGAAATACTCTCTCATATCTTAAATCATCATTCAAGACCATTTTACTCATCCTTTGGATCTCCTATGTGCGTGACCCATTAGGTTTCCGGTTATGTTGGCCACTTATACCACTCTTGACTTACTTGAATTAACACTTAATTCAAGTAAGTCAAGAGTGGTATCTAGCAACACGTCATGACCCCCAATTGACCAAAAAGTTAGTAGTTTCACTATGAACCCTTCTATACATAATGTTGCCATGCAATTCGCCATTTCACCATCTATATCCCACTTAGTTAAGAGTATCGTCAAAGTGTCAACTCCTACTAGACTGACTAGATCAAATCTAGTCCATGTGTTATTATATCATGTCCTAAGGATCTCATTACTCTTTGTATCATTGACAACTCTCTTCATGACACATATCTACTCTAGCTAAAGACTCCCGAGTAATGACCCCAACAAGAGGCTATAGGTGTCATCTCCTTCTATCAGGAGTGGTGAATCTTTTATTTGCTACTCAGTTTCTTCTAAATACCTCAAGTTGTACCCAATCGTTACCTTATGAGTAACCCATGAAAGGCACCGATAAATGGAGTCCAAGCACATGATTAGTATCTGAGGTATTCTTGAGCACCTCAAGTCAAACATGCACCATTACTATGATGAGACTATCATTGACACTGAAATAGAATATCCATATGATTGTCCCCCAGTAGGTCAATCCAATTTACTTACTATCATTAGTAAGCATCCACATGTTAACTCTAAACAACTCACATCTACAGTTTATAAGATCTACTATTTGATCTAATCAAGAAGAATAACATGCGCTAGTCTATCTAGACCAATGATATCCCATCTCATTAATCCTATGACTAGGGAAAGTTTATATACTAATATAATTACACATGATAGAAATCTTATTATTATGATCTCATCATGATTTCCTCCATGCCATGTTTTATATCAATGAATTCATTAAATCAGTTTAAGATCAACATCAAATCCATAGACATATGAACATCAAAATAATGAAAAATGCCTTTATTAATCATAAAATGATTTATACAATAAGTACTAAAGTTGATTGCCTTTAGAGCACTTCTTTAACAATTTTTGTCCTCCATGTTACATCCATCCCACATTTTTCTTTATAATCAAAACTAAGTTTTAAAGTGACAGCTGGCTCATTCTTACAATTCATGTTACAAAATTGGTAGCATGAGGTATCCTCTTATCTTGTCTCAATAAGTATGTTTTGGGTCACTTTAGCTGCTTTGCATTCTGAAATTTACCTAAAATCAAATATGCGCTAAAGTGAGTATCCTAAGTAATTTCATATCATTATTTGTTAAATGTTATGGAATAATTATGCAATCAATTAAGCACTTATCATCTTTAGTTTTTAATCTTCCTTTAGTTACAACCCAAGTGATGAAGGAGGATTTTGGCTTTAGGGATCCTTTCCAAACAATGTTGACTCAAGAAATGAGTGGAATGGAAGGTTTGAGAGCTTGTAGACATTGAACTTGGAGTAGTCTCCATTATTACTTAAAAGACCATAAGCTTTATCAGTAGCTAAAGGATTTGGTAGATAGTTAGGAAAATATCTCATGAGTCTATTAGCCCACTGCAGTAAAATGCCAAGAATTATGCTTTGTGACACACCTGACTTGGGCCTGAGAGGACATTATAGTAGAAAGTGAAGAAATATTATCTCTAAGGCATAGGAGACTATGTTCTTAATAAGAACACAACATCATTTTTAAGGTTAATTAAAAATTTTACAATTAATAGGTACATTCGAGCATATGGAAATTATGAGTTTTATTTAGATATTTGAAATTTGAATAATTTTAAGAATTTAATTTTGTAAATACACTGAAAACTCAATCTCCTCATTTAATTTATTAGGAGTATAAAAAGTTTAAAACATACATCAATCTAGGTAAAATTAATGATTTTTTAATATATAATCACTAATATATGCCTTTATAACTAGAGTTACAAAAGTACAGTAGGAAAAGAGAGATATGACAAAAGCTAATATTGTAATAAGACAAAATTTACTTGGTATAACATAATTTATTAGATACCAAATGTTGTTTGAAAACAAAAATATGTACTTTCACTTAGGCTATATTTAGGTGGATGTAAAGTTTTTAAAGGAATGGAATGAAAAAGAATGAAATGATTTCTAATGGAATGAAATATAAATAGATGTAATATTAGAAAATTATTGTTTGGGAGGGATGAAATGGTTCATATAATATAATAAAATGTTGTTTGGATGAAAGATTTATAGTGTATTATGGTGTATCATTTTACATTATATCCTAAACCCCCAAAATCGAAAGTTTTTTTATTTTTACTGTTTAGAATGAAATGTGATGTAATATGAAGCTCTCCTCTTCTATCT
This sequence comes from Erythroxylum cataractarum, assembly GCA_024703695.1. NCBI lineage: Eukaryota > Viridiplantae > Streptophyta > Magnoliopsida > Malpighiales > Erythroxylaceae > Erythroxylum > Erythroxylum cataractarum. The sequence goes on along the minus strand of JANJEY010000005.1, from coordinate 21,278,580 downwards.
CATTTCATTTGTTTCCTTTCCATTTCATTCCATTAATAAAGCCTCAACCAAACAGACCCTTGTACATGATTTGTTTAATACAGAAAGACAAACGTATATTTGTTTTCATTTATTGTATGCAATGAAACTAGTTCATGGCTTTCATTAAAAAATATTTTAGAAATGAAACTATTTTATGACTTTTATTAAAAATTAATAATAAATTATGTTGAATTCTTTAAATCAATAATTAATTAAAATAATAATAATTGAAGTTTAAAATTTTTAAATCAATATTTAAATAGAGAGAAGTATCAAATAAATTTAATTAAAAAATAAAGTGAAAATTTATTTATTTAAGTTAAGAATGACGTTAAATTTTAATTTTCTAAATGCAGCTTATTAGTTTAAATATTTATTTTAATCTGAAAAGATGATGTGAAAAATAAAATAAAAATATATTTTAATAATATGGTTAGAATAAATATTTTAAATTTAGTTAAATTTTTTAAAAAGTTAACATTTATGTGGAAAAAATAAAAAATAAAAAATAATGTTAGTACCCAAAGAATCATTCTCCCTTTTATATCACCTTGTGAGCTGGGAGTCATTATTAACTTTTTTTATTTTCAAAATTAAAAAAAAATATTGATTATCTAATACAATCACTCTAAATCTCTAATATAAATAAACTTAGTTATCTAAATTATTCTGTAACCTTACGAAATCCAAAGCACGGCCCCGAAAGGCCGAAACTAGTAAACATGTGTTCTCATAATTTCACAACTTGCCAAACAAACACTTTTATGGATTTCCTATCAACGCTCCTCCTTCTCGTCTCCTCTATATCAGTACGTAATCCCTTCGCGCCTTCATCATCATCATCTTCTTATTATGTTCTAGAGGTCCTTTTTATTGGTTAATTACTCTTATGCTTTTTTCTGTTTCGCAGTTTGTTTAATGGAGCTTTAGCGGCTTTCCACTTTTCCATTTCGGCCTCGTTTTCCTTCGATGTGCTTTTATTTCGAGATTTTTTACATGAGCGATTGAACCCTTACTGTTTGGTTGCTCCGAAAGGGTTCAGGTAAAGTTGCTTGTTTCTTGAGAAAATGCAGGAGTTTTAACATAATTCGTACTACCTTCTTTCTTTTTTTTTTGCGAAATTTCTTCTCTGATATGCCAAATATGTACTGATTTTCTTTTTGTGGTTCGTTATTCTTTATCAACTTTTGAACATTTTTAATATATTAATGTGTTTTTGATCTTCTTTCACTTAAATGGCTGTCCAATATATTGGTTTGTTTCTTGACGTTTTTTGTGCGGGGAATACGGAATATATTCTTTGAGATGCCTCTATGTTCCTTCCTCAAGACAAATTGTTAATCGATTGTTCTTTTAATTTTATTTTTGGGTTTCAGACGCCTGTCTTTAATTAGTTTTGTGTGAACTCTTTTGAAGCCAATTGTGTAGTAATGATGGCTATCCTGATTTTGGATGGTTTCAGGTACTCCATTACGTTGTTTCGTGAACTGGAATGGGGTTTGTTGACAATTCACAGCACCCAGAGTCTACAAGGGTAGCATTTTCGAGCAATAGTGGTCATTCTGATGGACAGTTTTGGGGGAGGCAAACGGAAAGTGGTCATTGTGCTTCTCATCCTGGGCTGCCGAAGTATAAGCGGCGGAAAGTTTCTGTTATTAGGGATTTTCCCAAGGGGTTTAAGCGAAATACCACTCCCATTTCAGCGATGATTGACAATGTTCATGAGGGTGCAGATAAAAACTCATTTGGTCAATACAGCACTTCTAATGGGGTACTGGATAACTGTCATAGGCCTTCTGGAGTAAGTCAGGAGGATGAATCGGTGGGAATGTCCCATGGGTTGAATTCTAAACCTCTGCTCATGGAACTGAATCTTGCAAGACCTAAGGCAGAAGGACGAACAAACTTGTTGCATCAGTTGAACAAAAATGAATTAGTGAATGTGCATGTAGCAGGGATGCAGCGATCAGAGGCTTTGGAAGGCTTGGACAGTGTATCTGAACCCGTAAAAGTTTCAGAATATGAAAAGCTTCATATGTCAAAGGATTTGAATAAAGTTACCTCTCCTGCAGGAGAAATTCTCCAACGTAAATATCCTCCTCGCAGAAGCATTTATGCTCTCAGAGACTTCCCAAAATTGTGTGGTAGAAAAGCCCCATGTATTATGACTCAAACTTGTGCAAAAATGCTTGAATCTGTGGAGGAAAAGAATATCGATCACAAGACACTGAAGGAGGATGTGAAACAAATAGGTGACAATTTTCAAAATGCGGATGTTGACAGAGGAATTTTGAAAGAGGATGTTTCTCAACTAAATGTGCACCAACTTGAAGCTGCGCCTGAAGTATCTGTGCCTAAACAGACAAGGACTCAGGATGACTCGAGAGCTGCTTGTGGGAGTGAGGTTAAGGGGGATCAAGAGAATCGACTACAAAGATGGATCAAATATAATGTGGAAAGCAATCAAAATCATTATGATCTAAAATCTGACATGGACATAGGAGATTTGGGGGAGAAATTAATGAATGACTTTGCACATCCCATGGATAATGGCATTGTTGAGGGTAAATTTCAAGAAAATTCTCCAGAGAATGCATTGCTAGTGTTGCATATGGATGCTGAAGAACGGAGCACCAATTCTCCCCAGGGAAGCATTCAAAACTGTCAGGGGATAATGTCCCGGGTACTTCCCCAGTGTGGTGATAGGTTAATGGGAGGCTTCAAAGACCATCTGAGAAAAGACTTGACAGATTCTGCAGAGGACCTTGAGACAAAGTTTTCTAATTCTTCTGCTTGTCAAAATCAAAAGGTTGGGAAAGAATTTAATGACTTTGCGTTTGCAATGAACAGGGAAGTTGTGCAAGGTCTTATGGCTGAAAGAAGTTGTCCTTGGCGACAGGGGAAGAGGACTGATAAATCTTCTAACTTGACCACTGGAATAGGAGAAGGGGGAGGTAAGAAAGATACCTTATTATTGCTTGAACAACCAAAAGCTACTTTGGAAGCAAAGAAGAAGGAAATAAAGAACCTGGAAGGAGTGTGTATAAAAAAGAAATCATCTTCTAAGGGAGAGGCTTCTGAATGCACGGGCCAGATTGTACGGGGTAATGACAATAAACTTGAGAAAGAAGACAATTGTTATGATTATAGACTAGTTAGGAGAAAACAAAACTTACAAGTGAGCCTTCCTCCACACCGTACCACTGCTTCAAATGGTAGAGATGATGATAGCAATGGAGCAGTTAGTAGAAGCAAAGTGAGGGAAACTTTACGATTATTCCAAGCTATCTGCAGGAAGCTTTTGCAGGAAGAAGAATCAAAGGTCAAGGAACATGGGAATGCTCGTAGGAGAGTTGATCTCCAAGCAGCCAAGATCCTCAAGGACAAAGGAAAATATGTTAACACTGGCAAACAAATAATTGGACCTGTCCCTGGAGTTGAAGTTGGTGATGAATTTCAATATAGGATTGAGCTTAATATTATAGGTCTTCATCGTCAAATTCAGGGTGGTATAGACTATGTGAAGCAAAATGGAACAATTATTGCCACTAGTATTGTGGCATCTGGAGGGTATGATGATGAAACAGATGAATCAGATGTTTTGACGTATATGGGTCAAGGAGGGAACATGAGTGGTGGAGGAAAGGATCCTGAAGATCAAAAGCTCGAAAGAGGAAATCTTGCTTTGAAGAATAGTAAGGATGCAAAGAATCCTGTTAGGGTGATCCGTGGGGATTCAAAGATGCCTGATTCTTCGGATTCAAGAGGTAGAACATATATCTATGATGGACTATATTTGGTGGAGAAGGTCTGGCAAACTATGGGACCACATGAAAAACTGGTTTTTAAGTTCAAGCTGGTACGAATTCCAGGTCAGCCAGAGCTTGCTTGGAAGATAGTGAAGAAATCCAAGAACATTAAGGTACGGGAAGGACTTTGTGTAGATGATATCTCACAAGGGGAAGAGAAGATTGCAATTTGTGCTGTGAATAACATAGATGCTGAAAAACCTCCTCCTTTTAAGTATCTGAGCAGAATGATATATCCCAATTGGTGCCATCCAGTCACACCCAAGGGTTGTAGTTGCACGCGAGGATGCTCTGAATCCAGTAACTGTTCATGTATGGAAAAAAATGGTGGAGAGATCCCTTATAACCATAATGGTGCTATAGTTGAAGCAAAGCCTCTGGTCTATGAATGTGGTCCTTCTTGTAAGTGTCCTTCTTCTTGCTACAATAGAGTTAGCCAGCATGGAATTAAATTTCAGCTTGAAATCTTCAAAACTGAATCAAGAGGATGGGGTGTAAGATCTTTAAATTCAATCCCTTCTGGAAGTTTCATCTGTGAGTACATTGGTGAACTCCTGGAAGAGAAGGAAGCAGAGAGAAGAACGGGTAATGATGAGTATTTGTTCGATATTGGAAACAACTACAATGACAAATCTCTTTGGAGCGGGCTTTCTATTCCCATGCTTGACGTGCAGGCAAGCTCTCATGAAGTTCAAAAGGATGGTAGCTTCACCATTGATGCGGCGGAGTATGGGAATGTGGGGAGATTCATCAATCATAGTTGTTCTCCAAATCTTTATGCTCAAAATGTTCTCTACGATCATGATGACAAGAGAATGCCCCACATAATGCTTTTTGCTGCTGAGAACATTCCTCCACTTCAAGAGCTGACATACCACTACAATTATATGATTGATCAGGTCTTTGATTCTGATGGAAATATAAAAAAGAAGTACTGTTATTGTGGCTCTTCGGAGTGCAGTGGGAGGATGTATTGATGCAAATTTGTAAAGAATTTGAATCTGAAAGCAGCGACTGTATTTGGACGTAAGCCTGCAAGTTGCCTTGTGTATATGCATGATTGTGTGTTAAAGCACCTCGTTACAGTCATGACCTTGTGGGTTGACCATTATTTTACTGGCTTATTGTTCCTTATTTTCTTTATAATTTTTGTTCTTTGGAATAGATCTTTTCCCCTCCTGTCATGTGGCCAAATGTTTCTACATGCACGGCATGTCAAAACAATTTGAAGTTTTAGCTTGTGTAGGTCTGAGGAACTTGAATTCTCGCACGCTTTAGTTGGTATACTATAAAACTATCGTTTTCCCATGTCACACATATTTTAGATGTATGTTCTGTTGTTATTGATTGATAGTTAGCTTTTATTCCTATTTTAGGACGCCTGAACATTTCCTTGGATTGTATCATTTTTGCCCTTGGATAGAAGACCTTTCCCTGTCCCTATTTCCTCAAGATAGCTATCGATCAAGACTAAGATTTTACCTTTGATCAATATGTGAACAAGTTTGGACGCAATCTTTCGACTACAGTTAGAATGTGTGGTTATTGGACAATCTTCATGTTTATACATCTATCTCATAATTTTTTTTCTTCGAATGCCTTCATGGTTCCTTATATTATGCTATTTATTTTTATGCTGATCACTAAGTAACACATCTTAATTTACATTTGCATTATTTGTTTGACGCCCTAGCACAAAGCTACAATGAGTCGGCGCAACCAGTTCATCTAGATGGGGTTTGAGGCGGCTCACTATGAGCTTGGTAATGGCTTTGTAAATGACAGAACAAAGTACTATGGGCCTAAATTGAGTTATCGATGTGGGCTTGGGAAACTTAGAGATGAGTACTATAATGGTACGATTGAGTTTAGTGTCCCAGGCTTCGTGTCGGAAAATTTTCTGTATAAACAAAGTCAAGGACGGACCGAAGTGGGCCACTGAGATTGATAAAAAAGGGCAATAAATTTGTCCACTCTGAGCGCCTTGTTCGGAGCCACAGCGATGAAAGCAATCTTGATTTCCTCTGAGCCGGGAGGATGTTGCAAGTTTGTAATAGCTTGGGGTGAGAGTTGGGGGAACTTGCCAAGAAGTTGAGAAATCCTAAAGGTCAGACTGTCTTGCTTCTAAAGATGTGCAAGAAAGGTCTGAACAATTCGTAAAATGCTCGTCGTGTCAAATCTCATGATGCCCTGCTCATCTTTGAGGGTGATGGTCTGAGATTTTTGCTGGCGGTTAGTAGTAATAGTTTGATAATACTTCGTATTCCGGTCTCCCTGACTTATCCATTGACATTTTGAGCGTTGATGCCAGTAAAGTTCCTCCTAGTAGAGAACCTATTCCAGCTCTGTTCTGAGGTGCTCCTCGAGGTCTTGAAGGGAATGTGAGTCTTAGGTTTCCAGAGCTGTTTGGATGCCTTATGGACAAGCCAGAAGCCTCTTCTTCCAATGAAAGATATTCCCGAAGGTGCTAGAGTTCCATTCCTGTAAGGAATGTGAGAGATTATAAAAGGTGTCACTAATATCATTGGTAATCGGCTGCTGCGATTGTTTTATGATTTGGTCAAACTCGTCATGCGTCAACCAAATTGTTTGAAATCGGAAAGGTTTCGAGATGCATTGTAACATGCTATTATTGTGAAGGTTCACCAAAAGCGGTCTATGATCAAACTTGAGGAAAAGAAGATGTTGGACCAAAGTGTGTTGGAAGGTGGAATGCCAGGAGGTTGAACAAAGAACTCGGTCTAGCCTAGCTAGAATTTGTCCTCTTTTCTAGGTGAATTTGGGCCCAGAATAGCCTAGGTCATGAAGGTGACAATAATGCACACAGCCCCGGAAGTGATTGTTGACTATTGGAAGAAGCTTGGAGTCCTCTCTCTTGTTGGTACTGTCTAGTTTAGCATTGAAATCGCTCCCCATGATCTAAGACTTAGTAGTTATTCTAGTAAGCTTTAGGAGATAATCCCACAAAAAGTGCTGCATAGAATGATTTGGGCTAGCATAAATAGCTATAAAGTCAAAATTATACGGTCCTTAGTCGATATTAGTATGGACGAATTGTCGGTGAGCTAATAGAATCCGGACCGTTATATTACCGTTCCACAATAACCAAATACCTCCGGAGAGCCCTGAAGCCTCTACTATGAAGGAATATTCAAAGCCCAAGCTCCGAATAACCCTCCTTGCTCGATCACCACTGATTCGCGATTCAACGAGTACTATAAGAGTTGGATTATGAATCCTAAGATAATTTTTCAGGATTGATTTGAAGGTTTTACCTCTAGCCCCTTAGCAGTTCTAAATGAATATGGACATGAATGATAGCCAAAATTGAAGTAGACACTATGATTCGTGGGTGTTTACTAGGGGAATAGCCATTGCCCTCATGAGGTTAGACGTATAGTTCATCCATATATCTGCAGGTTGAGAGTCTGGAACAATAAGGGGCTCACTCTCTGGATTCATTTCAGCATCTACTTCTGTGGGACGATCAGGAGGCATTAAATCTGGAGAAAAGGACGAAGGCAAGGGTATGGTCCTACCTACGTCTTGGGTTAGTGTTCCAGCTGCATGGCAGCTCACTTCCTCTTGCATGACATCCGTTAAGGTGGGATCATTAATAATAACCGCGACATGAGAGGGGATAGATATCACTATGTGATTGGTGGAGGAAGACTGAGGTGGTTGCAACGTCTTCGTCTTCGTTGTGGAAGCTTGGGGAACGTCTGTTGTTGCCATAGACGATGACGTCCCATGAGTGTTTACTTGCTGGTTTGTCCTAGACATCGACGTCGCGGGAGTTGGGTCGAAATTGTGGGCTAGTGCTTGGGCTCAGTTGGAGCTTAGACTGGACGTGGCCTACAGAGGCATTTTAGCCTTGGACTTTGATGATCTAAGTCCACAAACGGCCCTTCCTACAGCTCTCTTAAAAGTTGATCGCAGCTGTAGCTTCGGCTCCTAGCGTCGTGAAGTGGACGGATGAAGGGATGTTGCCGCGCCTTGGATGTTGGCTCTCGCCAGTTGCAGGTGTTTGTTATTTTGTTCCTGCGGCGTCATCTCTGTCAATACGTTGAACCTCGAGCCCCTCAACGCCTCGTGGGTAACTAGGGTCCGTCTATCACTTCCGAGGGCCGTTGTTTGTTGAGGCTGACAACGGGGACGACTCTGCACGTGGACCCATGGGCCGTAAACCTCCGACGGATGTCTGGCCTCCGCCTGGTCTGGGAGTGAGGAAGGCACCGCCTGCGCGTGGGCGAGCGATTCCCTTAACGCACTTTGTTCTGGTCGGGTTGTGGGATAGTTGTTGGATCCATGTCCTACCAGACCGCATGTGAGGCAAATGGGAGGTAAGCCTTCATATGCAACTTTTATTATTTCTCCGTTCAGCTCTACGAGGGGTCGAAGGGGTTAGCTAATGTCAATATCGACGACGATCCTGACGAACTTCCCTCGTTGGGAGTTTTGGGTGTTTTCATCGATTATAAATGTTCAACCGATAAGATTCCCTAATATTGTGAGAATTGCATGATGATACCGAGTTATTGAGAGTTTAGGAAACCGGACCCAGGTGACTACATCTGATACTCTGTCAGTCAAGGGGCAGAAAGCTAGGGTTCAGGGCTGTACTGACAGAACATGGCCGACAAAAATCTAGGGACCTTGGGTAAGCGATATAAGGTAATTGTCGACTTCAACAAAGTTAATAAGATAAAACTCATTTTCCAGATCCACTATTTTCATAGGGCCTTGGGGATTCCACATTGATCTAATGCGGTTGGGAAGTAGATTGAATCCCAATTTTCTACCTAAGAGTTTGACCACAACTGTCTTCTCCCATTTCCTGTCAAGGTGCCCTCTGAGACTACTTGATAATTCTAAGTCCATCCCAAATTTTCCTTGTACATGTTTAATGTCCCCTTCTTCAATTGCTATTATTTCTTCTTCTGGCCATTCTAATTCGGTCTTCTATGTGGCATTCCCAATGACCGCCGCACTATAACTAGCATGGAACGTTGGTGGGTTAGGTGACAATGGAGGAGGGTCTTCCTCCCATTCTCGAATCCTCACTTCTTTGGCGACATGACCATTATAAACATTGGAGGTGAGGTTATCGTTGAGATTTGCAGGATTGATTGGTTGAGTAGCGGTGTGATTTCTGTCGGAATGTTACTCATGATAGGCGCCTGACAGAACAAAGGAGCGATCAGCTCGCCTGACGGTGAAACATCCTCCAAGTGTTCAATGAAATCACTGAAAGAGTTCACTACAGTTGAAGGGGTCTAAGCTGATATGATAGCTATCTTTTGATGTGCAATGTTTCAGGTTATGAATGGTTGCTTGATGTTTCAAGTGGCATGACAAATGCTTGTACTACTATTGCTATTGTTACTAGTTTTGCTTCTTCTAAGGAAAAGGCTTATCTTCTAAGGAAAAGGCTCTATTTTTCATGAAGCCATAACTGGCAGCATTACGATGACTTTACCTGCAACTTGATACTAATTTCTTAAATTAGAGCCAAGGCGAAAGTCTAATCAAGGAAGACGTTTCAGGAACCAAAATAACCAGAAATATCTGGACAACTCCAATGATACAGAATAAAGAAAAAGTCCAACTCCGGTATTGGAAGTTCAGGAGTTCATGACGCTTCTAGAAACAGGTTATAGCTTCTCCAAATGGACACGTTGTAGCAAAGAAGGATGGTGATAATCGACATGTACAGGATACCTACCAATCTCCGTACCCATCAGTAATCCTCCAAGACATACTGTGAAGATCAGCAAAATTCACAACTGCATAATTGTATTCTGACGTACATAGGAACTTTGAACTCGACCTTTTGAGAATCTTCTTTTGTATATAACTTCTCCTGAATCGTTGGATATGGAATAATTCGCCTTATCCCTGGGGTAGGCAGGACCATAGCAATATATTCAAAACATCAAAATCCTGGACTCTGCAGAAATATTGTTAGCTTTTGCATATTAGTTAGGTAAATATCATGGAAAGCAGGTGAACTATAGACAATTGTATGCTTGTACAGCGTGTTTAAAGCAGACCTTTAGGAAAGCAAGCTCGCCAGAATTCAGAGGAAGGCTTTCTTGAGCAGATTTCACTTTGCTGGCATCATCAGACAGGAATTTGTTTCCCTCTCCTTTTCTTTTTATTCCTGTTGAGCTTAAAGCGCCCTCAACTATGCATATGAGAACAAACACACGTCATGCATATGAACAGGAAAAATAAACCACTACTGGGTCCACGTTGGGAAACAATGTAAGCCCAATTAAGATAATTTCACTAGTGCCAGAAAACAAAGTCAACCAACATGCTACGCCTTGAACACAGAAATGATGCTCCTTTACATCATAAAATCAGCAAATGCATACTTAACATCCCTTCTTTGACCAATCAAATATACAGCATCACAACTCATACCTTGCCATTCCCACACCACTTTTGATTCACCCTTTACTAGCTTAGGATACTGATCTATTCGAGAATCTTCCTGTACTAAGTTCTCAACCTGCAAGATAGCAGCAACCAAAATATTGAAATTAACTCAACTTCATAAGATATATGGTACAGCTTTCATAAACATAGAATGCACTGAAGAAGGAAGTTCAAAAGGAATTAGATGTTGGGTCGAAGGAATAATAGTAGGTACTGATGCAATAAAATTAAGGCCACTTTATGGAAGTGGATTTTCTTTATTAAAAGAGAAATACATACCACCTCAATCAATCTGTAAGGGCTGCAACCTCATGAAATAGTCAAACACAAACTCAAATGATGAAATTAGCAAAAGTGTAGAGAATCCCGTAATAATAGATAGTCCCTTAATAAGGGATTATCCTTATAGATTATCCTTAGCTGCAATATCTAGCTATATTAGGGATATTTCCAAATAAGGAGTATTCCTAATTAGGAAGACTCCCATAACTATGTACCCTATTTCCATATAAGAACTGCAGCATATGTAAATCTCATCTTCTGAATATATAGAGAAGCTTTTACAAAAAGTACTGATGTATTCTCTTAACAACTTCAATAAAATAGAGCTTGTAAAGGTTATAAAATTAATTGACTTATTTCGTTTAGCCAAGGCAATCCACAAGATAGTCATAAGATAAAATTCTAGGCCTCTTACAATCTTTCTTCTTTTCAATACATAGACCTTCAATCTTAACCCACAAAGAGAGTAGTCTCAGATCAAAATTCTTCATAATGGAAGTGAAAATAATGTTAATAATGGAAGTGAAAATAATGTTATTGGGTTTTTCATTGCAGATAATATGAACCTATGTTCAAAGGAAGGTAAAAAAAAACAAGTCATGTTTTTTTTTCTCTAGTTAAGTTCCATATATTCAAAGAAACAAAAGTAACAAGGCAGGGAAAAATCCCTTTGAAGAAGCAGATCAATTAAGTCTTTACATAATTGTACTGTAACATCTCAGATATAAATACCCAACAGCGTCCAATAAAATGGGATCTCCTGTAGTTCTTAACTTATACAAGAAGAATGCCACTCCAGAACATGAGGGTAAACAAACTATTATCATCTTACTCAAGCATTAGAATTCATAAACACGAATCAATTGTGTATAAAAGGACAAATAGATAGTAACTAAAGATACAAGCAAATTCAAGTCCATTAGTGACATCAATAGCAGCAACAACAATACAACTACAATGCGTAAAGAAATTCATGCTAACCTTTTTCCATAGGACAGGGTCCTTCCTTTCTTTGTGTGAAAGCAGATGATCACGCAACCGAGAGGCCACCTCCCAAGATTCACATTCACCCCTTTTTGTCTTGGATATTAAAGCACTCTCCTCTAGTATTTCACAAACCTAACATGCATCAGATTAAAATTCAGATTTTTTTTCTTTTTTTCCCTTTGCAAAAGGTCAGAAATAAAAAAAAAACTTAACCCAGGAACATTAAAATTTTCCCTTTGCCCAGCAAAATCAATTTATTCACGAAATATCAGGCATGCTGGAATCTTAGTAGAAGATCCACAAGGCTAAGGAAGATAAATTAAAAGAAACTAAAAACTTTTAAAACTATAAAAAAAAACCTTCAACCATACCGCTCCTTTCCATGATTGCACTCACACAGCAGAATTTTGTGCTTTCATCTATATTCCTTGTTGATTTAATAGTATAAAATTCACATGAGACTATTTAAGCTACCATTACCAACTTCTCACGTATAATTAATTATGAAGCCAAAAGCAAAATGATTCTCATTAAATATATAAGGAAAAAGTTCTTTTTGCAAGGCCATGCAAGGATACATGAGAAACAGCAGGTAGCAGAATGAAAAGCTAAATACAGTTTTGATGGCTACTTAATGAAAGAAAGAAACATAGCTTCCAGTACCTGTTGATAAAGTTGTTCAACTCTAGCCGATAAATTTCGCCTTCTTTGGATTTTAAAAAGCAAGACTATTGACCCCAGAACCTGTAAAGCCTCATAGACTAAACAAGCTTCAACTTTTGGACACCTAATTCAAGTGTTAAATGCCTCCCTTTAAAAAATATTTACCGTTGAACAAAATAACAGGGCAATGAAGGCATGTTTGGAGATCCATTGACGTATATGGCAAGTAAGAGGCTTGTAATGTTCTGCTAATGAGTCTGGACACTTCAACTCCTTGTTCCTAGATAAACAAATGGGTGTTATTCCACACAAACACAGAGAGAAAGAGGCAGAAAGAACAGTTGTTAAATCACAGAAAGAAGGAGACCCCAAAATTTTCACTCAATCGCAGTATTAAAGAAGTATGAATACGTACCCAAGTGAATTTAATTTCAACTCCATTAATCTACCAATAGTTTCTGTAACCTTTTTCTTGGTAAGCAAGTAAATCCAGCTGTCAGAACCGAAGTTTTGCATCAATTCATGCCCATCTAAAGCATTCCATATCTCTTTTTCAGGTACCTGAAAGTGAATACAGGTAATTAATAGACATTAGCAACATAATATAAAATCAGCTCAGTTGTTGGTAAGTAGCAATTGACATACCCAAACTGTTCCTTTACCATAGCACAAAAACTGAGAATAAGACTCGCAGATATGATCTTCAACCCACTCTGACTGCAGTATAGTACAAAGATAGAGAAGTTAAGAAGAAAATACAGGAATTCAGGGACCAAGGAGGTCTACCAGAATGATTAAGATTCTTAGAACAGACAAGTTTTTTAGCTCTTTCATCGATATCTCCATCTTCTATGCAAATGTTCCCATGCTTTCTGTAACCTTGAGAACATTCCAACTTGCCTTGATAACACTCTCCATTTCTTGGGCAAGGCTCACAAAATTCTGAAACAGTATGTCAGAAGACAACTTAGTAGAGACCATGTTCATCATATTGAGAGTAACAACTGAAGACTGATAATAATTGCGAGCAAAATTATTGATCTAATACACCAGAAAATAACAGTTGATAGTATAGAAATGGTAAGTGTTAGATTTTTTTTTGTTTTAAGGAGGAGGAAAGGTCTATAAATAAGTAGTCCATATCTTAACACAAAATCTTAAGGTATTAGGATATAGATCCTTTCTTATATATTACAATCCTTTGTTCATTTCCAATGTAGAAATGACTTCGAGCCTTTTAACACTCCCCCTTCACCCTGTCCACATTGGACATTCTTACTCTTCACTTTATTGAAACTATCTGAACACCATTCTACAAATCGAACCTCTCACTTGACTAAATCTTCAATCCGACTACATACTCATATCCTACTTGAACATTTTGCTCAAGTAAATTCTCATACTACTTGTAAACACATTTTTAATTCGAATCCAACTATAGACTCATATGCTACTTGCATCTACCGGTATATTTACTCGATTATCTTACCCAAGTCAATTTTATTTACTAAACGTTAGTTATTGAAAAGGGACAAAGAAACCAAAAACCTTTTAAAATGAAGACAAAATACTCTCTAAAAAGTAAAAAGGCGAAATAGTGGTAAAGAAATGCTTAACATGAAATTAAATAAAAAATAAATGCAAAAATTTCAAGAGATGTTCACCCATCAGTCCTTAATTACTAGTTAAGCTTAAAGAGTTCTAACATATTGTTCATTTGAACAAGGCACGAATCATGCAGTCTACCTAAAATTCACTTAATTAAAGTTTAATTCAATGCCAATAAAAGCTTGTTCATTTCCACTAGCAAAACCCTTCAATTAACTCAACCATGGTCTGACCTATTCTCAAATATGGGAATGGAATATAAGCAGTGTTACAGTCCCTCTATTAGAGTAAAAGAAAAGATTTAACCTCCTTTTAATTTGGAAAACGGATCAAATAAACCCCTCAGGTTTAATATATAGCACAATTTATCCCTTAAAACTTTCAAAGTCTAATTAGACCCTAAAACCAATTTTGTCACTTTACCGGTCAGATGGTAAACTGGTAAACATAAAACTATAGAGAGAATATTGTATTTAAAAAAATGAGTTCGTTCAACCAATTTTAAGATGATATGCCTTTTAATTGGACCGACATTGTGTTGATTAATCTACCGAAGTTAGTTTCCAAGATGAAATCTATGAATTCAAATGAATTCTCATTTTTTAAGTTGCTCAAACGGTACACCTGCAGTTTTATACAATCGTACAATCCAGCAAACATCCACAAAAGCAATGAAGGAAAAATGCATCAGACGAAGAAAACTTTACGAAGCCAAAGTAATAATGGACTGCCCATGTTGGCACAAAGAATTACACACCTGAGATAGAGTCAAGCGAGTCGGAATGAGTATCGCAAAAGGGCATCGTGGAGGGATACATATAACCGGCAATCAAGTGACAGGTGAAGGCTACAGAGGAAGCGATCGCAACCACTGCCAGAAGTGGGAAGAACCCATCTTTAGTTGGAAACAAATTGTGCGGTGGCTCCATCATCGAAGAATAAGATGGACTGCTATCAGGTTGGGACTGAGGCCTTCTGAAGCCGGGTTTTAGGCGCTTCTTGAGTGTGGATGACATGAGTTTTGGGTTTGATTCACTTGTACGAAGAAGAATTGGAAGCTAAAGCACGTAGAAATGTAAACAACTTTCACAAGCGGTAGGCACCGAGCCCTGACTTCGCTGACATCTGTGTTTGTTTTGGGGTTTGGAAGTTGCAAAAAATAAAATTGTATTTAAAAACTTGTAAACTTTTTAAGTTTTTTAGTAATTAATATTAAATAATTCAATATTATATATAACCTATAATAAAATAAGATTATAAAAATAAAAACAGCAGTATAATATTAGTTTTTATAAATTGAAAGTGAAATCAAACAATTTTAAGCTTTTATTAAAAGTTTTTATATAATTTTTAAAATTGTTAAAATAAAACTTAAATAATGTTAAATTTTTAAAACGCTAAAGACACGACAACCTTATTTAATTGATGCCAGAAAAAAAGCCATTTATATTTTGAAGGCATGTGTCATTACATAGGCAGTAAAATTTTGTTTAGTTTATTATGAATTAGAAAAAATATATAAACAGGATGTGTTAAATGTTTTATTAATTATTAACAATACTAGTTTATCATATTTTATTAATAATTATTAATTTAATTTGATAATAACTTAGAACATTCATAACTTTTGCTTACTTTGTAATAACATTAATAAATAAGATGTTTAATTTCTTATTTTTATTTATTATCTAGCAATATTAATAAGATACTTAATTTCTAATTTTATTATAATTTTTTATTTTGATAAATAAAATTATTTCAAATATATCATAATAATTAATATCACATGAAAATTAATCATTGACTAATTATTAACAATAAAAGCATCAACCAATTGTTGACTCTTTATAAACTATTGTATAAAATTAATCCTCTTATTATTATATTATAAAATGATAAATTAGATAAAAACCTAATTTATTTTCATATAAAGCAAAATTAATCCTCTTATTATTATATTATAAAATGATAAATTAGATAAAAAACCTAATTTATTTTCATATAAAGCCAGTAAATATATTAGCTTTTAACATAATATGATAAATTAAAAGTTATTATTTATTAACATGTTCTTTGTGCATGATTATCGGTACAAAGAAAGTTCACCACGTAATAAGATTTTTAATAGAGAAATTTAATAAAAGGAAGTACGTGTCTTTCTAAAATAACTATATGTTTTTCTTTAAGAATTTTAAAATATAAGAAATTTTTATCAAATCAGAAGAATCATAAGTCTTTTTGTTTTTGGCCCTTTTAAAAAAATTAAATATCAAAATGACAATAGTTTGTAAGAAATTTTTAATTTGTAACTTTAGATCAAGTATTGAAATAAGTTCAAATTATTTTTAATTAAGAGAAAATATATTAATGAATGAAGGTTATGAATGAGGCATAGCTTGAGGGTAGCTATTTAAGTGCATACAACTGATAAGAACATGATTCGAGCATAATGCAGATAAAAGTAATTAAGATTGTTGAGTATTGTCTCAGAGAAAGTCAGAAATTGAAGCTTCTCAACGTCAGAAATTGAAGCTTGCAAAGTCAGAAATTGAAGCTTACTTTCGGTGATTGTTGAGTCAGAAATGGCGATGGTGCAGCTGGCTTTCACATCTATGGAATTCTCTATAAAAGAGAAGCAAACGAAAGAGGAGGTAGAGAGCTCAAGGTTTCTGGTGTGAGAAGAGAGAGAGAACTTTTTCAGAAGTGAGAGAGTCAATTCCAAGGGAGAAGAGAGAGAAGAATAGTGAGAAGGAGGGAGGAAAAATATACATTATATATATATATATATACATTATATATATATATATATATTGTTTTCTCTTTCTAGTAGGAGTAGGTAAGCTTGGGTTAATTTGGGTCTTTTGGAAATTGAGTGATAAACACTATTGTATGCTCTCATTGATTATAGTGAAATACTCAGTCGTCTCCAAACTAGACGTAGGCATTATCGAACCAGTATAAAAAGCTTGGTGTTCTTGTTATTGTTTTATTTTTCACTTCAAAATTTATTAACGTTTCTGCACAACAAGTGGTATCAGAGCTCTAATTTTTTCGATTGGGGTATTGTAGGAGTGAAAATATATTGGAGCTACAGTACCGGCGAACAGTGCCGGTGAACAGTACAGGTGAACAGTACGGGTGAACAATGTCTGTGAGCAATACGGGTGAATATTGTCGGTGAACAGTATGGGTGAACAATACCGGTGAACAGTGTCAGTGCTACAATATCGATACTACATTCCTCGTGAACAGTGCTAGTGCTAGTGCTAGTGCTAGTGCTACAGTGTTGTGAATAGTATCAATACGCATTTGTGAATAGTGACGAGTAGATGGCTGGAGATAAAGACGAGTCCGTTAAGAGGGAGTCGATATCGTCATCGTCAACACCTACATCCAGTAGACATCCAATCGTAATTACAAGGTTAGAGGTTGATAAATTTAATGGCTCTAATAATTTTGGTATGTGGTAGTGTGAAATTATGGATGTATTGTATCAACAAGAATTGGATGTGGTTATGGAAGATAAACCCGAAGACATTGATGAGAAACAATGGACGCGAATTAATCTCCATGCTTGTTCCTCTATTCGATCATTCCTTGATAAGGAGTTAAAATATCCTTATATGAAGGAAACTTCTGCTAATGAGTTATGGACGAAATTGGAATAGAAGTATATGACTAAGAGCGCAGAAAATTGGCTCTTCTTGAAGAAGTAACTCTTCCGATTTCAGTATCGTCCAGGTATTTCTATGCATGAATACCTAAATGATTATAATAAAATACTTGCTGATTTAGCAAACCTTGATGTGAAAATTCCTGACGAAGATAAGGCACTATGTTTGTTAAATTCATTGCTTGATGATTATGATCATTTGACAACTACTTTGTTGTATGAAAAATCCGAAGTGAGGGACTCACCACAAGGGGACGAACAGAGGAAAGAAAACATGGGAAGCGAGAAAAATCTTGTTCAAAGTCACAAGGGAAGTTTCCTGCTAAAGATGAATGTTGGACCCCGATTTTTAAGTGAAAGTTAGAATTATTAAATGAAATGAAATAATGTTTTTATGCTATAAGAAAATCGATGTGAAAAGAAATGATTAGTGAAAGTGTGAGAATTGGGAGAAATTTTA
>JANJEY010000005.1:21224357-21238749 GCA_024703695.1 Erythroxylum cataractarum | reverse complement strand
ATGCCAAGATCCAAATAGAAAGCATAAAACGTACCGACTTTCTTTAATATTCTAACCCCTAAAATGGGGCGTTACACAATGTCTTATTATTACTGACTACCATTCGACCCTTCTAGCTCAATAATTCGTTCTTCCACTCGTATGCACTAGAATTCAATGTGTTATTGCTCAATCCCTTAATTATTTCTGTTATCGTCTGGTCCTCTTCCCAGCTTTTTCTTATTTCCCCCAATAATTCTCCATGCAACTGCATCACTGACAACATCATTAGTTCTACACTTGTAATTCTAGAAAGAGCATCGGCAGCGTTGTTCTCCTTCCCACTCCGATACTGCACTTCAAAATCATATCTCAGCAACTTTGGACGCCACGATTGCTGGAATAGGGTTGTCAACCTCTACTCCAATAGGTATTTAAGGCTCCTATGATCAGTTTTAACCATAAAAGGCTTGTAACTCAAATTGTGGTGCCAATGTTTGATCGTTTTGATGATTGCCAAAAATTCTTTCTCGTATGTCGACAATCCACAATGTCGTCTTGCTAGTGATTTGCTAAGAAACGTTATAGGGTGACCATCCTGTTGCAACACCACCCCTATGCCTTGCCCATTGGCATTAGCCTCAATGACAAACATCTTTGAGAAGTCAAGTAACGTTAATACTAGTGAAGACATGATCGATGTTTTCAATTTATCAAAGGCGTTATGTTCTTCCTCTCACCATTCCTAGTTGTTCATAAAGTCCTTCTTCAGTAGTTTGGTTAATGGCTTTGCTAATACTCCATACCCTTTGATGAACCTTCGATAGTACCCGGTGATCCCTAGGAATCCTCTGACCTCCTTAGTCCCTTTAGTTCTCAGCCATTCCTCAATCGTCTTAACCTTCCAATGATCCGTAGTGACTCCTATCTCCGAAATAGTATATCCCAGATATTCCACTTGCCTTGCTTCGAACACGCACTTATTTCCTTTCAAAAATAGTCAATTCCTTCTTAGCATTTTCATGGCAATGGAAATATGTTGAATATGCAACTATAACGATGAGCTATATATCAAAATGGAGTCGAAAAAGACCAAAATGAAACGATGCAAGTATGGTTTAAACAAGTCATTCATCAGTCTCTGAAATGTTGAGGGCGCATTCGTCATGCCAAATGGCATTATGAGAAACTCATAATGGCCTTCATATGTTCTGAATGTCATCTTCACTACATCCTCCGGTTGCATCCCGATTTGGCGATACCCAGATCGTAAGTCCAGCTTTGTGAACCACCCCGCCCTATGCAGCTCATCGAGAAGTTCCTCAATCAATGGTATCGGAAACTTATCCTTTACCTTGTTTAATTCTCTATAGTCAACGCACATTCTCCATGAGTCATCCTTCTTCTTAACTAAGACCACCAAAGACACAAACGGATCATATCTTTTTATAATAAAACCTTATTTCATAAGATCCCGTACTGCTTGTTCTATTATGTCCTTTTGAACTCCTGAATATCTGTATGGTCAATGGTGTCCACTCCATCCTTCAACACTATCTGATGATTATGTTGGCGGTTTGGAGGAAGCTTTGTTGGTTCTTGGAAGACATCTGCATACTCTGACAGAATAACATTGATCTCATCGAAGGCACACCATTGATTCGTCTTCATCCTCATCTGTTGTCATTGGAATTCTATAGGTGTCGATAATTGCATCATAACTAGTGACTCTTTGTTGCTTAGTGTACATGCTTATGAAATTCTTTACTAGAAATTATTTTGAATCTTCCCTCTGGATTACCACTCAACGTCACCATGTGCCTTTCCCACTTGAGCATCATCATTCGATTCCTGAAATTACATAAAACATTGTCTAATCCACTCAACCACTGCGCCCCAATTACAACATCACACCTATCTAATGCTAACACCATCGCATCCATAGAGAATTGTACTCCCTGCATGATCCACTTAATTCCTTTGCAATATTGGTGGCACTTCAGTTGTAATCCACCTCCTACGGTAATGAAGATGGGCTCCATCTCCTGAAACTGACATCCCCCCAACGGAGGTGTCTATGAAGTTGCGGGTGCTCCCATTGTTAATCAGTATGTGTATCATTCTCCTTTGATGCACTCCAACCACCCTCATTTGTTTAAACTCGGTGTTCCCGGATAATCCAACATGGCTTGCATGGAGACCGTCGGTTGGGTTTCATATATAGGAATCCCTTCTAAATCATCCTCTTCCATTTCAGGTGAGGTTCTTCCACTATCATCATCATCACCTGAGATTGCATAAAACTGTAGTTGACATTTTTTACATTAGTGACCCACGCTGTACTTTTCATCGCACCAGAAACAAAAGGCCTTTGCCCTCTTTTCATAAAAGTCCTGGCTACTGAAGTATCTCTGAGGTTTTGAAGTTCATACTGATGATGATGAATGTAACGACAATGTAGGAGAAGGTAGTATACCATCAGACGATGACCTACGCATGGCATTCATTGATTGTGGAACACGTCAGATCTTATTGAAATTGCCATTATCGTTCTAACCCTTTATCAATGATCCATGTTTAAACATCGGGTTCCTCGTGGAGTTCAGAATTGCCTCCTATTTCCTCACTAGCATATAAGCTTGATGCAGCGATTGAGGCTCATACAACTTCACCATCACTCCAATCTCTGGTTTCAACCATTTAACAAAAAATCCCACCAAATACTCTTCAGATAGCGTCAACCTGTTGCAATGATGATCAAATTGTGCACAGTAATCTAACACAGTTCCTTGTTATTTTAGTTCTTTAAAATCTCCTACCGGATCATCAAACATTTCCGTGTCAAACCTTTGCTTCAGAGCCTTTGTAAACTCCTCCCATGCGACTACTTCTATTAGGTTGCGATTCCTTATGTATAAACAGTATCACTCCTGCGCCCGCTCATCCATTTGCAAGACAACCACACTCCCTTTCGTATTCTCCAAAGTTTGGTTTAACGTAAATAATTGCTCGCACCTATATAACCACAGCTTGACATTCTCTCCATCAAATGGTGGAAACTCGATCCAACTCATTCTTGTGGGTATCGCGATTCCCTCTCGCTCTTATGCAACTGAACTACTCTGTGGTGTGGCCTCAGACATACCAGCCTCACCTCCTGGTTTCTGAAAACTCTAAAGGAGTAAAGATCTTAGCTATGACATCTCTTTCTCTACCTTCTCCATCCTATTTTGAATCTCCAAAAACATTTTCTCCATTACACTTTTTAGACTTTCTTCCATCCTTCTCAACTCAGCACCTCTAGTGTTTTCTACCATTGTCGTTATTCACATGACTAACTTCTCTGATACTAGTTTGTTATGAAAATAAACGAAACTCACGGAATGCGTATATTCGGCTAGGAATTGTCAGAAAGGAAAGAAGAAGAAGAACATTAAGGGGAGAGAGAAGACACAAATTTCATTGATACAGTTGAAGCCACATGCATTCAACTTAAATACGCTCTTACACTACTCTATCCTCACGACTATTTTATTACTCTGGTCTCTCTTTTTATTTAAACGTAGTGCATTAATTTTCCGTCACCATACTAACATTCATCATGTTAGTTATTTACGTATCATCTTCTCTGACTTTTTCTGCAACACTCCAGCCCCTAACTTGAATACGTCCTAACAGGAACATTAAATCACTTTATTTTTGTTTAAAAAACAAAACTTTTCAAGCTATAAGGATTTAGTCCTGGATAAAGAAAATGAGATTTATCCAAGTCATATAAAGAAGAACAACACAACATACAAAAAAAGAGAGAGAGAATTTTTATTTATAAATAACAAAATAATTATAGGATAAAAATAGGTCAACTCACGCTATTTTTTAAAGCCACAGTAAGAAAAAGAAGGTGATTCATTAGCTTATTGTGATTAAATCTTGAATGGTGATGTGAACGGGAGTTTTCGATCAATTGCTTAAAAATAGAATTGATGAGAAGAGAAAAGAAGAAGACAAAAGAAAGGGAAATATTATAATGAAAGGAACACGAGAATAATATTGTACAACTAGCAATTTTTTAATTTTTGTCACAACTAAGTGTCGAAATGGATTTTGGAATTTGTTGAACTCTACCAACTAAGCTACATCCCCCTGAGTTCACCCCTTCTTTTGAAGTTACGAGGCTATATTGCCACAAAACCAAGCAGTTCCACTTTCTCAATCCTTTCAAATTTAGGGAAACCCTGGAACAAACAATAAGCATAGAATTTTTTAAGATAAAAGCTAATTGAAAGGTATAAGATGACCCAAAAAATGCTTGATCGCGTGACAAAAATATTAATGTAACGTGACTTATCAAACATCAATGAAAAAATTAACGTTAAGTTATTTTTACATCAATTCTTTTTTAACTCCATTCTTGCTCGCAAGAACATCAACAAAATATCATCCATTACCACTCATGAGGGACTAACTCTTCAATGTTCACAGGATATCGGGGCTAAGGCTGTAGCCTACTTTAGCAATTTGCTTGGCTCACCAAATTTTGCATATGCTTCAACTACAAACCTCCATGCACATTGGACTGTAGCATGCTTATCACACCACTGAAAGACAAAGAAATAGAGGAAGTTGTTTTTAAGATGGGAGGCTTGAAGGCCCCTTGCCCTAATGGATTGAATCACCTTTTATATTAAAAAACATGGGATATCATAGGTACCTTTTATTAAGAATGCAATGAAAGATTTCTTTTCCAAAATGGTGCTTCTCAAGGAAATAAACAAAACATTTCTATGTCTAATACCAAAAAACTCTTCTCCAAACCACTTCACCTATTTCCAACCTATAGCCTGCACCCATTTTCTTAATAAAATTTTTTCAAAGATCCTTGCTATAAGAATGAAAACA
This sequence comes from Erythroxylum cataractarum, assembly GCA_024703695.1. Classification (NCBI taxonomy): domain Eukaryota; kingdom Viridiplantae; phylum Streptophyta; class Magnoliopsida; order Malpighiales; family Erythroxylaceae; genus Erythroxylum; species Erythroxylum cataractarum. The sequence continues at coordinate 21,233,871 of JANJEY010000005.1, read as the reverse complement.
TCTATAGCTCCTCTTATTAGTGACAATCAGGGAGTATTCATCTATAACCGAAAATTTGGTGAAAAACATACTTATTATGCATGACCTTCCGAAAGGATATTCTTAATCAATTATTGCATTTGACAAACACAGTAAGAGAGGATCTCTCTTGTTCAATTGGCAATAGGAAGTTGATTTCTTTATGGTATGATAACTGGTCTAGCCATAGTGCTCTCATCAACTTAACGAGCTTGCAAAGGAATTCTCTCAAGCTCCTACTTAATGCTAGATTAGACTCCATCATAGGATGCAAATGAAACTTCCCTATAGCTCTTGCCACTTGCAACCCCATTATCCTCCCAATCCACTTACTCAAGATACTTTCTTTTGGCATAATCGACTTACTCATCATCTTTCAAATAGAATCATAAAAGACGTCTTAGGGATGAAGAAACCAACAGTGGATTGGTATCATATTACCTAGCACAAACGATTCCTCCCCAAGACTTCATTTCTTTTATGGCTTGCTATTCAGAACTATCTCAACATTGCAAATCGTCTCAAATTTTTAAATATTAACATGTCTTGACCTTTTTGTTTAGTGGTCGAGGAAACAAGGGATCATCTCTTCTTTATATATGAGACAACCAATCATATCTAGTTATCAATCAAGCTACACTGCATATGGAACTCTCAAGCTCATACACTTTCTAAAGCTATCCAATGGCCATCATCTCATATATTTCTTCCCAAGTTCATTCCATATAGCAGTTGTTTGTATGGCCTTACACACCGTATGGAAAGAAAGGAATTCAACTCCAAACAAAATGCAACCTCAACTCTCGTTTCGGAAACGATGACACGAATATGAGAATTTGTAATGTTGGAAGGTGTAACTTGAAATTCCATCTTTGCTTTTCTACTGCACTTTCAATGCTTTTAAACCTTTATCTTTTGTAGACAGACTCTTAAATGTCTCATATGTTGAAGGGTACCCTTTTGTGTTATATACTTCTATTCTTTATTAACGAATTTTATCCTTTTTATTTTCAAAAAAAATTTAAATGTTAATTAACTATATTTTTAAAATATTGTTATTATATTTATTAGTTCAATATGATAGTAATATAATATCTCAGTAGATTATACAATAATAATTAAAATGATCAATTTATTAATTTATTTATCATTTATATTTTATAGATAACTAATATTAATTAATTAATTTTTATTAATATCATTACTTATATAAAAGTGTAAAAAAATTTAATGTTAATTAATATTAATAATATATTAATAATTAATATTATGTTAATTAGTTTAACATAATAGTAAATTAAATCTTTTAATAAATAATTTATTTATTTATGATTTTCTAAGTTGAATAGTCATTTTTAATTAATAAAGACCTAATTAAAATTTTTTAAATTTTAATGTATTAATTCAGTAATAGTTTTCAATAAATAAATTTATTTTTCTTATTAAATAATTATTTATAATTTTGATATAAAAATAAATTAAAAATAAGTTCTAGAATTTTATTTCATTAACTATAAAAATGAAATTAATCATTTTATTTAATAGTATTATTATATAATAATTAAATATTATATATATATATATATAAACAATATTAATATTTGAATATAATAACTCAATTAAATACATGAAACTCTTTTTTTTTTTTTGAGAAAATATGCATGAAACTCTTATGGTTTGGTATTTTTAGCCACTTTTATGATACGATGATCACTCAAAATTAATGAAAATTAATTTTTTTACAAATTTTTTTTGTTAGAATTAATAAAATGACACGGGAGGTTGCGTCTTTTATCCTTTTGTTTCTTTATATACATTACTTAAAAGTAAAGCATTAAGCATCTGTACTTGTGGAAATTCACCTGGATGTTGTAAGCTATTGATATTTGGATAAGGGGCAGGCGCCGACTTATGCTCACTCCTCAATTACAACATTACCCTATCCATGTCTATCATAAACTTATATTTAAAACGTTGTTATCAATGTACGTTTGAATTAGTTCAGTAAAAGAATTTTAAGAAATAAAGATCTTGATCAATGCCTTCTTATAATTGCATAAGAGATAGAAAATATTGATATAATTACAAAAATAAATGTATACACTCGAACAGCCAAGAAATACCATCCGTCTGGCAGCAGGCAGGGAACAAGTAAACAACCCAACTCACAAAAGAGAAGACAAATTTAAGGAAAAGCAAGGAGTCTTCAAACTCTCTCTCTCTCTCTCACTCACTCTCACACACACACATCAAATACGTAAGTTGCTTCGATTTCATTCAAGTATCCAAAATTTTCTGTTTTCTGTTTTCTTTTTCTTTTTCTGATTTTTCTTTTTTGCTATTATTTTTTAATGGTTGGTGAGTAAACTCGGACGAGATTGAGGTGATAACAGTTTGATTTTAGGTTCAATTTTTTTGGGATTTAGGGTTTGGAAAGCTTTATGCTTGAATTCTCCGTTTGCCTGCTCTGAAATTCAGTGTAATACTGTTGGAAATTACGTTTTCAATTTTTAATTTTGTTATAATGAAATGATCTTTTCTTTCTTGGTGGTCAAAGCAATTTATTGTTTTCCCTGCTGAAGTTGCTTGCTTGAGCTCGTTATTTTCTTTGAAGAAAAGTAATTTGGACCCATGTTTGAATCTAGATCCTGATTGATTAAAAATTCCTGTAATTTTATTTTACATTATTAGAAAACGTGAAAATTGCCCATCTTTGATTATTAGGGGAGGAACTGTAACTTCTGATGGTTGACATTGCGATTGTTTTGATGTGGGCACCTCCGATGAATGCAGGAGTCAAGTTTGTTGATACACAAGTGACAGTTGGAGGGATCTGAGATATTTCAAAGGAGGACATGGCTTGTAGAGGATGTTTGGAGTGGGTACTGAAGCTCCTCAACTTTTTGCTCACCCTTGCAGGTCTTACTATGGTTGGTTATGGGATCTACTTGTTTGTTAAGTATATAAGAGCAGCAGGTGACACGCCCCTGGCACCTGTCAGTTATGATCCAAATTTGATGCAGCTTGGTCGCCCCATGCTTATAACAGTGTCTTCCTCGGAAAGTATCCTTCATAAGCTTCCAAAAGCTTGGTATGACCCTTTGCCCCCTTTAATTCTTTTCCTCTTGTGTTTGTTTGTGGTTGAGGGTAGCTGGGTTGAGGGACTTAGTCTGGACTTTTGAGTCGCTGCTAGCCATTTTTTGTTATAGGTTTGTAGTTTTAGGAAACATTCTATGTTGGTCTAGATTTCAAAATTATAGTGCATACATATTTTTAATGATTCCTCGTTTGGATAGCATTGTGTTTTTATGCTCAATTTCAAAGTTAATGTTGGCTTTTGGAATGTAGTGGGGCAAGTGAGATAAAATTTGAAGTGATTATGGTAGGTCTTCAAGTTGAGCAATGCTCAATTCTTCTTCCAGCAGAACTAATCAGTGTGCCTTTGTCTTTTCTTAAGTTATCTCATTTACATGTATCATCAACAGTTTTGTGGTTGTGAGTTTGTTTTGCATTTATCATGTATGAAATATAGAAGCATTGGTCATGTGGGCTGTAAATTGGAATTTTAGCATCCTGGTAAGAGAAAGGTGTTATATATAGGTTGGAAACGCCACTCATTTATAGTAGAATATCCTGTGAAATCCCTCATTAAATTTATCTATTAAAAGGCCTTTTCACTTAGATCTGGCACAAGAACGTGGCTTTTTATTTGTTGAAGGTGCTGGAATATTTGCACCTTTTATTTGGTTAGATGAATGTTGAGTTGTTTCCAATGGTTTGTACATAATATACCTTTTTAGTGTTTTATATCCTCCTTGTGTGCACTCCCATTTCTATCTTTAATGATAAGAAGGCTTTAAAAATATAGTTTTGGAGGTTGAGATTGACTTAACCTTCCCCCTTTTTCTCACTTAGGCTATTTCCATGTCCTGAACCAGTGCTTATGTGTCCTTTCGTATGTAATTGACTTTTTATCCCATGATGAAGTTTCTAAGTGTGAGTTGTGGTTTGAGATTTTATGGATGATTTTTAATTTCTTACCTATAAAGAGAGAAGAGGCATAACATGAGTAGTGCTCATGACTATCTTCATTGGATGAGTTGGTATTTGTTATATAGTGTGATGGACATCCTAATTTTTATTCCTTTCTATGCAGGTTCCTATACTTATTTATTGGTGTAGGAGTGGTTCTTTTTGTCATCTCTTGTGTTGGATGTGTTGGGGCTGTAACACGGAACGGATGCTGCCTCAGTTGTGTATCCTAACAAAATTTTCAGTCTTAAAATGTTCAACATGTGAATTAGTAGAGTATTTTTCACAACATAATCTTGTTATATAACTTGTTTCTCCTGAAATAGTGTAGCATCACATGCCATATTTACATTTAAAGCTCCCCTTTCTGCTCATGTGATCTTCACATTTTAGTGGATGAATGTGTAGATGCACTGTTGAACAGCCTGAGCATAAAAGTACTTGCTATTGGACCTTAGTTTTACCTAGATTTTAACAGTTCTTCATCTTTCTTCTGCACCTCTGAACTAAAGTTAAAAAAAAAAAAAAATCCCTAACATGATATAGCGTATCTCAGGTAACATTTTCTGAGACAGGATGTAGTTGATAACTATATGAATTGGTTACCACTTTGTCTATATAGTGTGATTGATTTCCTTAATCCAACTTAGTATTCAGTATTGATCATCTTGTTAATATTGGTGGAGTTGGGATGTGCAGCTTTTATTTTCTTCGACAAGAGCTGGAAAGAAGTTAGTGCTGTTTATTTTACTCTTTTCTTCTCTGTGTAATTTATATGTTTTAGCCAATACTCAACAATTTTGGCATGTGCCTTTTGTTCACTCTTGTGCTCTAGGAACTTCCAATCGACAAAACTGGAGATTTTGACATGATATTTAATTTTCTGAGAGAAAATTGGAAAATTGTGAAATGGGTTGCTCTTGGAATAGTCATTTTGGAGGTAAGCATTATTAGATGATAAGTCTTTTAATTGCTTTGATGAGGGTCAATGTTTCCAATGGCACACACTATCAGTAGTTGCGTACCATATCTGACTGCACAGTTTACAAAGTCAGTCATATATTGCTGACACTTGTAGATTTGGTCTTAGATAGACCAAAGGTAGAACCTTCTGAATAGAGAATAATAAACTGAAGACAGATTGTCTAGGAGGTATTGCTTCTTCGTTTTTACTTACTAAGTGATGACTATGAAACAACTATTGCATTTGTCATATTAGACTTTATTTTGTAAAATGATAGAAAATCTGTACAACTATTGCATTTTTCATATTAGCCTTTATATTACTACCTTTCATTTTAATATTTTCAAAATATTACCGATGTGGTTTTAAAAAAATATCTTTAGACATTGACCAAAGATGCGATTTATACCTCTTAACATTTTACAAAAGGTTCAAGTAAGTTCCTACCGTTATTTCTGGTATTATTTTTACTCCTTATTTAGGATGCAATGAGCACTGTTTTAATAATGTTAAGTGCAAAGTGGTATCAAAGATAACAATAGCAGTTTACTTAAATCTTTTGCAAAAGGTTGAGGTGGAAATCGCACCTTTAGTCTTCTTTCTATGATATGATTCTATTTCTTTAGACCTGACCCTTAAGTAAAAGAGTCAGCATGATAATTATTTATCTACTTACAGAGAAGATTGATGGATTGCCTGTCTTGACCATAGCCTCATCTTTAAATGCTTACTTTCTTAGAGGAAACATGGTGAAGTCCTTGTAAAGCTTTAGCAGAATCATACGCAGCCCTTTTTTTTCATATTAAACCAATATGTTCTTTAAATTATTCAAAAATTAATAATAAACCACTAATGGCATTGACATGAGTAACAACTGATGTAGTTCTTTGACGTCTGTGATAATCTGACTTTATCTTCTTAAACTTTTTCCAGTTTAGTTACTTCAAATGTGCTTCAAAGCTTAGGTTTGCTTGCTCTTCTCTATATTGCTTCTTGAGTTGTCCTGATCCCATTAATCATTCAAACAACTGTCAGCACCCAAGTTCCTTTTGAATCCAACCCATACAAATATCAGCACTCTCAACTCAGATACCCCTTTGTAAATGCTATATAATAATCCAGACCGCAAACTATACATTTCAGTTTAGCCATATGATCACAATTACTCTTTAGGCAATGTTCAAGGGAAAAATAGGCAGATCAAAGAAGGACTTTGTGGTTTGTTGATCGGTGTCAAACTAATTTTCTTTGATCTGCCTATTTTTCCGGCTCGAAGGGACGCGGGACCTTTGTTTTTAAGAGAAACTCAGAGATGGAAATTTTTTGAATGAATCCCAAAATCTGTACAATGCTGGCTTCTGTAGCCTTAGGGAAATAACTGTCCAATTCCACTACTACATAAAATAAGGAACTGTAACTTGATTACTTTCAGCTCAAACGAAACTTAAAAATAAAAAATAAGAACTAAACACAACAGCTTCATATGTGGCTTTGTTATGTCTTCTTCGTGAACTTCCCATGAGTGAACCGTTTGTAGCTTTTGTACAGCTTTGGTCTCATAACATATTGCTAACATAGGAGAGTCTATCTACTTTGATCTGGATTTCACTCTGTTCCTTCAGCTATTGTATAGACTGTGCTGGTTATCATCTCCTGAATATGATGAGGATAACTCCAAATGTTGCAGGCTCTGATCTTCTTGCTAGCACTTTTGGTTAGGGCAGCTAATAAGCCAGTAGATTATGATAGTGATGATGAGCTTATTGCTCCAAGGCAACAAATCAGGCAACCTTTGCTTAACAGGCCAGCTGGGTCAGCAACAGGTTTACCTGTTTCTGGCACCCTTGATCAGCGGCCTAGTAGAAATGATGCATGGAGCACACGAATGAGGGAAAAGGTTTGTGTTTGCTTTCAATTAATACAGTGTGTTGCTTCTTTGGAATATCTGGCACGTTTTAGTAGTTTTTTTGACAATGGGTCAAAATGGGAAAGTATTGAAAGTTTAAAGAAACGTATATACAATGAGCCTTTTTTAAGTTTTGAGGTTAAGTCCACAAAATTTTGTTGCCTTAAATTGAAGATACTTTGAACATTCTTATACGATAATTTTATAATATGCCCTATATTGAGTTGTCTATTGTTTCGGTCATCATGTTAGAGTTTTATCTCAGTTTATTACCTATGCAGAAGCACTTTATCCTTGGTGTTTCCAGCTCCATTCTTACATTTCTTTATTCTCTTTTTATCGTTTGATTGGATGGGCACCAGTATGGGCTCGACACTTCTGAGTTTACATACAACCCAACAGAGTCTCACAGGTTCCAGCAAGTGTCTACCCAGCCTGCCGAAGAGAGAAGTCGATGCACCATTATGTAATGGTTTTGGTAAGTTTTGCTGAGTTGGCCCCTTAGACAGGGGTTTGAGAGTTTTGTTGTTGTTTTTATGTGCAGTAGATATTGTTAAGGGTTCAGATCCCTAGCCTTAGAAGTCTTTGATATCTTCTGAAAAGCAACCTTCTTTGTGATTAACAAAAAGAAAATTGGCTTATGTATGATTGCAATTAATATTATCGGAAGGCATCTTTTATTCTGGATATTTCTGTTTTTCTGGCTGTTCCCTGCCCTATTTTCCTTTGGTGCTTCTAATATTGCATTTCTATGAAGATACTCGACTGCTTGACTGCGGGCAACACCGGACATTCTGGTTTGAGTAATATGCATTAAGCAATAGGACAGTTCAATTTTAGAACCAAGATATCCCAATTCATTAATGATTCCTATATGACATATGGATGAAGTGGACTCGTTTAACCCTTTTTTGCTCATACTTCCCATAACAATTTGCTTCAAAGAACGAATATTGCTGTTCAAACATTTTTTCAAATTGTCCATCTTTTTGTTGCTTGTTCGATTTTTAATTTTTGTTTCTAGTTTTGACCTAGTTATGGTTCAGCCCATATTGACTTTTTGATTATTACGGGGGCTTCTGCAGCCCGGCCAAATTTATGTTAAATTTAAAAGTCTATAAAATTAGAGAGTTACTAATCTCTTGATGTAGTTTTATCAATTCCGTTGAGGCATCCTATACTTTAAAAATTTTGTGATATATTTGGTGAAAAATTCAAATTTCTTCTATCAAATTGTACAATTAACATCGATTTGTGTAGTATGCTCCAAGGGATGATTGACAATTAATAAGTTACAAGAATAACATGTATCAAATAAATAAATCAATTTATTTATTTATCATATTTATATATTATTACATATATGTAATATAAAAATAATAAATTAGTATATTTATTAATTTTTTAATAATATATTCGATAGTTTAATATGGACGTAAAAATAATTCAAATTTTAAAATAATTAATTATTATTTTCATTGAAAAATTATATTGTTATTTATATAATTACATATCATTATTTATATTGAAAAGTATAGATAAATATTTGATAGTTAATATAATTTTTTTAATTAATATATATTAATTTAATATTTTGTAATAAATTAATAAATTTAAATAATAGTAAATTAAGTATTTAATTAAATTTTATGTTTTTAAAAGTTAAAGAATATATTGATTACAAAGAGCAAATTGTTAAGTCATGAAAATTGCACTTATTTTGGACTTAATTTTTCTTAATGTGTTGAGATTATTATGCGAATTTAATGAAATTGCTTTATAATTGCTTACAGATAGTTTTCAACACCTTAAGGACGAAATAGGATCAAAAAGATGCAAAAGAAGGAAGGAAATCCGAAATCCCCAATTTGAAAAAAATTTAGTGACTAAACGTGGACGGAATCTGGAATCTGTTGATAAAATTTCAGAATTCAATTTCAAACAAAACACAATCTTTAAAGATTATCTTGCCATCTTTCAAGGGAGTTTCCTACCAGAAATAGAAGAGTGCATTATCTGGACAGAATCAAGAGAAGATAACGAAAAACAAGCATAAAAGGAGAGAGGATGCGGGATTCAAGCAAAGCTAGCTTAGGTTTAGAATAGGATTTTCGTTTATGCACTTTTTTTTGTTTTCTTGTTTTTACGTTTCTGCATATTTCAATTAGGATTTTCGTTTCTTTCATTAAAGAACCAGGGATGGAGACATATTGCTTTGTTATTTCCTTTGTTTTCAATTCAATTATGAGTAGTTAATTTTCTTATCTTGGTTGAAAGGATCCATGTTACATGTTATTATAGTGAGATGTTTCGGATGTTTTTCATATTGTTAATGAACATTAGATATCTTCAGATCTGTCTTTTTAATTGAATTCATTAGTTTCTAGGTGCGCAATTAGAGATTAATTGGTTCAATCGCTAGGTTAACGAAATATGATGTTCAATTTCGGTAATCACAAGTAGCAATTAGGATTAACTTATCTACGTTAGAGTCGGAAATTCTAAGAAGATATTTGCTTGATTGATTGCATGTCGTACATGTCTTTCACTTGCTCATTGGTTCTTGATTCTTAATGCTATTATTCAATTATACC
>JANJEY010000005.1:21178581-21188910 GCA_024703695.1 Erythroxylum cataractarum | reverse complement strand
GATCTCGCACGCGCTCATACCACTGAGCTACGTAGCCCAGTGGTATGAGGCGTGCGTCTCAACGCATCAAAACTCTGAGGTCACAGGTTCGACTCCCGCTGTCCCCACGGGATGCGCAGCACCCCCTACGGGATGTGGGTGTGACCAAACGGAACAATACCTAGCCGGTGAGGGACCCGGCCCAAACCAAAAAGGCGCTTTTTTGGTTTGGGTGGGTTAACCGGCTTACGTGATTGCAGTTCAGAGCCCGACCCAAGACAAATTAGTATTGTGCCTTTTGGTCTGCCAGGGTAAAGTTGCGACTCGAACCCTTTGGTATGAGGAGTGCGTCTCAACGCAACAAAACTCTTTGGTCAGGAGTTCGAGTCGCAACCTCACCCTGGCAGACAAAAGGATACAATACTAATTTGTCTTGAGCCGGACTCTGAACCGCAACCACGTAAGCCGGTTAACCCGCCCAAACCAGAAGGTAAATGAATTTTACCTTCTAGGGAATTCACCAACTCTATTAAAGTGAGTCAAGTGGTGTCTTATACTCTTAAATATCTGAAATATTTTGGTAAAACTTTTTGGGACACTTAAATGTACCTTTCCAATCTTTCTTCTATCTTCAAGGACTTCTCCAAGCAATCTAAATTTGTTAACCCCCTTCACAAGCTTATCATTATATTGTTTGACAATTCTAGCCTCACTTATCTTAAAAATTTTGAATCCCCCCTGGAGATTGAGAACTCGAAGTTGCTTACTTCTTTGAGAGTCTTAGAGCTCTTTCTTGATATTGTCCTAAGCTCCTTTATTAGCTTCACTTGTCATTAAAATTAAAAAGATTACATCTAAAACTAAAAAATGTATTGCAGGGAGTGCCTTGCACCTCTTGTAATTTTTTACTTGATTTACAAATAAGTTATTTGACGGAGGTAGAGGAAGTGTCCTCGTTTCTACTATATCCTAGACATCAAACATTTTAAAGTAGGCTTTCATTTGACAGCATGTGTACGATAATTTTCCCAATTAAATACTAGACGAGCAGTTGTAGAGAAATTAGAAGAAGCTATTAAAACACTACTTGTTGAAGGATTTTAAAATATATATTGTATTTGGAATTGAGAGAGGGCTCACACATGCCTTTTTTTTAAATTCTCACGAGCCTCTTAAGGCCATAAATGCTTTGATACCATGATAAATTTTAAACATAAATTTAATGTTGAAACTTTTGATTGTGGAACGACTACTATTATGGCTAAAGGTTGAGTTTTTAGTAGATATTTTGAGTGTAAAACCAGTAATCATCATCCATTTTTATTTGTAAATTAATATATACATAATAATTTTTTAATAACTTCAAATCAACCTGTTGATATTCTAGTTTTTTTCTTAGAGACAAAAAAAAATTGAAAACATCAAATACATGACATCAGTGTTTGTCAAGACAAACATAAATTAATCAAACTAAAATGCAAAACAGAAAAGATGCATGGTTACATTTGGACTGGAGGAAAAAAAAAGATTAATTTCTCTAAACTTAATTAATTTGTATTTTAGAGACCAAATGAACAAATGGTGGAGCAATGTTTGATGTGTTGTTGCATCTTTTCTTACTTTACTTTGAATAACTTAAGCTTTAGGCCCTCAAGGGGTGTGGCTTGATGGTTGAGAGCGGAGTTTGACTTTAGTTAGGTCCCAGGTTCGATTCCATGCTAGCCCCTCTTGTAAGAGCCTGGAGCAGTCGAGGTTTTACCTGTAAATGGAGAACTAGTTGGACCCTCAATGATGAGGTGCGCCTGTTTGGCCCGCCTGTGGGGTGGTACGTCAGTTGGGCCCTTAGAGAGGTGTGCCCGCTTGGCCCACCTACGGAGTTTCCTCTAATAAAAAAAAAAAACTTAAACTTTAGAAAAAAAAGAATGAATTTGTAGGAGTGCATAATTTATGCGTTTTAGCACCAAATCCTATCTCACGTGCACCCAATTGGTTAAACTATAAGACAATGTAAGTATACTTAGAAAATAGTTTTGATGAAACGAAAATCTTTAAAAAATAAAGAAAACGGAAACAGGCGAAGAAGAAAAAAAGAAAACACTCTTTGACATTTCATAGTCGAAAGTTGAAATCTGCAGACAGAGTGCTTCTCAACTTGACAAATGGTGCGCCGATGTCATCTCCGTGGTCCCTTCAGAATTGTCAATCTTCATATATATAAAAAATGCACATAATTTAAAATACAATAAAATGCCCACGTATAAATAAACGTAATTTTCACCGTCCATCCAATGGCGCCAGCTGTACCATACAACTTAATCAATGTTTAATTACTTGCTGATTTCCCAAGGTTTTTGTTTATTCTACTGCTGGTCTTGCCACTGGATATCTCCAGTTTTCTTTTTAATCTCTTTTTTAAGTGCCTTAATCATGCTTTTGTTTGTTTGTCTTTTTATAAATAAACATATAGTTACTGGTCCCAATCACTTGGTCAGTTGCTTGTAGCGTTGTCTGGTATTAATTATAAATATTACATGCTTCAATTTGTTTTTGAATTGTGCGTCTGTGGTGGGAGATAATCCTGCTGACCTTCATCTGTCAACAGGTCTGGCTGGGTTTTGAGTTTTATGTTTTGGGTTTTACCTGTTCCACCAATCAAGTTGGTAAAAAGTAATGCACCAATGGGACGACTGAATGGTTGTTAACGTGAAAGTGACATCCTGCTGTTGATTTTGTGTTGAAATTTTCAATGATATCATGCTCGCCTGTTAGAAATCTGTTAAATATATATCCATACTTTTTTTCCTGTCCTTTCTTTTCAGTCTTACCATGAATCTTCTTTGTGCTTTGCATCAGGAAACAAGGTTAGGTTACCCTTGAAAACACTTATTTTAACTACTAATCTTCTGACAATCTGCTGCTTCTGCTTGTTCATTTATTAAACGACTTTGCTTTCAGAGTCGGCTATATTTTCCTTCAGTCTAACAACTTTGATCCTCAGAGACAATGAGGGCCAGAAGAGGTAGACGTTCTGAGGTATGCTTTTAAAGGTTCATGGAGCTGTCTTGAGTTCAACCATTTGTTTCTTTCATATTAGCTAGATGTTTTGATTGCAGGCCTTCTGGCCTTCCCTTGTCGTGAAGAAATGGTTGAACATAAAGCCTAAGGTGTATGATTTCAGTGAAGATGAATACACAGAAAACGAGAGTGAAGATGATGGTACCCACCCTTCAGCTTTCTTTACCGTAATCACTGGGTATCGTATGTTTATCCTTGTTTTTCTGCAACCTTTTATACAGCTTGTTCTCTGAAAGACGAAAGAGCCACTGGGGATGAGAATCATGCTCACCGCACGCAGGGAAACCAGTCTGATTTCCGTAGTCAAATTTCAGGCAATATCCTCTTTTACAAAATGCTTCTGTCAAATCTTAGTATTGACTATTCCATTTCTCTGTTCCTCAATCCAATGCTACGATAGTAATCCTTGATTTTTTATGCCTCCACTGAAGCTTGAATGAATGACCACAAGTAACCATCCTAGAGGTTAAAACGATGCGCTCTTTGTGCAGTGTCTAAGATTGAACCTCAAGCCCATGCTTAATACTGCTATTAGTCAATCAACTCCAGAAATTAAACAAATCAACTTGCTCATTCATCTCACGACCTAAGCCTCTAATTGTTGAAACAGATGCATCTTCTGCGGGCTACGCGTTGCGACACAGGCGAGGAAAATCAGAAACTTTGCGCGTTCAGTACATAAATAATAAGGATGTGAGGTTTGGATGTGGTTTTCCTACTCCTAAACATTTAACCTTGAAGATACATCCGTACGTCTTGATTATTAAGAGAGGATGTACGATAATTGGATACATCTGCAGGGTTACAGTAGGCACTTGGAATGTTGCTGGAAGACTTCCACAAGAAGATCTAGAGATTGACGACTGGCTTTGCAGTGACGAACCAGCAGACATGTATATCATTGGGTTAGTTTCTCCTTTATTTCTTATTTCAATTTTGTACAACTTTTTAGTGTAAAAATATTTTTAAGGGACTTCAAAAGAGAACCAGGAAAATTTCTGCCTCTTCGGCATGCTTGAATTGAATGCCTGTACTTTTGTCTGTTTGATCGCTTCCATCTTTTATTCATCTGATGTGAAATGTTCAAAAGAGCTATATAGTTCTCCGACCAAATTCTGACACATACCCAACTCAGCCAAGCCATGATGCTCATAGAAAACGATAAAAGCAAGCTTTTCAACAACCACTGTAAGCTAATAATAAAAAGCTCTTCTACAGATATTTTCTTGTAATAATTAAGATTTGAACATCTCTACTTGATCTAATGCCCCTCAGATTTGGTTAATCTCATATCTGCTATCTGCTGCCAGCTAAACTTTCAAGACAGGAAACAAATTCATTTACACCACAAGATTAACCCAGATATCAAAGTAGATACCCGTATGATTTTGGAAAGGTTGAGTTGCAGTTTTGACTTGTTTTCTTTGCATATGTATATTGAACTTGAGAATCTTCATCCATTCCAAGCAGTATCGTGCTCAAGTGCCAGATCCATTTGTAAGGTTTCTCATTCAAAATTGTCTAAAAGATGTCATACTTTGAGAGGAAATCACTGCACATGTGGTCTGCTCTACTTATGAGTCTGTATCAACATCCCTGTCTCAATATGATGCCGCTTTTTACCTCAAACTGAAATATTTGGTAGGAGATAATTTTAATTATTTCTTGAAGAGGATGTCCATCTTATATAGCTTATTTTCCCTTTTTCCAGGTTCCAAGAGGTTGTCCCTTTGAATGCTGGGAATGTGCTAGGTGCAGAGAGCAGCCGACCAATTCCAAAATGGGAGGCACTCATTAGAAGAACTCTTAACAAATCTTTGCAGCAGGAAACGAAGCACAAATGCTATAGTGCCCCTCCGTCTCCAGTGTTGAGAACTTCTTCTGTTGCTGATGAACTTGCAGATGAGGTTGATGCTCTGCCATTGGAGGCGTTGACTGGGGAGTACTTGGCAACAAATGATGGTTCTGACACTGAAAGACATAGCTTGAGTCAAGTAGTGAGCCTTAGGAAAAACTTACACCTAGAAAGAATATATGGCATTGATTGTGACAGCAGATTAGACTGGCCTGAACATTCTTTAGATGCAAGCCCACAAGTCATCTCTTCCAATAACAAGCTACGTAGAGTATTCAGCAGTTCTGCAAGAATGGGCTTTGGTTGGATAGAAAATCCTTCACTACTCAGTCCTCAAAATTTGCCACTGAGCAGCAGTGGCCTTAAACGATCTCATCACAGCTCCGGAAACCTGAGCAATATTTTGGTGGAGCAGCAAAGGAAACTTGACATTGCTGGTGCTATTGATACTCTTGAGGATGTTTATGATGGGCTATCTGATGAAGAGGATGATACTTTCTTAGAATTACCAACTGAACAGAACAGCAATGAATACAGCCAGCATAGTTTAAAGTCACGCCCTAAGTATGTGCGTATTGTCAGCAAGCAAATGATTGGTATATATGTATCGATCTGGGTTCGTAAAAGGTTGAGAAGGCACATAAACAATTTGAAGGTCTCCCCTGTTGGAGTTGGTCTTATGGGCTACATGGGAAACAAGGTAATACCTTTTCCCATTCTTGATTAGTCTATCTTATTCAATATAACTGTTTCATTATAGGATCAAGTGCCCTTTTAACGGTGAGACATTGTTTTGCTATATTAATAGAAGTAAAAACAATCTTTGAAGAAGTAATAAGGGGATCAGATCGAAACCCTGTATAATATCTTTGTAAATGAATTGTGTTCTTCGTCATATGTTGTTTTGGATAGACTAGGATGTTTTGAAACTTTTCACTAGTTTCATTTGACTGTATTCAGATGAGACGAAATGGTACCATAAAAATAATGATCTTGCTGTGAGGTTCTAACTTCTCAGCAAACGTTGGAGATCACAAGCAAGATATTACGTATATTCATTAAACATAAGTGACCATGCGCTTGTTCATTAATTTCTGCATTGCTGATGTAGGGATCTGTTTCTGTTAGCATGACTCTCTTCCAGTCAAGGTTGTGCTTCGTTTGTTCTCATCTGACCTCTGGTCAAAAGGATGGGGCTGAACAACGCCGTAACGCCGACGTATATGAAATTATACGCCGCACCCGTTTCTCTTCTGTCTTTGACACCGAACAACCACAGACCATAGCATCTCATGAGTAAGCGTCATTTTACTTCAAAGCAAATAGGATTCATTACGATCTGTTCAATCTGTAAAGTTTACTGTCAAGTCGCTTTCATTTTAACTGAGGTGGGACTTGCAATAATCATGAATCTGTTTCTAAGATCAAATGTTCCAAATTAGAGTGCTAGTTCGTTTACTTCTGCTGCAAATTCCAATTGACCATACAAGGAGTTCTATAAACCAGTAAGGAAAGGAAGAGATACGAAGAATTTGACCTTGATTAAACAAAACAATAAAACTAGGTGGCTGATGATTAGATTTAGACCAGCAAAGGATGGTGTTTTTTAGCATAATAACCTTTCATTTCATATTATGTCTGTCTGGCACATGAATTTGACGCTTCTACATACAGTCAGGTATTCTGGTTTGGGGATTTGAATTACCGTCTCAACATGTTGGACACAGAGATAAGAAAACTTGTTGCACTTAAGCAATGGGACCAACTCATCAACAAGGATCAGGTGAGAAACGTGTCTCTTGAGAGTTTCCTTTCTGGTGAGTAGCATGTTTCTCAAGAGTTGCTGCACCTGGTCTACACTGATTGATTCATCCTGATGATAACAAAAATGTAATCTCATTAAACCGGTTGGTAGACTCCTAATAGACAGCGAGAGCCAAGTCATAAACAGGAACTTCGTTTGGAAGTTTCTGATCTTATGATGAGAGCTTCCTGCACTATTCTAAATTTTTTTGTCCACAGATATTGATGTTGAAACTGCTTTGAAATTTCTTGGTATTGGTTTTCGTTGCTCATTCATCTTGTTTTGACCAAACAATCTATGCGGCAGCTAAACAAAGAACTCTGCAATGGGCATGTGTTTGAGGGATGGAATGAGGGAGTAATAAGGTTTCCTCCCACGTACAAGTACGAAATAAATTCTGATAGATACGTTGGGGTGAATCCAAAAGAAGGGGAGAAAAGGAGGTCTCCAGCATGGTAAACACTTATGAAAATAATAGATTTAGAATTTCTGACACCCAAGAGAAAATATCATTGCACATATATATATATATATATATATATATATATGTATGTATGTATAATCATCTCACTCAATCCATGATTTGTTGGTGGAATTTGGTACATGTTCAATTATGAAGGAAGCAGTAGTAGTTACTCTAGTTTATTTGGCATCATGTTGCAGGTGTGATCGAATACTTTGGTTAGGAAAAGGAATAAAACAACTCTTTTACAAGAGAGCTGAAATAAGACTCTCAGATCATCGACCTGTTAGCTCAATGTTCTTACTTGAGGTCGAAGTCTTGGATCAACGGAAGCTCAAAAGGGCACTCAATGTTAACACTGCAGCAATACATCCTGAGATTTTTCTAGGTGAAGCTGGGAATTAAGACTCACCAGGTGAATGGTAACCATATATCTTACTGTTAGTGGGGTGATAACTAATCTATATAGTTCCTAGAAGATAAAGATAATGATGGAATTTATATGATTAGCGAAATCGTGTGTTGATCTCCATTACTATTGATTAAATTTTGTGCTTTGTTTAATGCTATGGTGGCTTGAGTATGCATGCATCTTACACATCTATCTTTCCAAAATGTAATTGCAGATCAATTTATCGGGGAAGGTGAGAAATAAGACCCACCATGACCAAGCTCTCCGTCCTTGCAATTTTTGGCAGCAATAGAAAATTAAAGTTCGTAAAAACACAGCAGCATCGGTTTTGGTTGCTGTACAGAACTTGTAACAGTGGACTTTTTGTTTTCTTAGAAGGCAATAGAGGACTTAGTTTGTGTCTTGTGTGTTTAAGGTGCAATTGTACAGATCTTTATTAATCTTGAAATAGGAAATTTTGGAGTAGATAGAAACCTAGAACTTAAGTATCAACGGACGAGTTCTTTACTTTGTTTCCGGTTCCATATCTCTTTCCGCATACAAGTATATATGATATAATATCATCAAGTTGAACATATAGACATATTGTATAACGTGGAGTGAAACCCACAAAATACCTGATTGCACAACAATTACGAGACGAACTATTTCTGCATGCAAACGGAACAACCAATATTATTTCAACACTTACCCTTTTAAATTAAACAAATTATGAAAAGAAAAGAAAAAAAGTATTTTAATCGATCATAACCATTGGGGATTCATGCTTAGATATTTGTGGTGCAGCCAACTGGAAAAGTAGGGATTAAGAACTAACTAGCTTGAGGGAAATAAAAGAAGAGATAGGAACAGAAGAATCAGTTAATTTGTTAATCGTTAGTTTCTCCCTTTCCACCTCTAACGGTTATATTAACGACTATCATAACCGTTATTGGCTATCCAATCATTGCTTAACGGATGTCTTGTACACACAACATTTTGGGAATACTACATCGTGTTACAATTCTACAAACACGTATTCCCTACTTTCACCCTTCAGCTATGAGCTTCTATCATTTCTCACCCCTGAAGAACCTTGTCCACAATGTTTACATCAGAAAAACGTTCTTGATAAAGCTAATACATGCAAGAAGGGTTTGAATTGTGTGTGACTTGAAAATTTTTACAAATTACTTTCAATGTATATAAAGATAAGAGCTTGTTAAAATTTAAAACAATATGAATCTGTCAGACGATTGAAGTCTGCTAAATAATAGGAGCTTGTTAAATGCAGAGCCAACCTTAGGCAAGGGCAGGCAGGACACCTGTCCAGGACCCATCATAAAAAGGGGTCTCTTAATATATAACATTTCCAAGATTTAGCTTAAGCATTGAATGCAGAGAACGTTGGTGAATAATAAAGGCTTCCATTTTATAACGTTATCCCATTGAAAAAGGAGATGGACATAGCAACTTCCATATTTAACTTTGAAAGTTAACATTAACTTGTTAATTATAAATAGTTTTGAAGTATTTAGGTTATATTTTTACCTTTTAATTTCTTTTTTTTTTTTCATCAATGTATGTATTTAAGGTACTCCAACTTAAAAATTTGCAGGAAAAAAATTCACGATTATGTTTTTTAAGTTCTGAGTATAATTTAAAAGTAAAGTTTTTTTATTTTTAATATATTTCTAGCATATTAAATATTTGAATATGTTATAATTAATTTGTAATTTGTCATTAATGTGGACATTATATTAGCATTTTAAATTATAATATTTATATTAAATGATATTGTATTTATTTTTGTATCTTCTTTTTTATTTTTAGATTACTTATTATTTATAATAATTAAATATTAATAAATTATTTATTTTTTGTAATTGTAATTTTCATTATATTTTGCCACAAGTAATGTAATAATTATTGGATTTGTGTTCTTGTAGAGTTACTTAAGTTTAGTGATAATATGACTAAATCAAATAATTTAAGTTACTATCAATTCAAAGACTACATAAATAGTTTCCTTTATTATAAAAATACGTATGATTCTATTAAACATGTCGTAATAATAATAATAATAATAATAATAATAATAATAATAATAATAAAAATAATAATAATAATAATCATCATCATCATCATCATCATCATTTCCATGGCTTATAAAATAGGGTAATATTTGACTTGGGAAACTTAGAATATTTAATAACTTAGAATATTATTTGCTAAAATTTTCTAAGTATGTTAATTTCTTGTATTTTTAGAAATTGGTGTGTCTTTATCATTAAAATTTGCTCTTTGTTTTCTGTTTTTAATATTAGATATTAAATTTTGCTATTTATTTATTTTTCTCTATCATAGATATAATACCATTTATATATCTTTGTGATATATTGTGAAGTTATTGGAGTTTAATTGTGCCTGATACTTCTTCCAGTTCTATACAGGTGTTTTTGTTTTTTTTTTCTAGTCCAACTGTGTTATAATTGGTTTATATTATGTTGCCTAAAAAGCATTTGTCTGGAAGTAAAAAAAGGAGAAAAAAAGTAAGCCCTATATTGGACATTTATGAACCTAGAAATTGGGAAATCTTGATAATAATGCAAGGGATATTTTAGTTGAAAAAGGGCTTGTAAGTGAACTAAATTTTATGTTTCCTTTAGACAATACCTCTTGTTATTTTCATATTCTTATTATTATAGAAATTTGAGTAATGGAGAGATTAGCGATAGAAAATGGTTGGTTTATTCTAAACA
>JANJEY010000005.1:21108275-21126420 GCA_024703695.1 Erythroxylum cataractarum | reverse complement strand
ATGATTAAATTGATAAGTGTTGACTTGCTATGAGATTGCTATATATATATACATATTGCTTGATTGTGTGACTCGTTGCCAATAGCTATAAATGTATATGCCACTGAACTTTGCAGCTCACCCCATTACTCTCCCCTCCTCAAGTGCAAATCGAGACGATTGTTGACCTTGCAAGGCATCGGAAAATTCAAGCTAGTTAGGAGCCTTGTATTAAGTTAGTATTTTTGGTTAGCCCGCCAAGCATATTATCATGGAGCATACTCATGTATTTTGGATTTACATTTGATTTTGTATTATGTTATATTTGGGAATATTTGCTGAATTTCCTCTAACTTGTAATAGCATGAAGCCCCTTGGATTATGGGGTGTTTAATTCAGTAATGGTCTGCATGTGTGTATGTGTTTGTACGATGTTGTATGGATGTTGGGATCAGCTCTGACATTTTAGGGTGCCCGTAGTCGGCGCAGCCCGAAGAGCCTCCTCGGGATTAGGGATTCGGGACCCGGGCCCAACACTTAAAGCAGAATTGGTCTGCGTTGAATAACGCAGACGAAGGTCTACGTTGTGAACAAACAAACGTTTGCATTTATCGCAAACGAACGTCTGCGTTCTCCTATATAAACGTCTGCGTTGATTTAACATCAACGCAGATGTCGAACATTTGCGTTGAATCAACCCAGATGTTTATATAGGAGAATCGATTTCTGAGTATATACAGGAGAAAAAAATTCAAGAACTAACCTGTGTTTGATCCGTGAGTTTCCTGAGAGAAGATGAGTGTTTTGCGTGTTCTTGAATTTTGTGTGTTTGTATACAAAAGAAAGAAAACCATATAGATAAAAGAGTCGTTTTAACTTTGTTATATACGGAAGTGACGGAAAACTCCCTATTTGAAAAAGATAAAATTTTGGACTTTTCTATAAAGCTCTCAATTTTAGCTTTTGAAAAAAAAATATTTTAGTTTTTGAAAAAGCTATTTTTACTTCAAAAGTACTTTTGAAGTTTACAATCAAACACCTATTTTTTCTTTAAAATAGCTTTTGCGATAAAAAAAAAGTATTTTTAGAGCTTCCAAAAATTGAAACAAACATGTGCTTAAGTCTTTTCTTTAAAGTAGCTTTTGAGATTAAAAAAAAAAATTACTTTTAGAACTTCCAAATATTGAAACAAACATGTGCCTAAGTCGAGGGGGTCCCTTACTATTGGGGTTTCTTTACTATTTAAAAGGCGAAGGGATGTAGCAATTGTTGCTTCTATCTTTAATTAACTGAAAACAATGGAGCGATCATTGGCACCCAGTGCATCGGCCGCGACAAGCAGCCGAGGAGGTACGGCCAAAGCAAATGTTGCCGAACACATTGCTCAAGCCGTTCAGTCAACCTCCAATCTTCTCCACCTCATGCAACAATCCTCCTCTTCTCAGGTTCACTCTGTTTTCGTCTTCTCCATTCTACTTCTGCTATAATTCTCGATTGGAACTTGCTCCTTTATTTTTAGTTAAAACCAATTTATTAGTTATAATTGAAACTTGCCGCCGTGAATTCCCTTTTAGCTTTGCACTCAGCAAAGATCAAATGGGTATTTTTCCAATCCAAAATTGGTACTTTTAAGCTGTACATCCATGGCCCTTGTCTTTGTAACAAAGTGAATCAATATCAACCAAGTAGAACTTCTATTCTTTGTATTTGCAGCAAATCTTAATATGCTTTTAACTGTAGAATAACCTACGATGATTACACATTGTAAAAGGTTCCAATTGGTTGATGAACCACCAACTTACATCTCGGAAGTATTGTATGCACGTAATTCATCAATCCTTGATTAAATGAAGCAGATAAATGGATAAAGGTGATTTTTTTAAATAAAAAAAGTAGAGTTGCTGTAAATATCTCTAAACAGTCGGTTAGCAAAATTATTCACAGGGACAAAAACTTACCGTTGATTTCTAGTTAAGAGAATAATTTAGGTTTTTTTTTTTTGTTGCAGTCAGCAAAAATGAGTTGAATGTGTTTCTTCCTCATACCAGAAACACTGGGCTATGATCACTAAGCATGACTTATGTATTCTATCTCATATGCAGGCTCAACTAAGGAAGCTCCCCAAGAACCTTGTCGAAAAAGCATCTACAATCAAGAACACAGGCCAAGTATGTACTTTGATCCTCCGTGGATATGGACTTTCAAGGTTTTCCATGTTTGGACATTGGAGACACGTTTTGTTCTCATTTGAAATCCTCTTTTTACCTTCTTTGTTGAAGGTTTTGGAGCAATTACCTCACGTGATTTCATTTTTGGAGGCACATGTGGAAAATGGGTTGCAAAGGTTAAGTCCGAATGATGCATCCATATAATTTTAAATTTATTACAAGCTTAAGTGTGTGTACCATGCTCTTACCTCAGGCAGTTTTGTCCCTAGCTACTCAGAATGTAGGTGAAAGTCTACCATTAAGCTATATTGTTGAAAGTCTATCATTAAGCTATATTGTTGCAGCTGTATGGTGATTGATACTTGATGCAATCGATAGTCACTTTCAGAGTACTACCATTAAGCTATATTGTTGAAAGTCTACCATTAAGCTATATTGTTGCAGCTGTATGGTGATTGATACTTGATGCAATTGATAGTCACTTTCAGAGTACTGCTACTTTCATGTTTTCCTATTTCATTTTTTATGTTGATCTTTTTCTGTTAAGAGTTTTTATTATTGAAAATAATGCAAAATAAAGCTATCCATGTGTTGTGATGCGGAAGTCATCGTTTCAATTTAATAGTAGGACTTAAGGAATAATTAAGGCAAGAGGATTGCAGTGACAAATTCCTTGAAGTAGGACTACTAGAAATAATTTCTGACAATATTGATTGAAAGGACTTTATTGATATATTAGACAAAACTTGAAAAGAAATTGAAAACATTATAGTAGGGGATTGATTAGAAAAAGGTATTATTTAGGATTATCAGCTTATCCCCTGTATGGAATAGAGTTCAATGGTTGAACAATTTGTTTTCATATCTTTGTTTTATTTATTACCGTGGTTGAGTGTCTTATATGTGGAATGTAAAGATGATGGTATCATGTTATTGAGGTTTAAACTAATGAATTCTTCATCTAGTTCAGGGGTTGAATGATCTACCTTGTTTACATTAAAGCCGGTATAGAAATGTAGGAAACAAATCAATGCTCTCCTTTATTGCAACTCAATGCCATGTTTAGACCGTGGATGGACAACCACAGTTACATTCTAGTCAAGTTATTTGATATTAGATCTTTTTTCCTTTTTCCTGAACAGCAACAGGCCCAAGTTCTTTTCTCTTTTCTCATTTATCCTTGGCATTTAACTGTCAGTCACTTTTCAGTGTTAATTGGTTTATTTTGCTCTTTCTACAGTGTTCCCCATCTTAAGACTGTGGCCCAGTTACTTTCTAATATGGAAAGCTGCCAGCTTACTCCTCTTTCTCATGCACATCTTGATAAGAAGGTGTTATATCAATTGGTTATTCGATTTACGAGCTGGTTTAACAAATAGTACATGCATGATATGTGTGCTTTGGAAAGATATACTGTATAATGTTTTAATGTATCTTGTTCATGTCCTTTTTCACTAGGAACCTGAGATGCCCAAGAAACCTCCAGAAACAAGCTAATTGGACGGATGTCTTTTTGTTGAATGTTATATTCATCAACAAAACTTGTAAATTCAAGCTGAGAGATGCTATAAGGTGGTCGTATCATTTGTACATAGACTAGTGAGTACCTCATTTCCGGTCTTGCTTTCTTAGTGTCCGTTCTTTCACATTTAACTCCGTATAAATATTAACTAGTAAGTTTGAAGGATATAGATATCACAATGAATGTTTGGGTTTTAAATTTTAGAGCTTTTAATGGGGATTAATAGAAATAGCATTAAACTATAGAAAAGGTAAAAGAATAAGAAGTTTACAACTCATACAACTCCAGTTTTGCCTTCAGACGAGATCCCAAATCTTTGAAGGATCTTGTTACCGGGGGCTGCAAAGATTCAGGATTGCATATTCAAAAAGGTTGTCGAATCTGTCACAGATCCATAAAGATGATGCCTTTTCTCGTACATCTTTCAGTAGTTGCAGAAAGTTGATTGGACAAGGGTAATATGAGTTTGAAGAAATGACTCAGCTCGAGTGAGACTTGCTTATCTACAGATGTGCTTACCAAGGTTACTTCGCACTCTTAAAACAAAGCAGTATATCCAATTAATGTCAGTATCGAATTTGAAAGGAAATGAGCTCTACATAAACGCCGAAAGAACCTTGATGACGTGAACTTCGAGTGATAATAACAAACTGGCAGATTTCTTCTCCATGTCCGAGTTCTACATATCCTCTTATTATGTTAATGTCAGATGGGGCAGAATTAGATGTTTTAGTATGGAGTTAGTCTTTCATACGATGCAAATGACATCTTATTAGTGGGGTGTTATAATATAATTAGCATATTAATTTGAGAGAAAAAAGAAACTACATTTTAATCTTTCCAATGGGGGCAAGTCTCCAATACTCAACAGGCATATGAATTGTATAAGCTCATCAAGTAGTGAATTGATATTTTCAAGGTCTAATATTGTCAACCTTGAAAAGATTTAAGGCAGGGTAATGCATTCATCATTGAACCAAGGTGAACAATCATTAAGGCGTTGAGGAGTTAGCGTTGTGAAAGAAAATTACCCTACATTACAAGAAAAGTATGAAATTCCGATGAAAAATTACCGACGGAATAGAAAATGTCGGCAATTATCGACAGAAATAATACATCTGTCGGTTAAGTTGCCTAAAAAATTGAGAAGGCATGAAAAATAAAGGACAATTTATCGATGGATATTTCTGTCAGTAATGTAGTTGGCAATTGTGCCTTGTCTTTCATCGTTTTGTAACACTTATAAAGTTTTCAGTAACAAAATGACATCGTTTTGTTATAATTTAAACGACATCGTTTTGTTATACGATAAATCGTTTTGCTTCAAGATGAAAACGACGTCGTTTGATTTTAAGCAATACGACGTCATTTTAGTTAACTACATAAGTTAAAGCGTCTAGCAACAAACGATAGCGCATTTTGCGACGCAATTTTTGATCTGTGAAAACCGTCGTAAAATTCAATTAACGACAGAAAGTTAACGTTTTCCGTCGGTAAGTTTCGTCGATAAGCATCCTTTTGCCTGTAGTGCTAGTAAAGTAGAAAAAGAAAAAAAGGATTTGCTCCTAAAAGGTATAAAGGCTACTAATGGAGGATGTGAGAATTTAGGATGAGATTATGAACGTGTTAATAACCTACGAAATGCTCAGAAATGTTTCACTTATAGAGGCCACATTTAGTATTATTGGCTTGCCTATTAAGGCGTGCGAAATCTACCGAGTTTTCCCGTGATCGTTCAAATAATGAATGGAACTTCTTGCATATGTATTTCATACTACAAACTACAAATGAAATGGAAAGTGCATAGACGAGAGGTCCAGGTGGCGGTTTTGAAAACCCATAATAGTATGACTTTAAGAAGAAAGTTAATCAGTAATCTAGTATTATGAATTAGAATAACCAAGATCCTATAGGGTGTTGTATAAAAGAAACTTATCTGAATCTGTACTAATAAGGAATGCTGCTCGTGCAATAATAATTGGTGTCCAATGTAAGAAGAAAGTTTTGTATTTTTGTGTTTGTAAAACTATTACATTAGGAGGTATTTATACACGAAGTTATACAAAAATATACAAAAGAATATGCTTTATAATTAATTACATAAATGTGTAACATATATAATGCATACGTTATATGTACTAACATCCCCTCTCAAACTCAAGGTGATAAAGATTAAGGAATTAAACATCTTGAGTTTGAAAAAAAGTTTATGAAATATTCGAGATAGATGAGATTTAATGAAAATATCCGAAATTTGTGATTGTGACAAAATAAGGACAAGTTGAATAATTCCTTAAATAACATGGTGTGACATAAGGTGATAATCAATCTCAACATGTTTAGTATATTTATGAAAGACATCATTATGAGCAATTTGCATGACATCGCGATTATCACAAATAAAGGAGTTGTGAAAAAAGAAGAAATACTCTTATCTTGAAGTAGTCAATGTAGCCAAAGGAGTTTAAAAGTTGTGTCTATAAGAGTTCAGTACTCTGCTTCCGTGTTAGTTCAAAAGATAATTGTTTGTTTCTTATTTCACTATGAAATGAGAGATGCGTCAAGAAAGAAACAATAGCTAGTGGTTGAGCATCGATCAATTAGATCTCTTACCCAGTTAGCATCAGAGCATGCTCATAACTCAAAAAGAGATGAACGACATAAGTGAAGACCATGAAAGTGAGTGCCTTTAATATATCGAAGGATACATATAACATCAGGGTAGTGAGTGCTATGAGTACTGACATGAATTGATTGACAACATTAATAGCATGAGCAATATCATGAGGAGAAATAGTAAGGTATATAATATTGCCAACTAATTAGTCATAAGGAGTACCATCATTGAGGAGAGTCCCATCAGTATAAGAGAGATGAACATTGGAAGAGAAGTGGTAGTAGTCTTGGTGTCGATGATAACTGATCGAGAGATACGATTTGTGACATATTTTATTTATGAGAGACAGCAGCCAAATCCATCAAATGAAACTTTGAGATATAAAAAAATAACTCAAATTACCTATGTCTTTCATCTTAAACTGTTGATGTAAATATGATTTAAGAGTCGAAATACCCTAAGCGTCATGACCATCAATTATGATATCATCAACATAAAGAAGAAGAAGAGTGCAACTTTAAGTTGTTTTACGAATGAACAAGACATGATCATAAGAGCTAGACTAAAAATCAAGGAGGCAATAGTGAAACTAAATTTGGCAAACTAAGCTTAAGGAGCTTGTTTTAGTCTTTATAAGGCTTTACAAAGTCGATAAACCTTATTGGATGGAAGATCATAACCAAGTGGAGATTGCATGTACACTTCTTCTATAAGGTCATTGTTAAGAAAGGCATTCTTAACATTCATCGAGAATAATAACCAACGCTTGCTAGTAACAACTGCTATAAGACTATGGACTGATATTATAGTCAACACCATACACTTAGGTAATTCTTTGGAAACTATCTAGGCTTTGCATTGCTATACTATTCCATTAGGTTGACCTTTAATTTCATAGACCTATTTATAGACAACAATAAATTTCCCTGAAGGCAAGCTGACTATATGCCAAGTATTGATGCTAGTCAATGCTCATAATTCTTTTGTCATTGCTTGTTACCATAGAAGGTCAGCACTTGCCTTACGATATGTGTGATGCTCATATAGAGAAACAATAGTAGAATAAATATGAAAATCTTAAAGACGAACAAAAGATTTGACTTACTCGATTAGTAAGACGAAGAGCAAATTGAGGTATATGAGGTTATGATGAATGAATGGATAAAGAGGAATCATTTGAAGAAAGTGATGGATCAACAATTGGTGAAGATACAATGGGATTAAATGTAGGCTGTGTTGAACTATTAGAACTATTATATGATCCTGCAAGAGAAATGTTAAGAAGCAAGGATATAGTAGGATCAAAGAAAAATTGAGGAAATTGTTCATTGATATGAAATTTTAACAGAGATAAGAACATCTTATGTTCACAAAAGGTCACAAGCAGAGAAATATGAAGTCTTTCTAATGATGGATCCTAACACTTATACTATTTGTGTTCTATCCCATATCTTAAGAAAAAACATAATCGTGCTCGTAGTTTTAGTTTAATATATTTACGTGGTTGGAGAAGAACAAAACAAGCACTTAGAAAGATTTTAAGACTTTGGTAGTTAGGAGCATGATTATACAAG
Source organism: Erythroxylum cataractarum (assembly GCA_024703695.1). Lineage (NCBI taxonomy): Eukaryota > Viridiplantae > Streptophyta > Magnoliopsida > Malpighiales > Erythroxylaceae > Erythroxylum > Erythroxylum cataractarum. The sequence continues at coordinate 21,118,560 of JANJEY010000005.1, read as the reverse complement.
TGTTCATAAGGAGAGACATGACCTATAACAAAAGTAGGAATATGATTGATAATATCAACAACTATAAGAGCAACTTCTCCCTAAAAAAATTTCCAGATAAGAAGAAGAAATGAGAAGAGCTTGGATAGTATCAAGTATGCGTCTATGCTTTCTTTTAGCTTAAGAATTCCTTGTTGATTAAGAAAATAAGTGAAATATTTTTCTTTATATTCCATGGCATTATTAGTTTGCAAAGTTTAGTTTTACAAGAAAATTGAGTTTGAACTATGTTTTCAAAGTAAGAATAATAGAAAATATCTTAGCCATATGACGTAAGAGGTACATCCATGTGTATATAGAGAAATTATCAACAAAGATCATATAATATCATAAACATCTTATAGTGTTATGAGGAGTAGGTCCCCAAATATCATAATGAATCAAATTAAAAGGTGCGAAAGAAACATAATCACTATTACTAAAAGTTAAAGTATGATTTTTTGGAAAGTTGGCATAAGATACAATCAAAATCTTCATTGTTAACTTGACCTAAAGAACTACAAGAAATTAAAGATTCAATTCTAAGGTTAGAAAGATGAACAAGACAAGAATGCCATATATTAGATGCAATAACATTAACACTAAGTTTGGATGGAAGGCAGAAGGAGATAAGTTCAAATAGTTGTCAAACCTTATACCTTGTCCCAAGGATGTCACTTATATATGGATCCTGCAAAGTATAATCACAACTTAAAAAAGATAAGTTACAAAGTTCATATAATTGACAAATCAAAATAAGATTTAATGAGAGTTTAGGAACAAGAAAAGTGTCAAGCAAACTTAACATTGATGTTTGAACAATGCCTACATTTTGAACATTCATAGGAGAGTTATCAATTGTACAAACAATATATGAAATTGAGAGAGTTTTTAAGGAGTCAAATATGGAAGAGTTAGAGGTCATATGGTTACAATATGCAAAATCAAGGTACCACGAAGAAGAAGTGCCTGGTGTGACAAAAAAAATAACAGTAGAAATAGTATTGAAATATGTTTGAATTTACTATAGATGAGCTTGAAGATCTTTGAAGGAGAATTTAAGAGTTGTAGATGTGTTTTTTATTATACCCTCTGTGGCAACAACAATGGCAATAAACTGTGAAGACTTAGAAGAATTACTTTGTTTGGGTCGTTTTCTACATTCAGATATATAGTAACCACTCCTTTTACAATAATTACAAAATAACTGCTTCACAGTTTTGTTTTAATAAGTCTAATAAGAGAAGGTATGAGTGGCAATAACAACATCTATAAATATAATAGATTTCTCCATTCAAAGGGAGTTTAACTAGGTTTCTTTCATAATCAATTCTTTGATTACTGTATCAAGATTTAGCAGAGATTCTCGATAATGAAGAGAGTTACAGATGAGTGAAAAACTTGTCTTTGAGAGTCATTAGGAGATGCCAAATATGCTTTCGATTATGAAGATTGACATAGATTATGGCAACTCAGGTATAGGCTAAGTAAGATCTCCAACTGCCAAATTCTTATAATTCAAATATATAACTATAGATGATTTGACCACATTATTGTACCATCTCAAGATACTAGATATTTTACAAATATATCTTCTACTTTATCTGGTCTTTGAGTAAATTTGGGTATCTTACTAGCAATTATATATTAAAGAAGTCTTCTTTTGAGAAAGCTACACATTTCATCAGCCTACAAATCATGGTTAGATGCATCAAAGATAACAAAAATTGGTTAAGGAATGTATTGATAAAACTAATTAGAAGTATCTATAGTACATGCAAGATTTAAAAAATCCTTAGTAATAAAGTTTAAAAGCACAAAAATTGAGAAACTTGTCTTTAGAACTGGAATGTGAAAACTTTGACCCAAATTTGAGTTTAGAACACCCAAAAGCCTTGGAAACTAGTCTAACTCGTAAAAAGTTCGTTAAAAAAAATTGAACTAACTAGTCAAATTTTAGTTAACAGATTTGAACTGAATTACCTAAACCAGTAATGACACATGATGATGACATAGAAGCCACGTGGGACAAAATGCTAATGTGGCATTGTATGATATGGCAAAGAAACAAGAGCCATAAATGATGTGGCGTGATGACGTGGCAGTGATGCGGATGGCTAGCTATGATGTGGCATTGTGACATGACAATGATGTGGAGGTGGTGTCTAGCAACGTGGATTGTTTGGAGACTGACATGTGTCACCTATGCTGATTATGTATTTTTGTTATTTTAGCTTAAATGACGTCGTTTGGTTATGAAATATTCAAAACGATGTCATTTTAGGTTGCTTTCAACCTTTGGAATAAAGTTGGCACCATTGTGATTGTCAGGAAGGGTAGAAGAGTTTGGTATATACCAAATGCTATTTAAACAACATACAGAGCATTGATACTATGTAAGAAATAAAGAAAGCTTCGTACTTTTATGTGTATAAAATTATTAAGGAGATATTTATATATAAATTTACATAAAAATATGCAAAAGAATATGCTTTATAATTAATACATAAATGTATTGAATATATACGTTATCCAAAATTCTTAAAAATACTTACTCACTTTTCAAATGTTGTATTCAAGGCAAATGTCCACTTAATTCATTGATTTGATCTCGTACATCGACTGGGTGGAAGGAAGCCGAGTAATGCTTTAACCTTCAATGAATATTGGGTGCTAGTGAAGTAATAAGGGGGTTTAGAAAATTGACTGAGAGAAAAGGATCACATTTTCTCCATTATTTTCCAAAAGAGCATATCCTTATACAACAACATCAACAACAACAACAAAAAGAAAAAACAGAAAAGATCCTACAGTAATTTGACCTATAATTTCTATGAGAGAACCAAAAAATAAAATGGCTTAAACCAAAAGCTATCAACCTCACCAAACACATAACTCTAAAATGACAGAATCCCCAGGAGAGTTAGTTATTCATCTATCCTTTGTATTTTTATAGGCAGTAGTGTATTAACAGACTATCGTTCAGACGTTGGACTTGCCTTGCTCTTTATTGCCTTGCAGCTTTATGGACTTGTACCACCTAGCACATGCAATATACAACACTAGGTCTATAGTTGTCAAGGCAGCCAAAAGGAAGAAAAATCTATCCAAGTGACCCTTGTTGAGATTTCCTGGAATCCAACCAGGTGTGTGATGCTCGGTGGAAATCTTCATGACCATGGTCACCAGCAAGTCACTGGCATAGTTTCCTAGAGAGATGGATGTCATGCACAGTGCACTTCCAAAGCTTTTCAATCCATCTGGTGCTTGTGAATTAAAGAACTCCAATTGGCCGACATACATGAACACTTCAGATGCTCCAATAAGTCCATATTGTGGAACTTGCCAGAAGATGCTCAAGGAGCTTGAGTTTTTGCAATTTCTGCAGCCTCCTCTCGCGTACTTGAGTCGATAGCACTCCACTATCCCAGCTGCAACCATCGCCACTATTGCTATCACTAGACCCACACCCATCCTTTGAAGCTCAGTCAGTCCTTTAGACTTGGTCTTCTTGATTCTTCCCACGAGTGGATCCAGAACTTGCCGATATAGGAACACAAACGCTGCAACGCTTAGAATGTCGAAACTAGACATGCTGGCTGGGGGAATTTTGAAGTTTGAGATGGTAGTTTTCATTGCAGCTCCTTGCTCCACGAACAGGGAAGCCATTTGTGTGAAAACCACTGAGTACAAAATGGTGCAGAGCCAGATTGGAAGTATCCTTAATATGCATTTAACTTCTTCCACTTGGGCGATGGGACAAAGGCGCCATGGGCTGTGAAGACCCTGCTTGTGTTCATCTAAATCTCTTGTTGTAATAACAGCTGCTCTATCCAAAAACCTAAGATAAAAATAAAAAAGAACCTCAGGAACTTATTTGTTCCATTTCTAAATATAATTTAGGACTATGATTATGGTTTAGTTACTTACTTGAATCCATGAGTATGGAGCATCTTCCTGTTTCCACCATCACAACACTCTCCTCCATCCGTATCATACAAGTCTTCTCCATCTACTGGCATCTCTACTTTCCATTTCTTGGATGCAGCAACTATGACTTGGCAAAAGCGAAAGAGAGGGTTACCACGTGGCTTAAAGTGCCTGTACCTTGTTGTTCCTCCTAGAAACAAAACCAATGCTGCAATGGCAGAGCCTGCAGATGCCCAGAAGCCAAGTGCCCACATTCCTTCATCTTCAAAATACCCTAATATGGTGTTGGAGAACAGAGAACCAAGGTTTAAAGCTAGGTAGAAGTAGCTAAAAAATGCTACTTTTGAGTGCCCTTCCTTAGGGTCCTCTTCGTCAAACTGATCAGCCCCAAATGTGGCTATGTTAGGTTGATAGCCTCCATTCCCAAGAGCTACTAGGTAGATGGAGAGGTAAAATAACCCCACTTCCAAGTTGGAATGCGATCCACATATAGTCAGTTCATCTCCACATCCTTTTGGTCTAATCAAGAAAAGGTACGAGGACAATGATAATGATATCAAACCCTGCAATTGGAAGTATACAAGAAGCAATGAGCTGCATCATACACGAAGCAATTTTCTTGTATCTTTATGACTAATATGAAGTTTCGCTTTCATGCAATTAATAGAAGAAAGCTTTAGATGTCCAATAACATACAATGACGAAGATGCCTTGGAAAATGGCACAGGTTTTGTATCTTCCCCAGTAGGAATCGCTAAGGAAAGCACCTACAAGTGAGAATATGTAGACAGTTCCAGTCCATTTGCTAACATTGTTTGCAGCATCAGCATTGTTTTGTTGTAATACTCTTGTCAGGAACAGAACTAAATTCACTCCAACTCCAAAGAATGCTAGAGTTGCCAAACCTTGGTTCACTGGTTGATTCACAGAGACACAAAAAACATGGTCAACTAGATGTTATGTTTTCTATAAAAACAATAAACCAAGGGGCATCAAGTTCCCATTCTTTTGGATCAACATTTTTTTAAAAGATTTTGATTTAGGGAACTACAAGATCATTATACTTGCATCACTGATAAGAACATATCAAGTTTCTACCAAAGCATTTCATGGAGTAATGATGTAACTTACAGAGTTTGGTTTGTTATCAGTAAATTTACAACTATAAAGGAAACAACAAACGGGACTCATTACATGACTGTTCTTTGATTTCTTGAAATGCATATAGAAGCTATGTTTGCTATCCATTACTGTGAAAAATAGAAAGATGGTGGCCTTAGTGGCAATCCAATCAGATTAAGCAATCATATGCCTACAGCATTAAAGAAAAGTAGAACAACGTTTGATGAGTTCAACCTAACTACTAACAAGAAACGATAAAGAAAAAGATGTCCCTTTCCAATCAGATAAAAGATATGGATATTGTTTAACGTGCAGGCCTATTGCTAAATTCAATACAATCGGTCAGTTTCTATATTAGCCTTCAATTAACAATCATCTTTTCTTTGTCATGTTTTAGTAGACCATATATAGAACAATTTGACAAGCGTTATATCAAACTCCTTTTAAGAAAGGAGAGATGCCAAAGATACCAAGAAAATGAGTGCTTGTGAGTTGCGACTATTGAATTACAACTATTGAAGTTCATGTGCTGACATAGTGAAAAGTAGACCGGCAGCAATCTCAAAACCTAAATGATCTTGCCTCAAACATCCAAAATGGGAACATTGGTGAAAAATCCTGAGTTTTCCATAAAGAGTACGTAAATGACAAATTGCAAGCAACAGCAAACAAACTAGGAAAATTGGAAGCAGCATTCAAGTCAAAATTAACACGGTAGAAGCGTGAGAACTTGCATTTGTTTTTAACACATAGTAATCCAGGTTTTTGAAGAAAAGACACGTGGAGAAAACCCACAACATGCAAGTAAAGACACATTATATTACTTGTCAGGGACGTCTTACTCCTAATGCACCCAACCAGACCCAGTAACAGGAACTAAGGCCTATGGAGTCCCCACTCCCCACCCCAACAAAACCCTCTTCGACTCTGTCTCTCTCTCTATGAGTTGAGCTAGGCTATTGTCTTAGCTGGTTTTAACAGCTCAGCATGTAACAAGGAAGCTTCAACACTTGTTTACAACTTCACTGATCAGTGTTACACGTTATATCGAAGCTTTTGTCCTCTTCCTCAAGAATATTGACAAAAAGAGAGAAGGTCCTGCTCTTATCATCATAACCCATCTTCCTTTTCCCTACTGTAAAAACTTCCTCAGTTATGATGATGATATCTGCGTTTTGTAAGTGTGCATATATTCGAAAGTGCGTTGAAACTAAGAAATAAAAAAAGAGAGAGAGAGAGAGAGAATTATTAGAGAGCCTTTACCAAGAGCTAGTGTATCTCCCGAATTCACATGCAATTCTATGCTTTTTGCAGTAACAAAATTGTTTAATCAAACACAAGGAACACGACCAAGAACACAAGATAGAGAACATGCAAACAAATACCAATGTTATGTTAGTTCTCATGTATTGGGAATCAGAGCTCACAGAGTATGATAATTCCAGCTATCCAATTTCCAGATTTTGCTCTGACAGCAGCGCCACCTTGCCAATCAACGGTTCCATCAAGAGTATATTCTTCTTTCTCCTCTTTCAAGTTAACCTGAAATTTAGGATTTTTCGATTATAGGAAATACTTTTTAGCAATCCAGTAAAGACGCATCACGATCATGTGAAACTGAAAAACAAAACATTTCTTCACAAGATAATTTAGTGCTCTTATATCATAAAAGTCTTCTTTTCTTTTCTTTTTGTTTTCTCTTTTCAACTTTCGTTGACTCCACAATGTACATAGGAAACAGGAAGAGAAGGAGCCATCTCTTTTCAACCTCCCCTGCTTATACCAGTCAGTCAATGATCAATCAGTTGTTTCACAGGAAGTGAATAATTTAATCATCCAAAAACAAGTAACCGGTCGCTGTTCTGTTGATTTTGTTAGTCTGAATGCATCTTTTTATGATGAACCAAATAACTACATGAGGTGGCTCGACTTCGCCTGGAGTAGATAGAGAGAAAGAAGAAATGAAGATGTATAGTTAGATTGGTAGATAGAAGCTTTTACCAACCTCATTGGACACTTCCAAACAAGCCATTGATGAACTTGGTATAGGACAAAGAGCTCTCTCTTGTAATGCACAAGAGAAGGAGTTGTGCTGGATTGTTTATTAGTGGTGGGAAAGGGGAGAAAACACAAGAGAAGGAAGTTGGTACATGAACTAGAGAAGGGAGGAGGGCATAAATAGAGGATGGAAGACGATGGAGATTCGGACTATAAAAAAAAGGGCACATTTTATTTGATGGTGACGTGTCAGTGTGTGGTTTATTTTGTTCCATTCTTCACTCTCTAATCTCTATCTGTTGTCTGTCATAGTACAAGATGAAAATAAATTTTTAACTCGATTAATTTCAGTATTATTAAAATAAACATGAAGGTTAAAAATAGATTTTAAATAGTTATTAAAAAAAAATGGATATAAATTTAGATATAAGTTTAGTAATAATCTGTACCAATGGATACTTATATCCTACTTATGTTTATTAACTCCATTTTTCTATTTTTTGAATATTTATAATTAAATATAGTAAAATATTAATATCTTCTGAGAAGAATAAACAGTTTTAAAATTCCTACTTTACTCCTCAGTTCTCAATTTTTTTAATCATATTCTATTTTCTTGTAGAATGATAATAATACAAATGATATGGAGATGGAGTTTTGAATATTATGGAGTTCACACAAAGACAATTTGAAGCTTCGGATATTTTAGTTTTTGTTTCAGTTCTTGATTGTGAAAAATATATGTTGTCTTTGCACTAGACATTATGATTTTTATATATTCCAATTTTATGGATTTTTTTAAGATATACAAATCAAAATCTTGACTTATTATTATTAAAGTAATTTTGATTTGAAGCGTTCGCAAAAATTTACTTTTTAAATTTTCTATTTAATTAGAAATTATATTTTTATGTGCTATATAACTTGATGGATATCCAAAAACCTGAACAATCTAATAAATTTAGATATAAGTAGTAAATCATAAAAATCGATAGATATAAGTTTGGTCATAAAAAATAAATATAGATATAGATATAATAATACCGAAACCGAACCTTAATTACCTGTTACCATCCTTAGTCATAGTCAAGTTCTAATGGTTATCCAAAATGTCTTTCCTTTGATTGGTTTGATAGTCGAGTCAACGAAGTCAAAAACTTTACCTGGAATTCGGTATTCACAATTCTCTCAAGTACTCACTACTAATTAAGGCAATTATTAGGTAACCAGTCTCATTTTCAATCACCTCCCTTAATGAGACAGAATAATCAACTACTATGCTATGTTTTCCTTCACCATCATCATTCCCTTATATTTTTTGAGTAAATTAGTATGGAAGGACTTGAAAATGCAAATGAGTAGAAAGCCAAACTATATACTTCAACCGGCAAACAAAATAATTGATAGAGTTGTACTCTTCCTCAATATCAAAAGTCTTCTCGATCGCCTCAGGCTTTCGGTTGAGTTAATGCCGCACCAGCAGAGATCAATTCTGTAGCTAAGAGTTTTCAAACAGGTAGGATCATTTTCTGAAGCAGATATTTCTGGTAATAATTGAAATATATAAAATAACTTTATGTCTTATTTGCATCTAAACTTTCCACTTCTTCATATATTCATCAAAGAGAAGTACCAGCTTACTGCTGTATTATATAATATTGTGAAGGATATATATGATGCCAATTCATTTTTCCCATCTTCACTTCACTGTGCCACAAAATTTCTTTCTTCAGTGCATGGGGAACCTGTACCATCACTTCTGTTTCACATTATTAATTTAAACACTAGCTACTTTTTAAATCTAAAATGCATGTTCAAGATAATTCACCTCTTTCACATTTAATGCTTCAACTTAATTGCTAGGAAATTCTCACCCGCAGTCCTAACTATTCTGTCGAGCAAAATAGTTCATATAGATTTAAAACTTGTTTTGTTAGAACAATAGAAGAGCAATCATATTATGATTTAAGAAATAACAAATTAATATAATTTATGAAAGAAAATAGTTTTCTTAATATTAGATTAAGTACCTCTTCTTCACGAGTTTCATCAGTGATTGATTATTCACTAGTTCTTAATGATAACGAGTGTCATGTTATTCATACCCGAGCAATGCCAACATTTTTGTAATTCTCGAGTATCTATACTAAAGATATTATTAACTTAGATATTCATCAAAATTCTCTACCTGGACATAAAAATAGATGCATGAATTAATGAAATATTTTGCTTCTGCTTCGAAAATAGCATTTCTATATTGACATTGAAAAGGCAAACAAGGTTTATGACACTTTTGCACGAGTATCTTTGGGGTGTACGTGGTAGCGCCAGGAAGCATCTTTTCCCTTCTCATCCTTTCACGTTTTCTTCGGTATCCCGGAGGATATCGTATGACGGATAGCGTGTTATTATTTTATAAAAAAGTTTTCATTAAAAAAAAAAAACCCTTGTTATTATACACCTAACAATTAACCTGGAATGCTTTGAAGGATCAAATTTTATATTCTATTTATACTTTCAAAACATTTATATGGGAATGTCAGTTCGTACTTTAAAAAGTGTTTTCTTTAAATTAAAATTAAAATTGATATTTATTTTTAAATTTATTCTTGAGATTTTTATTATATTTAGTCATTATTAAATTCTTAATATTTTATAAAATTATTTAAAATACAAAAGTTTAAAAGTAAAGTTTTCACCAAAAAAATTTCAAGATTTTAACTTTTATAAATTGGCCATTAATATTAATATATGTTTATAAAACCATTGTTGATAAGAAAATTTAGTAAAGAAATTAAAATTAATAGATGATAAAGATAATGGTTTATTCATAAAAAAGAAAATTTTAAAAGATTTTAAATTTAAATTTTTTTCATACTTTTAAATAAATATATGAAATAAAAACTTTATTAAATTATTAATAAAACAATTTGTAAACTTTTATGTCTAAAAATAAAAAAATTAATGTTTTTTATTCACTGTTATAAGATATATCCTCAATGTGAATGGTGTGATTAATTAAATTTCAAAACTTAAAAAAAGAAGAAGTACTGTAGTAGCTGTATAATTATGTTATCTTGTTTTTTTTTTTTCCATACTAATGCAAAAACAACATGATAAATTTATGTCCTTTAATGTTTTTTTGAAACCTTAAGCATACAATTCAATGTGACTTCATTTAAACTTTGCCCTACTTGATATAATTTTAGGGTACGCA
>JANJEY010000005.1:20964542-20976546 GCA_024703695.1 Erythroxylum cataractarum | reverse complement strand
TTATTTTATATATTTTCAATTATTAAATCAAAATTTATATATTTTAAAATTAATTATATTTATTGGTTGATGTTATATAGTACAACTGTATAACATATATTAATATGTACTATTTTGTAATTTTTAGAAAGTTTAGAGACTATTTTATAAATTTAAAAAATATCCCGAAACGGTACCTGGTACCGGCTGATACCGGTACAGTTCCGTTCCAGAGCTCAATCCGATATCGAACCTGATACGGTATTCATAACATTGGAAATACCTCTAGCTTCTACATACCTCCACATGATTGTTTTAGATACCCTAACATACGCCTTTTCTAAATCAATAAAAATTATACGTAGATTATATTGTCTTGCCCTGTAATATTCTATTACTCTTATAAGAAGATGTAAAATTTTTGTCGTTAAACTTCCTAGTATAAAGCCAAATTGATTTTTCGAAATAGAAACTTTGTGGGACTACAACGCTTACAGTTATAATTAGCAGCCACTTAGAGTCCCATTTACCCATAATTATCTTTGAATACGAAAAGGCCACTAAATTTATTTTGTTGGTAATTATAGTTAGGTTAAGATTTTTTAAACTTCCTTTTGAGCATTTAATAATAGGGAAAAATATATCGCGCCAAGGTAAGTGGGGAATTTAGGAGAGACAAAATATAACATGATAAATATGTAAGTTAAATTGCTGAACAATAAATTATAACATTGTTTTTAAAATTTTAAACCTAAAATTGAGACATTGGTTATTAAAGGAAAATCTAAACAGTTAAACCAAAAATATTAAAATAAATTATTGTTAAGTGGGCCAAAAAATAAACTAATTACATGAATTTAAAAATATAAAAGCTGAAAAAATTATTTAATCATGTTTATTATTTCCTTGTTAATTAATGAAATGTTGCCCATTAATCTGTTCATGTATTGTTAATGTAATTATAAGTTGGTAACTTGCTTGAGTCTTCAAATAGACAGTAAAGTTTGACACGACAGAGCATGCATGTGAGTTGTGAGAAAAACTGTAACCTCCGTATGTATACTATTGCTTCCAAGCTAATGCCTTAATGCCTATGACTTTAACAGAAACATATTCTCCAAATATCATAAAACAGGTGTTTTTAAATTTTCATAACTAACTTGCCATATGGCTCACATGCATACATGACTTTTAAATGTAACATTTGAAGTTTTCTCATATGCTTGTAGATCATGGTCTCTATAATTTTAGTAGCTTCATGACTCCACATAATTTTAATTTGCATAATTCTACTTCCACCAGGCATATCGTTTTTTGGTTTTGGATAATACAGTATAATATTCGATGTTCAAGTAATTACTAATTACAATGAATTTTGGCCTGAAAATCAAAATCCCCTATTCTGGGCCCACATATTGCTACGTGTCATTGTCCGTTTGAATTAAATAAAATTTACCTTAGCATTTGCTAACCGCCAGGTGTAAATGTAATTACTAATTAGTCAACCAAGACTCAACAACTGCGCCCAAGCTGAAGCTGAAGCACCTACTTTAAAAATATTTCTGAGTTACTTTTAACAAATTTAAATAACTCACTCTCTTTCGTTTTATAAAATTGAACTCAATCTATTCTCTACTGTTTCTGACTCTTCTCTTTACTCACAAGTTCTTCCCCTCTCTCCTTCCTTCCCCCTCTCTCTACTCTTTTTTTTTTTAAATTTTATAAAAACTTTTGTTTCTCTCCTTTTCTCGACGCCCCAGCAGAAGGTGGCGGAGTCAAATGTGACACATGGGAAGTGGACTCTCCTCCCTCTTCCCTTGCATCAAACCGGCGAGAAGGACTCGGCAACCACCGGAGCAACCGGACCTCATCTTCGCGGCGTCTGAGCCGTTAGACGAAACCCTAGGTCACTCCTTCTGCTACGTCCGATCCTCTAACCGCTTCCTCTCCCCAACTCCCTCCGATCGCTTCGTGTCCCCTTCTCACTCCCTCCGATTCTCCCCCTCCCGTCCCATCGGTTCGGAGACCGGATTCAAGGCCATATCCGGCGCGTCGGTTAGTGCCAACTCTTTTACGCCCACGACTGTCCTTCAGTTCGACGGTATTTACGACGATGCCACTGAGACGTCTGGCTTTGTTGCTACCAGCGCTAGTAGTGCTCATAACAATAATAATAACATCGTGAATGTGAATGGGTTCGAGAGTACGGCCTCGTTCTCTGCCTTGCCGCTGCAACCGGTGCCGCGTGGCAGTGAGGGTTTCTTCCTATCCGGTCCCATCGAGCGCGGTGCATTGTCCGGCCCCCTGGAGGCGAACTCCGGCACTGCCTCTACCGCCGCTGACAACGTGCACTTTTCGGCGCCGCTAGGCGGAATCTACAAGAAGAGGAGAAAAGGCAGCATGTCGGAGATTAAGAAGGCGATATACAGGAACCTGTCGGAAAAGAAGAAGCAGCCTTGGGTGGTACCGGTTTTGAATTTCGTCAACCGGAGAGAGAATCAGGGGTCCGGAGAGGAGAGAGAGAGCAGAGACGAGAATAATGTGCAGTGGGCGTTGGGGAAGGCAGGAGAGGACCGAGTGCATGTGGTTGTTTCAGAGGAGCATGGATGGTTGTTTGTTGGGATTTATGATGGGTTCAACGGTCCTGATGCGCCTGAGTTCCTGATGCGCAATCTTTATAGGGCTGTGTATAATGAGCTTAAGGGTTTGTTTTGGGAATTTGAAGAGGAGAGCAATTTTCAAAGTCAAGCCAATCCATGCGTGGAAAAGAGTGGTCAAAATATTGGGTATGGTTTAATTGGTGGAAATGAATCCAATTTAGTGTCTAGGGAAAATGAAAACGGAGTGTCAACTGAGGAGAACGATGATAAAGCTGTAGCTAGAGCTAACCAATCCGTGGAAATGTGTTCTGCGAGTGATGAGGATGGTTCAGTTGTTGGAACTGAGTCTAGCTCGGTGCCTCAGGAGCGAGCTAAAAGAGTAACGTTTCAGTCAGAGGGGACAGAAAACAGGCAGAGAAGGATGTTGTGGGAGTTTCTTGCTGAGGATGATCCTGAAGATGGGCTTGATCTTTCTGGTTCTGAAAGATTTGCCTTTTCTGTTGACGATGCGATTAGTGTAGGCAATGCTGGATCTGCTGTCAGCAGAAGGTGGTTGCTGTTGTCGAAATTGAAGCAAGGATTAACCAGGCATAAGGAGAGGAAGCTGTTCCCATGGAAATTTGGATTAGAGGGAAAAGTGGAGAAGGTGGAGGTGGATAACAGTAGAGTGGAGGAGAGAGTTTTGAAGAAGAGGAGGAAGGTGGGACCTGTGGATCATCAGTTAGTTTTGGGGGCATTGTCAAGGGCTTTAGAAGTGACTGAACTAGGATACTTGGATATGACAGATAAGGTACTTGATACAAATCCAGAGTTGGCATTGATGGGTTCATGCTTGTTGGTTGTACTAATGAGAGACGAGGATGTCTATGTGATGAATGTTGGTGATAGCAGGGCCATTGTGGCTCAATATGAGCCTCAAGGTGTTGGTTCTAGTGTGGATGATAACAGGTCGAGCATGGAGGGGATAGTTGAGTGTCCTGGTCAGGCAATGAAATTAACTGCTTTACAACTATCAACTGATCATAGCACAAGCATGGAAGAAGTAAGTCTTAAATCCTTGGGAATGCTTGATAAAAAACTGCTCTGGAGGAGTTAGCGTTGATTGGTTTTTTCATCTTTTTACGACAAGTTAAAATCTAAGTTCTAATGGTTAATTATCTTATTGATTCTTGTTGCATGCACACTGGCGTGCCAAATTTATCTAGAAGTAGTATTTGGCCTTGCTAGCGTGGGCTGCTACTGACTAGAACCTTGTTTCGTCAAACACAGTGGTTCATCTCCTGCTTCTATGCTATAATACCTTCTTTGACAACTAATATTGAACTTCCTAAAGATACTTCTTAAATTTAAAGTTCTAGATAAACTCTAGTTGTTACAGAATAGAGGTTTGAATGGAAATGACAGAGGAAAGAGTTTAGGGACTTAATGCTGGTTGTGAATTTGGAACTTACATGTAATGATTGTCTGATAGCGTCCAAAAATTATGCGTTTCTTTTTTTTTTTTTTATATTCATGCGATTTCTTTTCTTTCCCATTTTTTGAAAGCATTCGAGATGCTCTCTTATCTACTTTGCACAGTGATTATCACTGTATTTGATTTATATCTTTTTACTTGGGATGAATATTTTGTCCTAGATTTGATACAACTTTTGCTCTACATTGGCTTATGTTGTTAAATATGTTAAAGGAAAAGAACTGAAGGATTAGGCTTAATAAGCATGCTTAATAAATGCTTAGTCCTTAGAGAAGGGGTCATCAGTGAATAAGAATAATTTCCTTTACAGGCATTGGTGATAGTTGGATTTGGCTGAGAATGGATAATAGAGAGTTTGTCTTTTCTCATAGTTGAATACCTGATGCAAGAGACAATTGCCTCCAGATCCTATATCACGTAGACTGTCATAAATGCCATCTTTATATATCACATATGAACATTACTGATACTCTACATTTTGCCCCTCTTGACTTGTTAAGGACAAATGCATATGCCTATGAGAGAATGATATGAAATTGATGATTATCTTGCCCAGAAAAATTAAATATTCTAAGACTGTCATACATAATCTAAGGCCTCAAATTGGAAGCATGAAGGTTATGACAATCATTTACATCTCAATTACATAAATGATACATTGCTCTTTCGTTATGTTGGCATCGTTCTTGAAGTGTTCCCTTCTTGTCTTTGAGTCCCATGACATCTTTTTACCCGTGGATCTGTTTACTGCATCAGATTTGCTGATGGTATTGATGATAAGTTGAAAATTTGCAGGAAATCATAAGAATAAAGAATGAACACCCTGATGATAGCCAATGTATTGTAAATGATAGGGTGAAAGGCCGTTTGAAGGTTACTCGAGCATTTGGTGCGGGATTCCTTAAACAGGTTTTGTGTTTTAACCCTATTGCAAATGTGTTTTAAAAGAATTTGCTATCCAAATTTATTTATTTGATGTTAAAATGATCAAGGAAAAAGGAGGCATATGTTTTACATTCTAATTTAAGACATTCTTGCTGAAGAAGCATTAATTCTTTTGTTTGTGGAATCCAATTTAAAATTTACATTCTAATTTAAGACATTCTTGCTGAAGAAGCATTAGTTCTTTTGTTTGTGGAATCCAATTTAAAATGTACACACTGACGTTCAAGTAATCTTCTCATCATTGTTTCTCTTTCTGATTCAGTTTGCTCATATTATGAAATATGCTTTGGGTATTTTCAAAACAAATCCAGTTGCATTAAATATGCTTTCTCCCTACTCTTCAGATAAACACAATAATGTTCAACATATGATTAGCTAAGTATAAATGAAATGTGAAACTTTTGTTGGCTAGATTATGAGAATGGAGATCTAGGTTCGTTGGATGCTATAACTGCAAATATATGGAATTGCTTTATTTCTAGGCTTGTAAATTTTGTACTGATTGTCACATGCTAGAGACAGATGTGCAGTGGTCTTAAGGTTCTTACAAAGAATGGTGCGAAGGGATAATTTTTATCTGAACATTGTTAGAGTTTTTCTAGCGTCAGAAAATAAGGAAGCATCCACCTGCTTTTCCACAGACAATAACTTATGTGATGGTATATTCGTGGTTTTGCAGCCTAAGTGGAATGATGTGCTGCTGGAGATGTTCAGGAATGAATATATTGGAACTGCCCCATACATAAGCTGCTCACCTTCTCTTTGTCACCATCAATTATGTCCAAGGGATCAGTTTTTGGTCCTTTCATCTGATGGGTTGTATCAGTATTTGACTAATCAAGAGGTGGTCTCTCATGTTGAGAGTTTCATGGAGAAATTTCCCGATGGAGACCCTGCACAGCACCTGATAAAGGAGCTTCTTTCTCGTGCAGCCAAGAAAGCTGGTAATCTTTGCTCTCTTCTCGATTTACATACACTCAGATTTTGAGTGAATTTCTTGATTTACGTACACTCTTAATTTCAGTAGTAGCCTAGTAGGAAGTTGTATGATGCCTACCAAATGCAGAAAATCAAATTCTAGTTACCGCTCTGGAGGCTTTTAATGCATGTTCTGATCTGTGATAGGAAGCTATAATTTCTGAAAAAGCTAACATCAATCTTTTCTTTGCTGAACTACCATATCTGATGTGTTTTGTAACTTGTCATAATATGGTTTATTTAGTTATTGTCTGTCAGAAGTTATTTTTACACATCTCAGAATGAAGCTCAAGGCGCTTCAAACTCATGCCCAAATTTTCTTCTGTTCTCTTGATTTCCTATTGGGTTTGAGCTATATACATAGGGTTTGATTGTAAATATGGTTGCAACTTACCACTGGCTTCAGCTAAGATTTACAAATTCTGTTACATGTATCTTTGATCATTTTCTTGAATTGTTTAGTTGATTCTTATACTGTTGCTGTGATCTATAATATCTGTTGCTTGTCTGAAGGGATGGATTTCCATGAATTACTGGACATCCCACAAGGTGACAGGAGAAAGTATCATGACGATGTTACTGTTATGGTGATATCGCTTGAAGGAAGAATCTGGAAGTCATCAGGAAAATACCTTTAACCACAGCAGACAATATCTGAATTAGTGGAGCTTCCGGGTACAAGTAGAAAGCTGTTCCATTTCTGAATCACAATTTCCTGCAAGCAGCTGTTGTATTCTGTCACTATTCCACACTTCAGGAGTCATCTTTTCTCAGGTTGAGATATCTTTTAACAGGGTTAAATCAGATGATACTGGCAGAGACTAATGCTAGTAGTTAGCCATGAATAGTTGAGTAGAAGCGAGGATAGAGAAAATGAGAGAGGCTGCGATTGGAGGGCGGGGGATTGCAGAAATCCAGAGATTGGGATATTTTTAGAAATGCTCTTTAGCAATTGAAGAAGCAAAAGAAGACAAATGAAGTATTTGTTTCCTTAACTTTAAACTTGTGTTTTTCCATATTTATATATAGGTGGAGTCTCTCTCCCTAGATAGGTGCCTTCTTTTCTTACCTTTTCAACTTAAAAGCCAAAAGGGTGGGATAGTGTCTGTAATTTTTAGTGGGGGTATACTGAACGTTAGCATTTCCTGGTCAAAGATGAGCTCTTGTAATTTTGAAGGTGGATTTCCACCAATGCGATCTAAAGGAATTTTCATTTTGCAATTCTTGTAACTTTGCTTTCGCCTATTTAAGCCAGTAGTTTGATTTAGTTATGGCAGAATTTGACAATAAACCATTACTGACGCCAAAACTTCATTAGCCTTTTATTACGACGTTGAAAAACAAAAACCACATATCCCCTTTTACTTGCTAGCAAAACGACTTTCCTAAGCAAAATGGGCATATAAGGGAACGTATTGTCTGCATATTAAAATAAAGACTACAAGTTACAAAGTGCTTCAACGAGACTGGGTAAAGCAGCAAAAAAGAAAATCTCAATACTGGAGAAGCAAAACACAAGTTAATTCTTATAAGTTGTACAAAGAAAATGCTCTTTATGGATCAACAGCACAAGGTTGTGTGATTATTTTCCCGTTCATTTTCATGGTGAGACAGCAGATGGGATCCTTGATTGTACCCAATTCACTAAATCTTCACGGTTTGCCACAAAAGAACCAGCTCTATTCTCACTGTGTCTGAAAGGTGCTGCAAGACCTTTCACATGGGAGGCAAAAGCATTGGCTAGTCCTTGAGAGAACTTGTGTGTTCCTGCACCAGTATGAGCGGAAAATAATTCTGGCAATGCCTCGTTACGCTGGACAAATTTAGCCAAGGTTCCCAACCACTCCTCTAGTGCAGTGTTTGCTGCACCAACGGACAGTGAGCGAACATCCAGGCTCCACTCATCTGCAGTTCTGTGGTGCAAATCTGGGTATAAGCCATAAAAGGTCCCAAGATACAGCAATTCATGTGCTCTTCCATGAAGATTCCTACTTCTACATATATCAATTAAGCAATTACAGAAGGGTCTTCGTGCGTCAACTACAGTGTTACGGATTACATCTCTGAACTCTGATTTAAGAGTCTCAAAGTTGGTTTGCTCTTCTTCAACCAACTTCACAAGGGCAACTAGTTTAGAATTTGCCTTCTGCAGACAAGAAAGAACCTTAGAGGCATCTGAAATCTGTTCACATAGTGATACCACAGAAAGCAAGGAACCACAGAGCCTGTCGTCTGGCTTAACCCCCTTATTTACTGAAAGATCAAAGACTCTAACCAAATCATCAATTCTCTTAGCCTTGCCTAAGCACTGTATCAAACAGGTGCAGCCCATCACATTGAGATCAATCGCCCTCTCAGACATCTCATCAAATAACAGCATTGCCTTATCAGCTTTCCCTCCGCTACCGTAAATGTTTAGCATTGCTGTATAACTCCAACTATCTGGTCTACAATGTTCTGATCCTTTCATATCTTCAAACAATCTCTCAGCCTCCTCCTCCAGCCCAAGATCTGCGCACATATTCAGCAATGTATTATACAAGATAAAATCCATTGGCCACTTGTTTGACCTAATCTTTTCCCATAATTCCATTGCATCCTTAGACCATCTAGCCTTCCCATAAACCTTGACAACCGCAGTTAATGTCTTCTCATCAGGAGTAAAGCCAGAATCCAACATCTCCTCAAATAAGCTTCTTGCCATGCCAGGCTTCCCTGCTTTGCCTGTTGCTTCTATCAAGGTATTATAGACAATGACATTTGGCTGCACTCCTAAAGCTTTCATTTCTTGCAGAACATATCTGACACCATCGTAGTCCCCAGATTCACCAAACATCTTTGCCAATATAGAGTATGTAACAGGGTCGGGTTTCCATCCACTAGCTATCCCTCTTTCATACAAAGTCAAAGCCTCTTCAACCTTGCCCAGTTTACCATAAACATCTAAGATAGCGGAATATGTAACTTCATCTGGCATCAAACCAGTTTTATACATTCTCTCAAACCACTCTACAGCTTTATTAAACTTATTGCATCTTTTCGCACAAGTGATAATTGTAGAATAAGTAATGTTATCAAGCTCAATTTCATTGCTTACCATCTCATTTGCAAGTTCTTCAATGAGCTCAAATTGCCTTCCAAACCTCAAAGATTTCATTGTGATATTGTAGAATATAGTTTCCAGAGGAAACAACTTGTGGGTTTTGATCCACTTGAAGAAAAGATGAGTCTTTTGCCAGGGCTTCAAGCTGTTGAGTATCAAGAGAGCATTTTCTCGGGTTACTGGATATGGGATTTGTTCAAGAACTGACATAAAAGAACTTTCACTATAATCACTATCATTAAGCTTCCGCGCAAAGCGTTTGAAATCTCTAACATCAGGATTATGAGAAAAATGAGATCTTTTTTGTCTTTGTAATGAAAGCACATACCTCCTGGGTTTAGTGGGGTTTATCCATATAGACTTAGGTTTGGACAAGAGTTGAGCGTGAGGGTCATTGGTCGTGGATAAGGTGGTCGAAGAGAGAGGCTTGAGTTGGTCGGACAAAGAGGGACTATTGGGATTTGGTGATTCAAACAGAGTCTGGGATTGGTCTGAAGAAGATTTGGACGAGTTACAAGTAATGTTTAGTCTCCTATTGTTTGGTTTTTGCCTAATAGTGATAAAAGGGTTTCTCTTTGCATCAGCTTGTGGGACTAAAAGGTGGACGTCTAGAAGGGTGGATAGACTAGCAGCCATGACTGAGTAGAAGGGTGTGAGAGTACGAGAGGCGAGGAAGGGGGGTTAGGCTAAAGAGGCATGTCATAGATGTGTTCTGCTTTTAGATACTTTCGCTAACCTTATCTGCATCCAAAGTCCAAACCACAAAATTAAACGAGAGTCAGAATTTACCGTTTCATTATATTCAAAGTAAAACAGATGTTTAATTTAAATATTATATGATGAAAATTTTAATAAATATTTGACTCCATTGAGACTTTTAACGTGATAAAAAATAGTAATATTTTTTTTTAAAATGGGCTCAAGTTGTTACGTATGTTAATATTGTGGGACCTATTCATGCGTTAAAAAAATTTAAAATTTTATAATTAATAAAATTATTTTCTTAAAATGATTTTTGTCCTTAATTTTGATTACTTAAACTAACTAAATCCCCGATCTTCATTTTTCAATCCCCTAAATTCACCCCAATCTTAAATTATGTAATATGAGAACGAGAATAGGAGCTTTGTCCAACAATTTTGTTACGATTGTTTGGTTTTGTGACCCATAAGTTGGTTTAAGGATGTTCTTAGAGAGAGATAGATTTAAGAGAACATAGTACTGTGGTAGAGAGGAAGAACGCCGATTCGGGAACGAAGGTCCAATAAAGAGATATTTTTGAAGGATCGAGCAGATTGAAGATGGGCTTTAGAGAACTCAACTTATCACATGACGCATATGTCACATTTCGAGCTTATTTTAAAGATAAAATATTACTATTTTTTTTTTTAAGTTAGTAATAATAATATTACTATTTTTTTTTGGTTAAGTTAGTAATAATACGACGACAAAGTCAAGTTTTGGTAGGAATTTTTGTTTATAAGAAATTCTTAATAAAAGAATCAAAATATGCATCAATCCTTGCCAACAATGTGTCATGATTATTATTAATTTTCTTCTTCTTCTTCTTCTTCTTATAATTGTTATTAGTAATTATATATTATTATTATTATTATTATTATTATTATTATTGCTACTCCTATTATTACTAATATCTCATTTTGACTCATGTGGGGAACAGATGTATCTGTAGGATCTACTGTCTTCTTTGCATTAGCAAGTGTATTGCTCGTAGCTTTGTTCATTATAGGAGGAAGAATTTCCACAATATCTTCGTGATTCTCGACATTGTTTTCCATAAGTTCCTAATGATCTCCTTTTGAAAAATTTTCTTGTTGGCTTCCATATCTGTTTCTTTTCAATATGAGGTCTCCAAGCATAGATGACTCTTAATTGATTCTCAATAGGCTCCAAATCTTCATTTAGTCTTATATAAGGTATAATTTCTGGTAGGTCTGATAATAAGATAATTAAGATGCCAATTCTTGCTTAATTGATGTGCTTAATCTCAGCTATTGACTGATCTAGAGAAATTGTCCTTCCAATATTGCGCTCGCAAGATGACTAAGGCCACTAGCAGTTCAATATTCAAGAGGAACTTCATGGACAAAATCCTGAGGGGGATATTATCTTGCTTAAGTTCCTCCAGTTTAGGCCAAGTCTCCATAACTAGAGCAATAGGATCTTGTTGTCGATATGCTAAATCCCAACTTGCACTACCAATTTTGCTTCATCTGAGCTTGCAAATATGAATAAGAAATCATCATCATTGTTCACCAAAACATCAACTAAACCATGATGCTTCCAATTTTTGAATGCCCATTGTTTCATAATTGGAAATGCGATCCTTTTGTCATAAAAAAAGAAAGAAATGTAGTCCTCCACCTATCTACCCCTGCTTTTAGAAATTCCATTGGAGGTGACATAATTCTCTTCTCAGCAACTTCACTTGGACAACGGTAATTTAGCTTTAGCTCAGGTCTATTATCTCCAACCACTAGAATCCAGGTTTTGTGGATCATTATTCTGATCTAGAGGTTGAATGTTAGCAGAAGAACATTCAGGCAATTCTTCATAGGATGCATTAGAACCATTCAAATTCAAAGGCGGGAAGTGATTAGTATCCATAGGATTAAGCTAAGGAATGTTGGATAAAGGGTGGATAAGTTAGTTAAAGAGAGTACGGGAGGTTAGAGGATGAAATGAGGCAGGACTGTAAAGCGAAAGAGATTGATGGAGCAATGAAGTTGCAGCAGGTAAGGTGGTAATATGGGGAGTTTGTTAAGTCAGAATGACTTTACTTAGAAATGATTTTGATGTATAACAAAAAGAGAGCATATACAAGATGAACAAAACAGACACAGACGAACTTAGTCACAGACGTACACAGACAAAGTCCGAGACAGACGAAGTTACAACAACTAA
>JANJEY010000005.1:20925032-20935517 GCA_024703695.1 Erythroxylum cataractarum | reverse complement strand
TAGCATACTCATTAGTGTTACCATTCATATTTAATAACACTTATCACCTGTTACCGTATGTCATTTTTGTTGTAGTGGTATGTTGCCTACTGATGACATTGTTTTAGTGGATGAGACAAAAAGGGTATCAATGTCAAGTTTGAACTTTAGATAGATATGGTAGACTCGAAAGACTTTAAATTGAGTAAAACTAAGACTAAGTCCATAGAATGTAACTTATCATAACATAAAGTGGATACTGATGTGGAGATAAAAATTGGTTCAAAAGTTATATTACAAAAGGAGCATTTTAAGTATCTAGGACCTATCATCCAGAGCAATGGAGAGATTGATGACGACACAGTCCACCATATCAAATCAGGTTAGCTTAAATGGAAAAGTGCGTCGGGAGTTTTACGTGATAAGAAGATACTACTTAAGTTTAAAAGTAAATTATATCGTTTAGCAATTAGGTCAATCATGCTCTACGGAATATAGTTTTAGCCCATCAAACAGGTGCAAAATCATAAGCTAATAATTGAGGAGATAAGGATGCTTTATTGGATGTGCAACGACTTTAGTAGAAGAGATAAGGTTAGGAATATAGTGGTGAGGAATCAATTAAAGGTGGCTAATATTATTGAAAATTTAAGAGAGACAAAGTTTAAATGGTTTGAACATGTTAAGAGGAGACACCAGAATGTTCCAATAGAAAAAAGCGAGAAGATTGTATTTAGAGGTTATGAGAGGAGAAAAGGAAGGCCTAAGAAAAATTGGAGGAAGTGATCAAGAATGATATGGCTCTATTGAAACTTACTGAAGACATGACCCATAATAGAAAACTTTGATGTGTTAAGATATAGATAAAGGATCTCCCTTAAAGAGACCAATGTCGTTTTCATAGGTTTGTTAGTATTTTCCTTTTAGATTTAGCCTAATCTTTTACATAAGTACTAATCATTCTCCTATGATGATGATGATGATGATGATAACAATAACAATAACAATAACAATAACAATAATAATAATAATAATAATAATAATAATAATAATAATAATAATAATAATAATAATAATAATAATTTCTATTATTATTATTATTATGTAAATAAAATTATTCTGATGTGTTATAATTTTGAAATTATATAAGGGTTATTGTTATTATAGCTTATGTACTTCCTTTATTTCTACTTCATTAACCCGTGATAACTTTTGTAGTTCCTTTATTTCTACTTCATTAATCTGGGACAACTTCTATATGTGGGAAGCAAAAGTTTCTTTCTCACCTATTTTCGATTCTTACATATAAAGTTAAGAATGACACTTATTTTGAATAATTAAAATCTATCTAAAACGACTTTTATTTTGGATATGAGGGACTAGTTAATAACATTATTTTTTTGTCAGGGGTAAAAGTGTCATATGAAATAATTGAATTCAATTCTAATCTTATTAGATTTATTCCAAATAGTGTAATTGAATTCAATTATAATATTTCTAGATTTGTTCCAAACAACGTAAATTGAATTCAATTCAATCTCATTAATGTAATTGAATTTAAGATATAATTGAATTCAATTCGTTAATGAATTCAATTCGAAAGTTTCCAAACAGTCTGTAAGTTGGATCAAACAACAAGGTTTGAGTTCTATTTTAATTGAAACGGATTGTTTGAGTGTGGTACATGCATTAAGGAGTTCATCACAAGATTTTACTTATTTTGGTTCTTTAATCTCTCATTGTAAAGCTCTTTTAGCGGAGCTTAGTAACATTATTATTTGTTTTGCTCATAGGTTAGCGAATCATAGCTCGGGCTTTTATTTCTATGTCTGACAAGGTGGTTTGGGATGCTAATCCATCATCTATTGTAGCTGATGCTTTGATTCATGATGCTAATAATATCTAAAGCTAATGCTTGATTAAAAAAAAAGGGAATAATGTGTAAGACTATCTTTGACGTGATAGCTTATTGCATGATGTATCATTTATGACTTACTTTTTATTTAAAAGCGTGATGTACTACACTTAACAGGGTATTTGGTTTATTTGTAAGAATAGATAAAGAATGAAATAGTGGTTTTTTAGGAATAGAATAGATGAAGAACAAAATAGAGTATGTATTATTTAGTTTGGTTTATTCTAATAATTTTTAATAAAGACGTAATACTAATGTTTGGCTTGAAAACATAAATTTGAAATGATAAATGAATAACTAGCAAAAAGATCAAAATATCTATTAGTCCCCACTAACATTATCATCATCATTATCATTAATAACTATAATAATAATAATAATAATAATAATAATCATAATAATAATCATCATCATCATCATCATTAACTAATTTTCTTCTTCTTCTTATTATTATTATTAATTTTTATTTTTGTATTTAATTTTCTTATTCTTATTGTTATTAATTTTACTACTACTATTATTATTATTATTATTTATTTTCTTCTTTTTTCTTTTTGTTATTATATTAATTTTTCTTATTATTAATTTATTATTATTATTAAGTTTTCTTCTTCTTCTTACTACTACTACTAACTAACTATTATTATTATTATTGCTAAATAATTATGTGGATTTCTTAAGGATATTTTTATCCAACAAGTCTTTATTTTTATTCCCAACTCACTTGGAATAGATAAAAATAGGAGGAGGATGAGTTTACTTATTTAACTTTGTTATTGACATGTATTAGGAAATTATGGTGAGAATATGGTGATTCTCACCTTAGTAAATTGGCTATGACAATATCTTGTAACTCTATTCAATATCTAATCTTATTAAGCATCATATCCATATGTTCAAACTATTATTGAATAGCTTAAAGCATGAACATATCATCCATTCTTTTTCCTTTAACTTCTTCTTGATTAGATATGATTCAACCTACAAAAGAGTGTTAGTAACAACCTTATAATAATC
The DNA here is from genome assembly GCA_024703695.1 of Erythroxylum cataractarum. Classification (NCBI taxonomy): domain Eukaryota; kingdom Viridiplantae; phylum Streptophyta; class Magnoliopsida; order Malpighiales; family Erythroxylaceae; genus Erythroxylum; species Erythroxylum cataractarum. The sequence goes on along the minus strand of JANJEY010000005.1, from coordinate 20,932,606 downwards.
ATTTGCTTTTCTTAATTAATGTCACTCAAATTGCTCATATTTCAATGTTGATTACACACTTTTTTTCCCACTTTTTTTCTTCCTTCACAAGTCTTTAACAAAGAGGTTGAGGAAGGAGAAAAAAAAAACCATAAATTAAGTAAGAAGTAAGGTAATCAAGTAAAATAAAGAAAGATCAGTAATAAATTCAAATTGTATTTATGGAAATTTTTCTTGAGGTAATCATTCCTGCACTGCTTTCTTTATTTTATTTTCTTTTTTTGATAACTAAGAAAAGAAACAATAAGGCTTAAAATAATCTTGATGTGAAAGACACGAAATGGAGGAGTTGAAAAGGAATCGTAAGGAATATTTTATCTTTCTTTTTTTATAATAAAGGCATATAATATCATTTGAATGATGTAAAAATGAAAAGGATAAACACACCTAATTTGAAGCCAAGCTTTAATACCAATTGATGTGAACATACTAAGAATAACCCATGAACAAGTCTTGATCAAACCTAAGATATTTAAAATAGATGTATAAAAAGAATTGTCTCATTGATTTTAAAGTATCAATAACGAAATTCGTTAAGTATTTGAAACCTCAAAGAAAGAATTATTTGATAAATTTTAAGTTCTATGAAGAATAAGGAAAAGGCACTAACATTTTTCTATAAAAACAAGATGTCTTCAAAAACTACCTCAAACTAAACAATGAGAAATGTTTTAAATAAAAAACCAAAAAACTATGGTTTCAAGTAGGTATTATTAGGATATGGTCATGGTCAAACTACGTTAGTTATAGATATTAATTTTAATAGACACAGATATAAGACATGATCATATCATAGGTTGTACCTAAGGTCATGGATTCTTATGAAACTTTATAAAATTATAAATTGTCTGGGATATGCTTGTACCTATGGCTATGTCTTATTACTAAAATTTTTAAAAGTTATAGGAGTGGTATATGATTGTGTTAGAGGTTGCACTCGTATCTAAGTCTTCAACCTTAGTTTGAATTAAGCTAATCGATGCTTATCCTTCAATTTGACTTGATTTGCATATGTACCTACCTCTCTCATAATACCATTAAAATCTTTTATTTCTTGTTCGCATAAATTGGTCTAGTTGAAAGAGTTAAAGGTAACATAAATCTTGTCACCTAAATAGGTAAAAAAGATAACTCTTATTAAAATTGATTTAGGGACAAGAAAGTTAATTGAAAGTATTTAAAGAGCTTCATAGTATTTTAGTGGATTGAGTGTTAACTCTACTTAGGAGTAGGAAATCATCCATAAAATATAGGTTGAATATCTTCAGCTTGTTGTACTTATGTTGACATATAAAGCTTTCTTTTTTGTCTTCGAGCTTAGTGAGAACCTCAATGAACAAGGTAAAGTTATAGGGGGATTAAGGATCTCCTTATTTCAATCCTTGTCTCCCTTAATTTTTTCAAAGTTAGCTCACCATTAACAATGATAATATAAGAGATAATATTCATATATTTCTTTATCCATTTAATGAAATTAGAGTGGAAACCAAACACCTCCAAACTATCAAAGAGGAAATCCCAACTAATAGAGTAAAATGCTTCATGGCATAACTTTTGATAGTTTTTTTTATGGTAGCTCTTGAATAACTCTTGGGTTATAAGAATATTGTCTTTTATACATCTGACTTAGACAAATGCTCATTGACATAAATTGATAATGGATTCTAAGGTTGGTTTGAGTCATAAGGTATGCATTTTTGGAAGATGATCTTGTAAATGATGTTACAACACGAGATTGGTCTAAAATCCTAAAACTTTTAGGAATGAAGCAAATATATGTTTTTTTACATATATCAGCGTCTTATTTTCAAATCTCATTTCAAATCCAAACATTCAAAAATATATCAAAAACCATTAATCAACATAAACATCAAAAACAGACTATACTTCCATGCATGTTCTTAATTTCCTACACTTTCCTTCATTTTTTTGCATTTATTTCATCTTCTTCCAACACCTTCATTTCATCTTAGCTTTTCATTTTAATCCTTCTCAAGGCACAACATCACCTTTTTCCTTAACTCTAATAATATTTTCTGTTCATTTCGTAAAAACACCAAATACTTCCACGTATTCACAGTAAAGACAAAAACAGAGCATTCACTTTTCATTTCTCGATAACTTTTTCTGCATTATTTTTATACACATTTTCGTTGACCTTTCAAACTTATAAATCATTTATACACTTTATTAAGACATCTTAATCATCAAATATTTGAAAACGGCACATCCATATTTTTATCTTAAAACCATGGTGTTCATGAAAAATAACCATTTTCTCATGATCATGTAATGACAAATGAATCACCAAATTTGATTCATATTTCTACAACTCACAAGGATTAACAAGATACTTGTTAAAACTCCAAAATCTTCAAAATCTCAAGAAGCTCTAACTCTTCTTGCATCCACGTACATCATCTTGAAGGTGGATTGGGTTAGGTTTTCTTGTGACAAAAGAAAGAGATATCAAAGTGGAAGTAGCAATGGATAAATGAAAGCAAGGTATAATGTTGAAGAAGGTTTGGTGAGAAAATCCATGAGAAAGAAGAAGCTTTAAGAATATAACCACGAAGAAGATATTTTAAGACAAGAAAAAAATAATAACTTGGTCTTTCAAGTTAAAAGAAACGTGACTTGGCAAGTGACACTTGTCACTTGCCCATTTGTCTAATTCCTAAGGCTTTAAACTAAGTTCTCATTTAACTAGTTCAATCAACTCCAAATTTTACTCTAGTTGTATCTTATTTTTCAATGAAATTTTTTTCATGAATTCTAAAGTCATCTATAAAATTCTTCAATATCATTTGACTCTTATTTCTATTTCCCTTTTATCAATTGACTTGCCACTTGGCATTTTTCCTAATATAGTATTACCCAACATTTTTTGGAAATTTCTTTTAAAATTAACAAAAATTCTAATCCAACTATTTATACTTCTCCAATTCGATTTTCAATACAAATGATTCACAATTCTCGATATAAGAATATTTATAAACAAATATACCCAAAATGTCAATGAATGCACGTACATTCATTTTAATATGTGCAAAAATTCAAATTCATATGTGTGTATGCTAACATTATGCATGAGCATGAGATGATTTTTTTTCTTAATCTCATTGATCTCACATGTACCATATTTTAGGGTTCTAACCCTTAGTATGGGAACAAGATGTTACATTGCATAATAGTTTAGTGGGTAGTTTAGTATGTGTTTACTTATTAAATTGAATGTTTAGTGTATGTTTAGGTTAGGATTTTGTTATTTAGTGAAGTATTTGTGTTTTGTGAGTTAGAACACGCGAGTGAGCTTCAATTTTATGTGTTTAAGATGCCTTGATGTGTTTACTAGTGTTTCAAGACAAATATAAAAAAACAGAAGAGAATTAGAGGAAGCCTGAGCTAAAACCTATGGCCACGATCATGGCCAATGTGCCACGATCATGACAGAAGAAGTAATATCCACTTGTTCTTATGGAGCAAGAAGAAGAAAATTAAAAGACAAGCAGAAGACAAGAAAATTTGAAAACACAAACAAGAAAAATCAAAGTTGCTCACAGCAAAGCAGTATAAAATTTGCACATGGATACATGTTTTAACGTGAATTTGGAATGAGTAATGGTTGAATGTGAGTTTGGAAGGTGGAAGAAACAACAACTGGGAATGCACATGACAACGTTCAGGTGGCTGCTAGAAGGAAGACCAAAATACTGCAATAGGTGGATAGCTAAGGGAGCAAAACAACAGTAAGTAGGAAACAAAATGCACCAGTAAAGGGATAACCAAGAGATAAAATGATGCAACAGTGTTGGGAGTAAGAAGCAAGCAAAATGTAGTGCACGCTACGAATGTCAAGACAAACCACAGTGAGCAGAAGTTGGGAAGCAAGGAACAAGATGTTGTTGTTGGGCAGACGTTGAAATGCACAGTAGCAGAGGTGAAAAGCGTGTTGTTTTTAAAAAGAAGATTTTAGACAAAAAAGAATAACATAGTAGTGAGAATCGACTAGTTAAAAGATTTTTAGTAGACAGAAGGTGGTCGTTGGCTGGGCTGAAGTTGGGGGCTCTTGATTTTAATGAAGATGAGCGGTAAAGCTCTCAACAGAGAGAGACCCATAGAGGGTTAGACAATCTGACACCGATTCTATGTGTTATCCTATGTGTATGGATTTATGTATTGTGAAAAGGTGATTTTAATGCGTTCATTGGATCATTTATTTACAAACCCATCGCTAAAATTTTGATATAATCCGTAATTGTTATATTTGAAATTCATGTGTAATGACTACCGATTCTTAATCAATAGGGATAAGATAACTTAGGTTAAATGACACATTGTTTGTAGTTGTTGCCTTGATTAATCAGTTTTTCTAATTCGTAATGCTAGTACCCAATTGAATCTAGGGATTGTATCTTACGTTATTCGGTAGTTAAATTTAATTAACGACTGTATCTTAATTAAATACTACCTAAGGGAAAACTCGGTTAATTATTGACCCACTATTAATAGTTACTAGAAGAGGTTTGGGAACAAAAAAACATTGAAATATGTTTAATTAGGGTGTAGGCCGAGATTGAACTAAAGAATTGAGTCCCTATCGAATTCTCCACTTTTATCAATTTTTTACATGCTTTCTTTAAATTGCTTTTGTTTGTTATTTTAGGTTTATTTTATTTTTTAAAATCCAAAACCGTCATAACCTAAACACCAATTAATTTCTTATTAAAAGCTAATTAAATAGTCTCTTAGGGATCGACTTAGATTCATCACTGCTATAACAGTAGGTCCAGTTTTTATTTTGACTAGTGTTATGACACGTTATCAATTTTGGCGCTGTTGACAGGGAGTGTGGTGTTTTAGTTTTTTTCCTTGATTTTAATTGTTTTTATACATATTTGTCTGCAATTTGTTTCTTTTAAGTTCTTTCTTGATTTTTGACTTTTAATTTAGTGTTAGTGATCTAAAATTTGAAATATATATATGTTCATGGATGGAAGTAATTTTTTTCATAACTTATATACCTAACCTTATAATTATTTTTGGAGTGCTCATACAAATTTTAACTATGGATGGGATAATTAACATAATCACTTCTTTGATAGTATGTAGGACACACAATAATTCTCGTTTGTATCAGAAACTTCTTATTATGACTTAGATACATCTCTCGATGACTTTATCAAGACTTCTAATGTTAACAATATTCAATTTCAACAGGATATGCTGCATATTCAATAGAATATGCAACAATTTAGCAAAATATTCTACAATTCCAATAGGATGGAAGGCAAAACATTTAAGATGTGGAGAACCAACGAAATTCATGTATATTTCTGGAAGATATGATTAATATTAGAACTGCTAATGATGTTTAGTTTCAGCAGAACATGCTTCAATAGGTTATGCCGTAAATTCATCAAAATAAAAAGCAGATCCAACAAAATATCCTACAATTCTAGCAAGATGAAAGGCAACTATGGTAAGATATATGGTCTAGTGCTCAAGAGCTGGAGAGCCAGCAAAACTCATATAGCATCCCTTTTCCATGTAAAGGGTTAGAACCCTAGATTTCTGTAAATGAGAAATGGCAATGAGATATAAAAAAATGCATTTTCATACTCACGCATAACAGTAGCATACACATACATATGAATAGATTTTCATACACATTACAATGACTGTTATGCACTCATTTGACATTTTTTAGGTATAAATGTTTTTTTTTTATTAAAGTGATTGTGATGTGGATAGCGAATACCTTGGCTTGAAAATTGATGAGTTAGAATTTTTGGCTGAAATCTGGAAAAAATTATAAAATTTTGAGTAATTTTTGGACTGGTTGAGAAAGAAGACCCATTAGAAATCACAAGGTGATGACATGTGGCAAGTGACAAGTGTCAGTTGCCATGTCACACACCCATCCACAATATTTCCTTTCATTTGAAAGACTATCCTTTGTCTTTCATTTTAGTTTGATGCTTTCTTCTTCTATCTTCATTTTTGATCTTCATCTTCTACATTTCTTCTTCTTCATTTCCATGATACCTTTAGCTCTCACTATTGTGAACTTTGCCATCATTTTTCACTTGTTTCTTCAAGATCACGTGTCTTCTTCTTGAAGAAGAATCTAAACTACTCCACCTTCTATGATGATGTCGTGTGGTTCAAGGAAAGCTAGGGTTAAGTGATATTTTGAAGATCTTGAAGCTAAAAAGTAAGTATCATATTGTTCTTCATGATTTGTTGAATGAAACATGTATGATATATTTAGAGGTTAAATGATCATAAAATGGTGTTTTATATATGTTAAAATGTGGGTAAAGAAATGAACACACTGATGTCTTTTTTTTTTATGTTGAACAATATTTCATAAGTTGTTGTGAAGATGAGTTTCAAATAGAAAGATCATTAAAAATGATGTAGGAAAAAGTGTAGAAAAATTTGATAGATAAATGGATATTTCATGTTCTATTTTCAACGTGTATTAATGTGGATCTCTTTGGGTGTTTTGGAATTGAACAAAAATAAGTCTAGAGCTAAAGAAAGGAAGTAATGTGGTGTCTTGAATGGGAAGAATTAAGGTGATAGTTAGAAGTGAAATGAATGTGAGATTCTTTGGGTGTTTTGGAAATGAACGAAAATAAGTCTAGAGCTAAAGAAAAGAAGTAATGTGGTGTCTTGAAATGGGAAGAATTAAGGTGATAGTTAGAAGTGAAATGAATGTGAGATTAGAGTTGAGCGCGTGCAGAAAGTTGGTGATGATTATATATATTAATTTTAATTTTATATTAAACTAAAGACATATGGCTATATTTTTAATGAAGGGATCGAATTTGAATTCTATCTTTAAGAGTTTTCAAAATTTAGCTTGAAGTTGAGTATTATGTGCTGTCACGGTGTGAGAATAGTCTGTAGTAGTTTAAATATAAATTGCAGAATAACCAAACTGCATGAAATTGATTTCGTTAGAAACTTAAGACATATAGGAAATTTTTTTAGGAGAATTTATTACCTAAATACCTCATTTTATATGTCAAAATGGCCATGCAAAATTGACCCTAAAATCTATCTTAAGAAAAAACTGGAAAGGCCATCAATGTGAGTTATTCTTCTTTTGTGTGATGTTTGAAAGAACAAATGGTAAGGTACTTTCCTATGATGCATTTAGAATTGAATGGCAATTGAAATGAACCTATTTTGAGGTTGATTAAGTTGATAAATTGTTGGATATATATAGTTTGTAATTGAGGATATAACTTAGTGAAGGGATTGTTGATATCAAGTGTGTAACATCCCATCCCCATATTAAGGGTTATGACCCAAACTTTCAGTAATTATGAGCTCAAGGAGATTAAGACAATGCATTTTCTTGCTCATGCATCATGTTAGCATATATGCACATAAATACGGAATGTTTTTACATAAAAAGTGGTACATGCATTCATTGACAACTTTTGGGTATAAATGGTATTAAATGTGATTTTATTGAAAATGAGGAGTAGAAGGAGTAGAAAGAGTGATCTTGGTATGAG
>JANJEY010000005.1:20686078-20703312 GCA_024703695.1 Erythroxylum cataractarum | reverse complement strand
GTAAAATATCTAGAAGTGATGATATTATTATAAACTCTTTATTTGAGTAAATGTTCCCTGACACATGTTTCAATTAATAATTCCAACATGCAAACACTGGACTGATACTCTATAAAAATCCATTCCAATCATATCAATAATTATAATGAAACATACATGAGTTCACCACTCATCAAGATTGTGGTTTGTCATAAAAGAATGCTAAAGTGTATGTTTTAAGATTAAAGAAATGACCTACTTTATTCTTTAAAAACATACGTGATTTCAGATTCATTTAATAGTGCCCTTATCGATAGTCAACTACTCTCATGATATGAAAATCATCATTCCCTTGAAATAAATTCCTTTACTTACGTGGAGATAAGTTGCAACACTACAGCGTAAACCATAATCAAGCAACCAACTTAATTATTCAACTACGAATTAACTATTTTAGATTATAATAATATACATGTTTCCCATATATCTCCATGTATATTTATATTACTTACAAAAGAATCTTGGTGCCTTATGACTAGTTCTATTATGTTCATTGAAAAAACCAAACTCTTTCGTTTTATTAATAACAAATATTTTCATTACAAAAAATGGAAGAAGATGAAGATATATGTAAATACACTTGCTTTTTAGGGCACTATATTTACATAACCCCAACAACCTGAACTTTAATTTTCCATTTAGCTCACAATGGTAGCTATATGGCTCAATTGATTCTCTAGATTCTGAATGCTAGCTCTTGTTTGTTGTCAGAATTGTATGGCTTCATTTTGAAGCTTAGTGGTATTTTGAGTCAATGTTTTAGTCATGTCTTCCAAAGAAGGTATAGAGCTTGATGGTTAAGCTTGTCTTTGATATGGTTGTTGGTAGAAGCCTTGTTGTTGTCCTTGTTGCCCATAATTGTTGAATTGTGTGTAGCTAAGATTATACTTCCTTTGTGGTAGACTCGAAAAACTTCCAAAAGCATTCATTTACTTCGTGAATGTCTTTTGCAAGGTTGGATCCATATAGTTGGATGTCCTACCATTGTGTAAATTCCTCATACTTTAACTTGTTGAGCACCATTTATAGCAATTTGTCTCATTAAAGATGTCAACCAGCTATCTGTTGCTCCATTATGGCAATACTAGCTTCACTGACTTTTAATGGTTTGTGGTCCTCTCAAAGGTTGAATTTTTAAGAGTTAGGGTCCATGTTGGAAATCAAAATTTTGGATTCAAAGGTGTCTTATCTACTAGTGCACCTTCATTTTCTGCATCTATCATACTTCTTTCTTATGGTAGAAGCCCCTCATAGAAGTATTGGATCAAGATTCATATAATATCCTCATAGTGCTATTGAATTGCACATATTTCCTTCAAAATATTCTTAGTTTAAGAGGTAGGGAAGTACTTCTCTAGGAAAAGTCTTTGCATCTCATTTCAAATAGTGATTGATCTAGAGGGTAAGTAGTGAATCCAATCCTTGATGGTGTCTCCCAATGAGAATGAGAATGCTCTCAACTTAATATGCTCTTCTTATACCTTGACTGGCTTCATGTTAGAACAAACTAAGTGGAACTTCATGAGGTGCTTGTGAGGATCTTCACCTCGCATACCACGAAAAGTAGGAAAAAGATTAATTATACCATATTTAAGCTCAGAAGCAACATCAACAGTAGGAAAATAAATGCCCAAAGGTTGATAAGGAGCAACCAATTACGTTAGAGTACGATTATTATTTTTCTCTGTCATGTTATAATTTATTATAGAAATGGAATCACTAGAAGAACTAGAAAGAAAACCTAAGGCTATCTAAATTTTTGGTAAAGAATCAATTCTCTCATCAGATGTTTATGGATCCTTAGAACTTTCTGCAACTCTTCTTCTCAATTTGCATAGCGTTCTTTTAATTTCTGGGTCAAATTTCAATTCCAGAGTGAGAAGATTGTGTCATGCACTGTAACTAACCAAATAAAAAAAGAAGTTAATCAAAAATAAAAATAAAACAAACAAAAATTAAAAAAAAGCAATGGATGTTAATCTATGATAACAACTCCAAAATTAATGTAGCACGTTGTAACATTACACAAAATAACTAGACTTAAGGTTATAGATAGTGATGAGTCTAGGTTGATCCCACATAGATTAAATCAAATCGTTTTCCTAAATTATATGTATATGTAAAATAAGGGGGTTTAGGTTTGGAGTAAATTAGAAAAAAAAAGTAAGATTGAATATATGAAAACAAATCAAATCAAGTAGCAAAAAAGTGACAAAATTGACAACTGATTTTGTTGGGACCCTGCCCTTATGAGTCACGTGCCTGAATCATCTCATTTGGAACTCTATAGATCAGCGAAGTATGTTCAATGAAATATCTAGTTCATGCTCTTTCAACTGATGTCCTTACTTGGATTCAATCAATCTTTTTCAAATCAATAACAAAAGCTATAAATTTTTATGGAGAGATAGAGAAACATGTTAGAAATCCATTTGTTTAAAAATCAGGTCATTTGAAGGTCGGATGACAAAGTTATGGTCAAAAGAGTGGAACATGTTCAAATTTGGGGAGACCTGTGGGTCGCGATCGTGACTTACGCGCTCGATCGCGATGTCGTCTCAATCATGATTTGCACGAATGCGTCGCGATTGCAACTTCCCTATTTTTCTTTCTCTGGCCTGTTTTGATAAAAAAAAGGCATAACTTTCATTAGAGATATCATATTAAGATCATTCAAAAAGGGTTTCGAAGAAGACTTTTAGACTTACAACTTTTATGCAGACTCAAAAAAGATATTTTGCTTTCAAAAGGGTTAAAATTTCAAAGCAATGTAGCTATCTCGAATGTGCATCCTATGCAGCATCACAAACTTTTAATGATCATATCCAAAAATTTCATACTATATAGCGTTGGAAAGCTAGAAAGATAAACTACAACTTCAAGAAGACAACTTTATCTAATTCAGCCTAGATTAATACAGTATTTCCCCTAAAGTTGGAACATAAATTCTTACCCCTACGAAAAACTTGAAAGTGAAATGAACAATTTGGAAATGTCATCGACAAAACATAATCATACTTCATTAACATCAAAATATAAGAGTTTTGCAAAGCTTTAATGGGTATTTCGAGCCAAAATACATCATAATCCACAAATACAAAGTTTACATAACTAGAATTGCTTAAAATGCATCTAAAGCCTTGTTTTACAAAACTAGCTTAAGATACAAAAGTATGCATAATCGGAGTGATGCCTTGACTCTTGGTTACTTGTTCTCATGCTCTTCACCTGAAGATGGGACAAAAATGGAGGGGTGAGCTTAAAGCTCGTGGGTAACAGTTTATAACGGAAAAATAATCTAAACCTTTGAAATGTTCATTTGTCAATACAAGTCCTAATTAAATTCATAAAAGTATCGTTTTCAAAATTCATAACCCAAATTCACAAACTACAAATCATAAATGCATTAGACTTGTTACATCTCATAAGCACACAAGCACATCAAAATAGTTTGGGTAAATCCATAAACATGATGAACTACACATTTCCACATAATGGTCCTGTGTAGTTGTAAACTTGACGTACTATCGCAATCTCACATAGTGGTTTTGTGCAGATGTAAACTTGAGGGAGTCTAAGAAGGAGCTCCGTGCCAATAGTGGGCAAGCGAGAGAAGCCTTTAACTTGGTCAACATGCACGTGACATACTTGAATGGATTACACCAAACCCACATAACATGTAATTCATGAATTGAAAACCAATTGCCCAAATGGCACATTTTAGAATCTTGTTTTTCATGAACATGAGATATTTCGAAAACCATTTCCAAAAACATAATTTCATAAACATGTTTATCTTTTCAAAAAATTCATTTTCAAAGTCTTCTCACAAATCATCAACACAATTCATATATCAAACATATAACAATTTCTCAATTCATTCAAGAAGCAACAAATGCAACATTTATGATGCAACTGAAATCATTAAACTTTCTTGATTCAAAGAAAACATTAGTGGTTTATTTACTCTATTATAAAGATGTACCCACCTTGAATTCCTTGCTTACGAAATTAGCTTAAGGATGTCTTTCCTCTTACTCCTCTTGCCTCTCTTGATCCCCTTTTTAATTTCCTTCATAAATGACAAAATTCTCATTCAATAGGAATTCAAATTAAGAACCCGTAAAGCACATTCACCAAAATTGACTCTAGATTGCTTAAGCCCATGTATTTCCTAAATTTCATGAACCAAAACCTTTCCATATATCCAAAGTATAAAAATCAAGCATACCTTGAATCTTCACCAATTTGTGAGATTATTGGCTCTAAAGAAAACTCTTACCTTCCTCTTTCTTTTTCCCTTCTTGAGTAATCTCAAACTCTCTCTTTAAAACTAAGAAAAGATGAAACCTAGCTCAAAATTCCATTCTTTTCTTTACTTCACTGAAACCTGTCTTACTTACTTTTTGTTTTCATATTTCACTTCTTCTTTCTCTCCCATTTTCGTTTTTCTCTTTTTTAGGAAGGAGACAACACTTCTTCCTTCCCATTTTATCCTAAATGAATGAGAAAAGTTCACCTTGCCCTTTCTTTAACGCCTTATTGTTTTTAACCTTAAGTGAACTACCAAAAATACCCCTTTATGCATTCTTACCACTTTTAATTCAACTAACCCATGAAATAGATTCTACTAACATAGATATAAAAAAATTAACTCCTAAAAATTCACCTATCCAAAATTCATAATTATTTAAATCATGCTTAACTAAAAAAAAATCGGGGGCTAACATTTGCATGAGAAATGTCTCAGTTTTGACTTCTTTCTTCTAAAAAAAATCTCCTCCAAATTTTTCTTCTCCTTTCCCACCAAAGGATTTTGTTAACCAAGTTTTCTAAGAAGAACTAATAGTAGATCGAATTAGTTGAGGATACAATATCGATAAGAGCAAATAATAACAAGAAGAAGAGGATACATCACCTTGGAGAGGATACATTGCCGAAGACAGGATAGCACAACGAGGAGTTAAAATTGTAGCGAAGGAGTTGATAATATAACTCCATTTTGTTCTTATGATAATTATTTTCCATATATCGTGTCATATATGGTGGCATGTTGATTTGGTTATCTTGTTTCCACTGTCTTATTTCTAAAAAAGTTTTGAAATCTACCGTTTAACCAAATCTTACATGTTTTCTTTTTCGATCCAACATCTCCATGAATCTCTAAGAAATAGCCATGAATCGCCTCTATCATTCCCAAAATTGAAGAAGAATGAATAATATCCAAGATTTTTTTTCTACTTCATAATATATTATATTGATAATCAAAACTAGGTTTTTGAGGTGGGCAGGTGGCAAAGTCACAGGCGGGATTTGGTGTCTCACACTCGTGAGTGCAAGTCCCATGCAGCGTGATAACACGACCATTGCGTGTCATGGGTGTGAGAAGACTCTCATAGCCATGACTTATTTGTTATGGTCGTGAGATACATCTCGTGGTTATGACTTTGCCATTCTTCATTCCTTTTGACACTTTCTTATCTCCTCTTGATCTAATCCTTCTCCTTCTTGCTCCATGAAGACATTTGAGCATGAATCTTAAGAAGATTATTCAACGAGTTTGGCTCACTCTAGCTATTATGCTTGCAAATTGTATCTAAAATCAAATATAAACTAAAGTGAGTGTCTTAAGCACTTTAGAACATTAATCACTAAGTGTAATGGATTAAATGTATCAACAATTAGGCACATATTAGAGAGATAAAGAAAGTTTTATTTGATTTGATGTTTGATTCCAGTAAGGATATTCAGGTTATGACATAATAGGTGATGAAGCTGGGTTATTGTAGTTATTTATGTGTTGGACCTGAGATATAAGATGGAGGGGGTTAATTTTATATACAATGTGTTGTATTGTGATTGGGCTCAAAAGCATAAAGATGTTATTAAACAATTCTAGTATGATTTGTTTAATGAGTATTAACTCAAAAAGGACAAAATTTAAGGACAAGATAAAAAAATATTTCATGTTGTTCAACTTAACCTTCTGTTTTAGGCTCGAGCTCATCTTCTGAGAGCATTTTGTTATTTTCATTTGCAAAATTTGTGAAAGATGATGCAATTTGATAAATATTTGTTGGAAGACTATGTGGCAAAGTAAAAGGTGTGTAGTTCGATGTATTGTTATGGTGAAAGAGTTGTGGGAATAATTTTCTGATCATACAAGTAATTGCATGAGACCTATTGGCAGTTACATCATCTACTATTGCTTTAGAGTTTGTTGTTAGCATTAATGGTCGGGTTATTAGTCCTTATCTTACTTGACTTCATCTTCATATTTTGGAAGCCATTACGTTTGCCTAAAGTTGGTTAGATGACGAAGATATTGAAGGCAAACTCTTTTCTTTTTTGTGTCTGACTTTCTTCTTTTTTATATTATCTTACCTTATATATGTTTTTAATTCATATATTAATATAACTAGAGGTACTGATGCGGAGGTGACTAGTCATACACAAACTTGCACTAATCAATCAAGTGAAGATTATTTTGATAAACTATTCGATAATGAAGGTGTATTTAATTATTTATTAATTATCACCTTGTGTTTAATATTCCTTCAATTTTAAAATTTTAATATTACAATACTAAATATAATGTTTTTGCATAAAGAAGAAGTGAGGCAAACTATTGATTATCTTCTAATCTATACTCTCTCGAGTCTACACTTTCCACTCTCACAGTGCTTGTTTAGAATATTATTTCATGATTTTATCTTGAATTTTTGTAAATTGTATCATTCAAAAAATTTAGATAATCATTTTGTAAATTAAGACATTATGTACTGAATTTTGTTCTTATCATCAATTAATTGAATTGATATATAAATATATGTTTTTTTATATAGTCATCATTATAAACTCCCAATTTTATTAATCAATTTAAATGTATAACTTTTAATTGAATTTATCACTTTACATATAAATATATTCATTTCATATAATTTTCCTTCGGTAATGAATTTAGTGTACCTTATTTATTTTATCAACATACATCCATTCCATTTATTATAAAATTTTAATTTTAATTATTTAATTGAAATTTGTATTTTTAATTAATTGAATTGATTACTTTATATTTTTAATAAAAATTTCATAAAAATAAAAAATTTAAAAAAAGTCAAGCCAACCTATGCCTAATCGGTATTCGAGCCTAGTATGCGTGATCATGCAAGCTTCAAGCCTATATTCTGAGGCTTAGGCGTCAATCTTTCTAGCTAGGTTGAGCTTAGGTCAGGTAGGCCCAAACCCAATCCTTAAGAATTACAACAAATATAAGAGCATAATTCATATAAAAAATTGCAATAAACAATGAAATTAGTTGTGACCAATGTAGCACGGACACGGCAAAATGGAGCCGTGTCCGCGTGTCGGACATGTGTCTGTGTCGGACATTCACTGACACACGGTGGGCACAGTTCGAATACGTTTAGAGATCGCTCGGACATTGCTTAATGAAAAATATGCTCCATAGAATATATGTTCTATATTTTTTGAGAGGGACTTATAAACTACCAAATATGAATGAACTATCAAGATGTTGAAAGTCTTGAAACATATCAATCAATATATATTATATTATAAATTATGAGTTTTTTTCTTAATTCTAAATTTTATAATATATATTTATGTCGTGTCCGTGTCCACCAAATTTTAGAAGTTGGTGTGTCCCCGTGTCCGTGTCCGTGTCGTGTCCGGTGTCCGTGTCTGTGTCTGTGCTTCTTAGGTTGTGACGAGTATTTCATAATGTCATGATCAATGCAAACAAGTCTTCAGCTTTCCCTCTTCATTAAGTAAATCTTACTTGTATTTTACTAATATTTTGACTTAAAAAAAGCAGCTATATTATGAGAAAATTATCACCCTTATTGTGCTAGATGCTTGCCATGAAATTTGAGTGGCTACAACATCAAAAGCAACGGGTATAATTAACTTTGATTTTGCCTATAAACAAGCACCAAAGACACGGACCCTCTGCACAATTGGAACACGGCAGCTTGGGCAGCTAGCTTTACCCTTCTTCCCATAACTATCACTACAATTGGCACAAAGAACTTGGTGAGCACATGGAAGGAAAACAACAGAGACTTCCTCCTTTGTACATATTATGCATTCCCTATTACTGTTGGCTCCCTGATCAGATGAAGCCTCCAGTTTGTCCAATTCATGAAGCAGTTTGGCAACTGTCTCTCCACGTGGCATTGTCCTCTCTGGCATTCCTAAGGACTCATGATTCAATTCACTCAACTCTTCAGATGATTTAAGACGCAAAAGCTCCTGCTCAAGTCTTTGGACATCATCCTTATAGCGCTGGGAATCTATCTCTATTTTTAGACGCAAGGCCTCCAGTTTCCTTTTATTAGTAGCCTCAGCTGCCTCCTTGGAAAATCTTTCTTCCTCCACTCGGGTCAGAGCTTGCTCTCCCGCCATTACTTCCTTCCTCCACTTCACCTGCAATAAGACTGCAATTAATAAATGGGTAAAGCGACGGAACCAGCGGCTATTATTAGACTTTGGATAGAAATCTGCCAAGCAATTGAAGAAATTACAGCAGCATTCACAATAAATGAATTGTGATTAACAGCAAGCAAGCATATGAGAATCCAACTTGATACTGAATCCAGTTTAAGCACAATTCATCTTTGCACAATAATTACCTACAGGCCTGCATTCAGTTTACCATCCAAGTCTTTACACTGGAGAAGTAGAGAAAACTCTAACGCTCCTTTCAGACCTAGAAGAATAAGTCACCAGAGCATCAAGACTAGTCCAACGATCTGCTACAAGCCCGAAATCCCAAAGCTTACGGATCAAGAAGTCCATGATGCAATGAAAATTGAGAATATGATAGCCAACTCTTTTGATTTCTTTTTTTATTTTATAAGGATGAATACCATGAAGAACTCGGCCTTAAAAAACCAATCACCTGAGAGAAAATTCCCCACTCAACTTAACACCTCGGACAATTTGCAATAATCAATAAGGTTGCTGGTCGAAATAGTCTGCAAATATATGCTTCTTTTATTTTTGTTGATCTATTATATAGCACTTGTTTTGTTGACTCAATGCAGACAGATGCAACAAACATAATGAAAGATATGCAAATTAACTCATAAGTAACTTGGCCAAAGAAAACTTGCAGATACGCTCCAAGATAGTTGTGCCCCCAAAAGAAACGTACTTACTATTAAGCAGTATCGTGCCCATAAAATGCAGACCTGCTCATACACAATTTTAAGCCCCTTACAAGATGCAGATTTGCTTGTAAGTAGTTTCGTGGCATATACTCACTCTTAAGAAGTTTTGACAGCTAAAAGACAGCTTCGCTCACACACAATCTCGCAACCCAAAAGATATAGATTCGCTAATATGTAGTCCCAAGGTATGAAATATGCAGATTTACTCATATGCAATCATGCATCTATAAAGATACAAACCTGTTAACCCGCAGTTTTGTGCCCTCATAATACCTCATAAGTAGTCTTGTGCTCCAAATGATGTAGACTCGTTAATACGCAATATTGAGTTACAAAAGTTGCAAATTCGATCATCTGCAATCTAGCACTCCTATAATAGGTAGACTTTCTATTAAACAATCTTGCACCCATGAAAATGCAGACATGCAAACTAATAGTCCCTAACTCAACATGATGCGGAGCTGCAGGCATATTGCTTTCGCGCTCATGTGGACCTAAAAGAATGCATAATCATAGACTTTGTCTCTCACTCGACAACACGAAAGCATGCGATCTCATGCTTAAAAAGACATAGAGTCACAAAAATATTGTCTCGCGCTAGAAAGGTCACATGGTTGCAAACATTTGATCTTGCACTCGACAAGACAAAAAGCCATATATATGCATTCTTACTCTCAACAATATGTAAGTTGCATAAATAAGGTCTCGCATTCAAGAAGACGTAGAGCTGTAGACATGCGTTCTCATGCACGACAAGGCATATGCACATACATGTAGTTCCAGGCTTGACAAGAAGTAAACATGCATTCTTGTGTTCGAAAGGATGAGGAGTCACAAACTTTTTTTTTATCTCTCACTACAAGATGTAGAGCCGCAAACATCAAGTCTCGTACTCTTCAAGAAAAAAGCATGTAGTCTTGCGCTAAAATGATGCAAAGTTGAAGACACGTGGTCTCGCACTCAAAATGTTGGGAGTTGTAAACTTGCAATCTCAAACTCAACAATGATGTAGTCACAAACATGCAATCTCAAGCTTGACAAAATGTAGAGCTGTAAACATGTGATCTCACGCTTGATAGATATGAAGGCGTACTTCATATTTGGAATTAAGATGTACATATGCAAGCAAGCTTGTTATCTCGCACTACAATATGCAAACATGGGGTCTTGTGCTCAAAAGGATGCAGAGCCACAAACTTTATATCTCTCACTCAACAAGATGCAAAACTGTAGATATGCAATGTACAGGCCAAAAGCAATCCTGAAGTACTTTGGTCTTAAAGAAACTTCCCAATCTTACTTAAGACCAGTAAGGGAAAATGATACTTCTGACAAAAATGACTCAGCCCTCTTTAAGTAGGTAGCTCAACCAATCCTTACAAGAAGATAGAGGAACTCATGCCTCAAAGTGCAACCTTCTGAGTAAAGAAGATTGATTCATGTATAGGGCATATATCATCATGCCTCTCCTATATGAAAGGTGTTCACGCTTGAAAAAAAGTAAGTGATCATCTTTGTGTAAATATTACCCACAGGTTTGCACTAACTTTATCATACCTAAATGAATAAGCCATTAGAGGATCGAGGAAATTTAACCCAAAGATCTGCTATAGGTCTGAAAGCCCAAAGCTTAGGGATGAAGAAGCTTGAGAAACAAGGAACATCAATATATAAGCCAAGAAAAAGAAAAAAAAAACCAACACACCTCAGCATCTTCTTGAGCTTGTTGAACCATTTCCAAGCATCTTTGCAACTCCTTGATCTTCTCTTTCTCATCTGCAATCTCACCCCGCAATTTAGTTTTCTGTTTCTCCCAAGCCACAAGCTTCTTCAGGCACTTTTTCTCCCTCCTTGCAACCTCCAAGCAGGTCATCACTGATTCAGATGCACTTAACTTAGAAGCCTCCATGTCAGCTCTAATTTCAGCATTCTCAGTCTCTAATCGTCTCACAGCAGCATTAGCTTGGTCCACTTGGGCACTAGCCTTTCTCAAAGCATTCTCCATCTCTGTCAACCGCTTCATGGTTGAATTATCAAGAGTTGGCTTTCCCTTTCTCAACTGCTGAATCTCCTCCCGCTCCATTCTCAAGATTTTAAGTTCTGTTAAATCATTACCAAGTCTTTTAGCCGCTTGAACAGCCTTCTCATGTGCCCATTCTTTATGGTCCTTTAGTTGTCTTTCCAAATCTTTTACCTCATGTACCAAGTTCATTATCATTTCGTCTTTCTGATCTTCTCCGGCAACTTCCAAATTCTCTTCCAGATTCAGGTCATGAAATTTACTCAAGACTGAACTAACCCCATCTTGGTTCTTCAAATTCTGAGAGTCCTCACACTTATCGACTGGAATTCCACCACCATTCACCACTGAAGCTGCACTCCCTGATAAACCACTCACAAAATCCAGCGGCGGTGCCTGAGACTGTATCTGTATCTGTGTTGAATTAGCTCTAAACCCAGCAGCAAACTTTGCAACATTCCTCTTCAACAAAGACTTTACTGAAGGTGAAAGATTGAACCTCTTAGGACACTCAAAATCCTTTGGTAGAGATAGATCTGCACTGTAAGATAAAAACCCATTAACAGCAAACTTAGATCCACTGCCATTTCCGAAACCCCACCCTCCATGAAATCTACAGAGAGCCGGTGCAACGACACCAACACCATCATCAACCACATTACCACAAACATTATCTACGTTGTTCTGTGCAGCAGAATACCCAATCCCAGGGGCATTAGGCATATGAATCTCGATTGTGCTGGCTTTATTCACATGAAGATCACTCATTAACAAGCACCACATAGCATCGCCTTTACTCAAATGTGGTCTAACTTTTTGCAACAAACAAATCATACTTGCGAGGGAATACTCTTCCAATTGCCGAAGATTACTAAAAGTAAGCTCAGTTTCGTCCGAATATCCATTACTATTCCCAGAATTATTATTCAGATAAGCCAGCGAGTTATGCAATATATTAGTCAGCACATCCATGCCACCATAGCAATGCCCATTCCGCAGAATTGCTTGTAATGCAGTATCCTCATCATAACCCAAAGAAACAAGCTTATCAACGGCCTCTTTATATAAAAATTCAAGATTTTTCAACAATATCTCTTCTAATTGTTCCTCAGTACAATAACCCCACCCGCTCTCATCAATATTACCGCTCGAGTTGTAATGGTTGGGGTCGTGCAAACACGTGTTATAAGCAAAAGTTTTGAGACTGGATTGGAGAACGGACTTCGATATGGATGATGCATAGCAACAGGGCTCAAATTCAGGTCTCGCCGATCGGACCCTTCGATTTGCACGAATATGCTTGTCCCTTGCAGTACAACCCATCTATACCCGCAATTAATCAAATGATGTGTTTAGATACAAGATTAAAGAAGAGCAGATATATGGATACACGGTAAACTTAAAAACATGACCTTATTGAACCAATGATCACAAGATTGAATCGAAGCAGAGCCTTACAGGGACTGATGCTGATTGTGAGAAAAAGTGGAGAACAGATGAAAGAATTGTAACCGTAGGTGTTGGCAAAAGGAGCACGCGCAGCTTATATTTTAGCTTAAGCTTTTTGGTCAAGGTATCGAGTTTCCAATAACTCCAAAGAATTACCCAATAATACATACTTTCGGTATTTCTTAATCCAATACTAACTAAATTTTATGAATTTCTTAAATCTAGGCCATTTAAAATTCACAAGTTTGATCAAATTGATGTTTTCATCAAATAAAACAAGACTAAGCAGCTGAAAAACCTAAAGATTAAGTAGAAAGAAAAGGGAAAATAACCTACATGTTACTTTTTTTGAATCATCGACCTTGAGTAATGTCTCCATTTAGCATTGCATCCTCAAGAGGAAGTAGAAATTGCTTGTCTAGTGAAAATAAGGACTTCTGTCCCCCCACACAGACTTAAATTCCTATTAGCTTCCATCTTCTAGGCTCAGAAAGATGAGATGAACCCCTTCTTCCACTCGTGAGTACCCCTTCGTGCATTTAGGCACTTCCCCTCTTGCTTGCGTGTTAGCTTGAATTGAAGTATATAACTTAATAGATTTGTTGATGTTTCCATATCCACAAACATAAAGCAAACAACAATTCCTCATGAATGCAAGTACAGCTATATCAGGGGCTCACGTCTTTATAGTCCATGATATTATGGTTGATGTTGTTGAAGGATAACCACATCCCATTCTTGAAGCTGTCAAAATATATGCTTATCTCCCTAGGCCTGCGGAAGCATGCTCTGTTAGACTTCGAGGGGCAGATTACTCGAACAATGGATGGCATGTTAAACTTGGTAATGAGATCCTCAAAATTAGTAAGCCTATATCGCCCTTCTTTTTTTATTTTCCTCGAAAGAATATACACTAGGAGAATGGGTTTAAGGAAAGAGGCCATTCCCTCGAAACGTTTAGGCCTACGCATATTTATCGAACTAAATATACCCAATCTTAGATGATGAATATGAGCTACCTAAGTATTCACTAGAATCGCTAGAAGACATGGACAAAGTGGTGTTACCTTCTTATAGGATACTGGAAACAAGTGGAGAAGATCCTCGAACTAGGCTTGCAAGGTGCAGGATAAAGCTTCCAAGTTACATATTAGTCTTAAACAATTGAGCAAAAAGAATAGCATCACTCTTAAAGAACACCCTCGAGATTTATATAAATGTAACAATGGCTTGAATCAAGTTGTGATCAGGGGATATGATCTTGATAACTTCTTACTTTTCGAGGCCTCTCACCTAAACTAATTTTTAAAAGCGGCTTCTTGCACAACAAAATGATAACACAACAACCTGGTAAAGATGGGGACCTTAATTGGAGACGACATCCATAATCTTTATTCGGCCTTAATACACAATATCTAGGGCTCCAAAAAGTTGGATCTAGAGAAACTATGAGCCATTGATATTTAGTGTTTTATTTGCCTGGGTGAGACCTAGAAAACCCATATAAACTTATGATCATGGCCTGAAACCTCCTATATAAAGCGAGGATCTTTCCTCGACTAATCAACTAACATGCCTCTACCCCTCTTCAAAAAATTACTAAGTCAGGCTACAAATATCCGTCACCTTCAATACGTAATCACGCTCTCAAAAAGAGCTAATTATTATCAGTAACCATCAAATAACATTCTCAAGCCTACAACCAACTTAAGCATAGAAGTGTTTATGCCAGAAAACTCTCACAACTTATAAAAAGACTAGGCCCATATGATGATAGGCGAAGGATCAACCCTAGGTGAAAGACCCAACCTTATAAAAATAAATTTCAAATCTAAAGCTATCTATAGATGTTTAGAAAGATGTTCTATGTTCATAAAATTTGTAAGTTGGATTGTTTGAAAATGGATGTTATTTAAGGAGGTATGAATATTTATATAACCTAAGAAACATGGTGTTATAATTACAAACACTTAATATGTTATTGTCAAAATTTAACAACTATTATTTTTACAATTAATAATCTCTAATGCCTCAAACAAACCTCATATTTTAGTTCAATTTCAAGATAAATTGTAATAACCTAAAAAAATTATCTTCAAAAAATTCATTTCATAAATTCAAACAACTTCTCAAAATATCTACATAGATTATGAATAAATTGGTACAGTAAAAAGAGTTGGTGCAACTTAGAAACTCACAATTAAATACTATATAACTAGCATTTTCCATTATTCAACTCTTGGTTAATATCCAATAGTTATTGTCAACATCATTTTCAAATTATCTTTAACATGCATGTGAAAATCAAGCTCCAAATCTACCAAACCAATTTTAGCTTATTCACATCAGGAATAAATAGATGTGGAATTTAATAAAATAATATGTTTCTTCTTTTTCTTTTGGAAAATGAATAATGTATTAATTCCAATAGGGACATTATGATCTAAATACAAAAGGACACTACCAAGCTAAACTACCCCTTAATATAAAAACAAAAATTAAGTTCCCTCAC
Organism: Erythroxylum cataractarum; assembly: GCA_024703695.1. NCBI lineage: Eukaryota > Viridiplantae > Streptophyta > Magnoliopsida > Malpighiales > Erythroxylaceae > Erythroxylum > Erythroxylum cataractarum. The sequence goes on along the minus strand of JANJEY010000005.1, from coordinate 20,688,098 downwards.
ACTCATTTCATTACTTAGCATCTTTCGAAAAAAAGTTACATTACTTAGCATTTAAGTTCCTATACTGTGGTTTTGTTTCTGTTAATATTTTAGCTCCTTAAGTTGGTGATAATTGCCATATGTTGGTTATAAATGAGCTAATTCCTTACATTAAGCCTCTGATTCTAATAATTTGCTTGATCTAGTTAATGGTCCAGTGTGTCTAGTCCATCATGCTTCTATTAATTGCTTGGAATATCTTTGGATTCTTGTGGATCCATATTGAGTAAACTATATAGCTAAAAGTTAGCATTAAAATCTTATTATTGTAGGTTTTCTATTTACAATGATTTGTGAGCCAATTTGCAATCTGATTCCACTCTGTCATTGGGTAATATAAGTTGCATAGTTGTTGAATTGAAGTCCAAAATCCTTGATTGATCCTACAATTGAAGAATAAGTGCTCCACATTCTCATTGTATTGGTTACATGGTCCATATAGAGGATTAATACCACTCGTTAACTTCATTAGCTTTTCTTTGGTTATAAGCTTATCTTTAATGGCTAACCAAAGTATAAAAGAAGATTTGGGAAGCTTAGAGCTATCCTAAACCAGCTTGTACTAGGGAATTTAGGGTACTAAACTCTGAAGCTAAAGTAACATAATTTATTTGTGAATGATTTTGTATGATCTAGTAACTAAATAATCTTGTCTTATCATGTGACCCTCTTTCCTTTAGCGCATTGTCCTTTATTCTAGAGAAGCCCTTGAATATGTTAGACCATTCCCCACTCTCCAAGAATTCCTTAACTCTAGCTTTATTATGAATCAAGTGTCTCAACCATTGAAATTTATGAGTGAGGATAAATGGATCAAGATTATCCCAATTATTATGCAAGAATAATATTTAATCTATATTCCCAAATTTAAACTTAATCATACCTTGCACATTGTCTTTTAAATTGAGCAATTTAACTATAATCTATGAGGAATTTGTGTTTGGTAATTTCAACCAAAATTTTTGCTCCTTAAGGACCTGCGTATATATCTATTTAATCTATATTGATTCTTTATTCATAAGTATTCTCCATATCTTTTTTGTTATTAAAACTTTGTTTATTATTCCACTACACCTTATATCTAAAACCCCCTCATTTTTAGGTGTATATACTTCTTACCACTTAACTTTTAGATCTTTAGGAGTTCTTATTATTGACTATAAAAAAAGTTTTGTCGATATCTATTTCGTGATGATGTTCTTTGGTAGTAGAAAATGAGACAACTAAAATATTTTAAGATTACTGAGAATAAAAGTTATTAGTTAAAGCTTGCAGTAAAGGAAAGCCATTTGTTTTTCTAGTTGCTAACTCTCCTGTGTATAATATTTAGTGAAGGCTTATAGTCAGTACAAATTAGTCTTCTCACAGTAATAGGAACTCCTAAGTACTTAAAAGGGGTGTTTTTAGCATTAAGGCTTATAATAAAACTAAATAATGAGGCCTAAGGTTTGGCAGTTGTGGATAAGATTGGATAGCTTTTACTAGGATTTAAGGACAATCTTAAGATAAGGTTAAAAGATCTAAGGGATTCCATTAGGGTCATTATAGAGACTTCATTTGCTACACTAAAGAGTAGTAAGTCATCCATAAAGGATTATAATACTCAATTCTTTATATTTATAATGATAGTTAAAATCTACTTGCCTTTCGATGTTGTATATCATAAATTCTATTTAACTTTTCTAGACATAATGTGAAAATGTATGGGGAGAGAGGTCCCCCAGTCTCTTAGCTCCTTTAAAGACTCTTATAGGCTCATAATTACATAGAATAATGAATGTAGTAGTTTGAATGCACTGTTATACCTAATTTATAAATTTGGGGGAATCCTGAAGCTTTCAACATGTGTTGGATGAATTGCTAACTTACTAATTCAATAACCTTTTAAAAGTATATCTTAATAACATAAAGTTTAAGGCTTACCTTCTTGTGGTATCTTTTGAATAATTCTAGTGCTAGCATAAAATTGTCTCATATGTTG
>JANJEY010000005.1:20632772-20646740 GCA_024703695.1 Erythroxylum cataractarum | reverse complement strand
TCTACCAAACAATCTGTGATTTCTTTAACCAGGTCCCTCTGCAGCTCGGAACCTAGGTTTGTGAACTTAGAAGGGTCAGCTTCGTCCAGTACGACCCTCTGCGTGTCTTCCACTGGGTTCATCCTGTCCGTCTCTTCGTCGGTTCTCACGTCAAGAGAGCTCGTCAGCACTACCACCCCGTCTAATATTTTAGTCCCTGCTAAGTAACATTCCCTGGCGATTCTCTGCTGACCTCTGACAATACCGACTCCGTGGGGTATCGGGAACTTCATAACTTGGTAGTAGGTGGAGACGACTAACCTGAGGGCATTTTGAGTTGCCCGCCCGATTATTGCATTATACGCCCCTTGAAATTTTACGACTAGGAACTCAACGTCCTTTTTTATCTGACACGGCTTCTGTCCAAACTTCACTTTCAGATACACCCGGGCGAACGGATATGCTGACGCCCCGGTTACTCCTTTAATGGGGCCGTCTGTAGGTAATAGTCACTCTTCAGGTACCTTCATTTGCTTGAAGGCCTCATAGTATAGCAAGTCGACCGAGCTACCCGTGTCAATCATTACCCGTTTCACTTCGTATCCGTCCATGTTCAGATTTATTACGAGGGCATCGTCATGAGGGCAACTTACTCCATTGAGGTCGGACTCATCAAATGATATCATCTCGTCACTCTCCTTCGGCTTTTTGGTGGATGAGTCTTTGTCGACCTGTTTGTCATATCTTTTCCTCCTTTTAGTGGTGGATCCCCCGGCTGCATTTCTACCGAATATCATATTAATGACCTCAGCTGGTTGGTCGTCTTGTTGCCCAGTATTTTCATCGTTCCTTTCTCTTGACCGCCCTCTCTCTTCTTGTCGGTTATCTGTATTCGTGTTCTGCCTCCCTTTATTTCTGTCATTTCGACTCCAGGGCGGTCGTCTATTGTCTGACCGACCTGTCCTGCGATCGACATTTTGTTCGTGCTTCACGAATTGACCTAACCTTCCCTTTTGAATGAGGAGTTCGATTTCTTTTTTCAACCGCCAGCAATTTTCCGGATCGTGACCGACCTCTCTGTGGAAACGGCAATATAAGTTGGGATTCCTATCCTTGTAAGGGGTCTTCATTTTTTCAGGCTCTCGGATAGTTTCCCCATCCGCTCTGACGGCCGCCAGTATTTCTGCATATGTCCTGTTTAGCGGAGTGAACTCTTGCCGATATCCCTGTCGATTGGTCGGCCTTCTCCTGCTCGACTGGCCTTTTTGCCTTTTGTGCGAATTGCTCGCCTTGTCATTCGGCGAGCGATCATCTGTTCGAAGCCTCGTATTTTTCAGCACTTCTTCAAGCTGAATATGCCTATCCGCCCTGTTTCTTATTTCCTGAACGGTTCGGGGCTGATCGAGGGCTAGTGACTTCTTAAACTCCTCGTCCCTCGTATTGGTCATGAGCGCGGCCAGCATGGACGAGCAGGTGAGGTCGGGCACCTCGACCGCTTCGTTATTGAACCGAGTGATGAACTCCCGCAAACTCTCGTTTCTTCCTTGGGTAAATTGCATCACCTCCAGAGCTGTCTTTTGCGACCGCTTACTAGTGGCAAACTGGTTCAGGAATAACAATCTAAAATCTTCGAAGCATGTGATACAGCTCGGGGGCAAGCTGTTGAACCATCGCCGAGCTCCCTCTTGGAAAGCTGTACAGAAAGCCTTACATTGGATAGCGTCCGGGACACAATGTAGATTCATCATGGACTGGAAGTGTTGCAGGTAGTTCAGGGGGTCGGTCTTTCCAGTGTATTTCTCTGGAGTTGGTATTTTTGCGTCGGGGGCTAGGAGGCTATCCAAGATGTCCGGAGTGAAGGGAGAGCTGTATTGCGTCATCGGGCGATCGGGACGGAAGCTCATGGCTGCGTTAATCTGATCATTAACGATTTTCTCTAGGGCTTCGATTGGGCGATGATCAGTTGTCATGCTAGGTGGTCGGGCGGCTTGCCGTGCAGGCGGCTGTTGTTGTGCCTATTGAGACTGCAAGATCTGGCGGATCAACAGATCGACTACTTCCTTAATCTGTTTTCGGGTTAGGGCGGTGTGTATAGCCGAAATAGGTTCTGCACCCGATCAGTGTTGGAGATTTTGGTGTGTATTGGGTGCAACGTTATCCTCTAAAGCTACGATCTGTTCTTCCTGTTCCAAGGTCTAAGGTTGCTGTTGATCGTGAGGATCAGAGGATTCTGTGCGGGAAGCATGCGGTGCAGGCGGCAGAGTCGTAGGTAGTTGCAAACCTAGACGTTGCATCGCCAGAGCCGCGACAGCGGCTATATCAGGGTTCATCGCCGCCTGACTGATCTGAGTGTTTCTGGACGTGGTGCCCGGAAGTCGGGCCCCACGGTGGGCGCCAATTGGTTCTGCCAGATTTTGGCTGAACTGTGCGTTGCCGTTCTGATCCATGAATCTGCTGTTTGCTGTGATGAATCCGACGTGAAATTACCTGTAAAACAAGGAAGGCTCGTCGGGGGTTGTGTCCCGATTAGCCCCTCCGACGCTCAAATAAGGCTTTTTATGAAGGTGAGATTGATCAATGCAGAGAAAAACAACTAGGTTATGATTTCGTACCTCAGTTCTGGGAGAATAATACCTTATATATGGTTTTGTAGTTAGGTTTAGGTCTTTACGTGTTTGCATAGGAGACTCCCTTCTATGGATGAGTCGAGAGGGGGCATGGGCTTTAGGCATAGGACTGATCTTTGATGAATGGACCGATCGGCCCACGGATCGTCTTGACTTGATCCGAGTCCAGCACGGCCGACCCGACTAATATACATCTTTTTTAATGGATGCGTTTAGTATTAATGATTTTGTAATACATGAAAAAATTGTAGTCATTTGTCGGCAAAATAATGACAAATCAGGTAATACCAGAAACACTTTCATTGCACGAGATTAAAACTCAAGAGCGACCATATACAAGCCACAGCCGAAATATCCCCGTCAAATTCTAGGCGATCGACTTGGCCATATTGCATAGGTCACCAAGGATGTCACGAGTGAAGTTAGTCCAAATTAACTTTTCTTCTTTTGACAAATCTTTTGATTATCATCAAAATACGATATCCATAAGATAAGAATGTTTATAGGGTAACCTGAAACATACTAATGTTTATACTTTGTCAATCTCATGAATAGGTTCTCTTACCTCTGATTTGTCTTCCATAGTAATTTGCCGTACCCATCTTTGAGTTGATAAAATGTCAACAATATGAAATATCTTAACCTACGACTAATTAAACCAAAAGTTAACCCCAGTAGTTAGTCATCTCTTGCCTCTGCTCTTTATAGATATAACTTTTGCAGCTTAATTCAAGTCAGTGGTTAACAAAGACTCGAACACTGGAAAACAAAGGTCATAGCTAAGTGCTTCGAAGAAACTGAAGTTTTCCTCTGTGGAACAATAGTCATGGCAGTGAAAAGCGGTGATCAAAATCCATCCCCAGCCTTGGTAGAAACAGTAGCGGAGATCATAAGGCTCTACAGATCACTTCCACCAAGACCTTCCATTGAAGAGGTCGAAGCAGCCATGTCCGTGATCAAGACAGCGGAGAGTGAAGAGCAGGAAAAAGTTCAGGAAATTTTGAAGCAGGAACGTCCTCGGGACGTTCCTGAGGAGCTCTTCTATCTTCTGCAAGAAGTGAGAAGGACCACTGTGTTGATTCAAAGCCATGAGCATAGAAAAGAGGCCCTTCACTTGGTTGAAGTGGACAAGATGTTTGCGACCTTCGCTGAGTTTATTCAGAAAGCCTATGGGCTGGTTTCTGGAGATACTTTGGAGGAAGTTATTGATTTCAATTTGCCGGCCAACAAAATCGAGAAAGAAAGCTTGGTTAGAGACCAGAATTTGGTCAAGAAAGAGGGAGATGGAAAACTACAAAATGATAGCTCCGAAGGCGTAATGAAGAGTTCTTCGACAAAGGCTACTTACTTTTCAGGTAAAGTATTTACGTATGCTTCTTTCTGTTATGTCCAGTACTTGGTATACGTTTGCATTAGTGGTAGAACAGAATCCGTTTGGTTCTTAACTAGTTAAAAACATTGACCATTGTCGCACTGATTTAATTTACAGATGACATCCTCAATATCAAATCCAACGTACTGATCTTCGCTAGATAGTTGTTCCATTCACTTTCTTGGAAAATTACTTATGCTTGCATAAAATAAATGGTCTAACCAGATACTAGGCAAATTTAATTATGATATTTAGTGTTTGATTTTAGAAATCAATTTAGAAATATTCTATTTATAGTTAGCAAATAAATAAGATTTTCTGTTACATTTCATCTCTATATAATCAACTTTGTTACTGTCAATAAAAATGGAATGTTCTACAGTAAAAATATATTCTTTTTTCTTCTTTTTTATTCACATATTATGCTTCAACTTTATAAAAACACTATGGTATCAGAGCTTTTTGTCTTGAGGGACTTGTAAGATGAGCAAAACCAAAATACAAACCTGATTTACAACTCAAAATTACAACAAAAATTACAGCCATTTTCAAATAATGGAGATTGAAACATAACTGTCTCAAGGTGACCAATTGTTTATGTTGAAAACTATTAAGTTTGAACTGTTTGAATGAAAACTCATCTTAATGTTATAGATGTTTAGGAAGTAGTGGAAGAAGACTATGAAGTGCTTCCAATTGCCAACAAATCCTACAATGACTAAAGTCAAGATGCACAAAAAAAAGGAAAAATAAGAAATCTAAAGCTAAAGCTTGTTTATTTTCTGCTGTTTCAAACATCATATTCACAACAATTATAAATTTAGAGTCGAAAAGGGTATCCGAGATTACCTCAAAAAGAAATACCAATGCAAAGAAAGAACAAAGAGCATGCAAGTGCTCAACTTAATCAGAGAATTTGAAATGCTGAAGATGAAAGAGTCAGAAACTGTTAAAGTATACTTCGACAAGTTGCTCGGCATAGTAAACAAAGTGAGATTATTAGGTAAGGACTTTTCTTAGGAACAAATAATGCAAAAAGGTTCTTATAACCTTACTAGAAAAATATTAATCTACATTGGAAGATGCCAAGGATCTATCAAGCAGGTCTTTGGCAAAATTAGTAAATGCACTATAGGCACAAAAATAAAGGAAGATGAGAGAAAAAGAAACCATTAAAAGTGCTCTACTAGCAAAGGAAAAAAAAAAAAGAGGAGACAAAAACAAAAATTTTAACAAGATCGCTAACAACAATAGAAGCAATGATGATTCATATCCATCATACCTATATTGCGGAAAAACAAATCACCCACAAAGAAAATATTAGCGGAGGCTTGATATTATGCAAAAAATGTGAACAAATTGGGCATATGGAGAAGAAATGAAGAGGCAAAAGCAACAACTGAGCAACATCAAGAGGATGAATTATTTTGACAATAAAGCTCAGCAATTCTTAAGACAAGGAGGAGTTTGTTGAAAAATTTCTTAGGCTTACAAATTATTACGAAATAAAGGGTCAAACTAACCAGGTCATAAGCAAATTTAATTATAATATTTAATGCTTGATTTTAGGAATCAGAGTTATTCTTGTAGTTAGTAAATAAATAGATTTTTCTATTACATTTCAGCTTTATATAATAAACTTTATTGCTGTCAATAAAAAAAGAGTGTTCTACAATAAAAATGTATTCTTTTCCCTTCTCTTTTATTCACATATGCTTCAGCTTTATAAAAACAACATACTTTAATATCCAGATGTAATCGAATTGTTTCCAGGTGAAGAAGAAACTGAGAAATTAAGTCTAATGAAGGTGGCAGCCATTATTGAAAAACACGCAAAATGCGGAACTATTGTTCTTGATCTTAAAGGCAGGTTGCTGGATCAAGTTGAGTGGCTTCCTGTATCAATTGGAAAATTATCTGCTGTAAAAGGGTTAGATTTGTCTGAAAACCGGATAATGGCACTACCACCCACTATCAGCAGCATGAAAGACTTAACAAAACTTGATCTGCACTCAAACCAACTGATAAATTTTCCTGATTCCATAGGGGAGCTCATCAATTTAACCGATCTTGACGTCCACGCGAACAGATTAAGAAATTTGCCTCCAACTTTTGGGAACCTGACAAAGCTTACAAACCTTGATTTGAGCTCAAATGAGTTCATTCAATTGGCAGAGACAATTGGCAATTTAACAAGTTTGAAGAAATTGAACTTGGAAACCAATGAGCTTGAAGGACTTCCATATACTATCGGGAGTTGCTCGTCGCTACTGGAGCTCAGACTAGATTTCAATCAACTAAAAGCTTTTCCTGAGGCAATTGGAAAGCTTGAATGCTTGGAGATTCTCACAGCACATTATAACAGAATCAAAGGATTGCCAACTACGATGGGAAACCTTACCAATTTGAAGGAGCTCGATGTAAGCTTCAATGAGCTCGAGTCTATACCCGAAAATCTGTGCTTTGTAGTTGGTCTAAAGAAGCTGAATGTTGGAAAGAATTTTGCAGATCTTAGAGCTCTGCCACGGTCCATTGGGAATCTTAACATGCTCGAAGAAATGGATATAAGCGATAATCAGATTAGTGTTTTGCCAGTTTCCTTCAGATTCTTGTCGAATCTGAGAATTTTCAGAGCAGATGAGACTCCTCTGGAAGTGCCACCGAGACAAGTAGCCAAGTTGGGTGCTCAGGTAAAGTTATAAAAACTAGTAATTTTTCTTGTTCAGAATTCGCATTGTTTCTACTTAAAAGTTAGTTAATGAAATCTTTTCTCTATAAGGCTGTTGTTCAGTACATGGCTGACTTCGTCAATGAGAAGGTAGCTAACCCAACTATTAAGAAGACCAAGAAGAAGGGGTTTTGGTTCAGGTTCTGCTTGATGATTTGGCCTGCCATGAGAAATCGCCAATAAAAGATACAAGCTAGCTTCTGTTATAGATCAATAGGTTGCTCAGATCTGATTTCTATGGGGAAGATGCACATTGGGAAAATTGGTTATTTCTTGTTTGATTTAATTTTTGTGAAGTTGTAGAAATCCTAAACACTTGCTTGGTTTAATTCTAATTGACAGCAATAAATTCCATAGTGTTTACATGAAATTAAGATCTCTTTCTCAAGATGACATTTAGTTTTGCTACATGCGTATATTAAGTGGAGTTATTTGTACCAGATATTATTACATGGCATAATGCCAAATGCTATATTTCGGCTATTGATATGCAATTTATATAATCTATAAGAAATATTATATTAATGTAATCAAAGTTGATAAGAAAATTATACTCATTTTATGGTAAATTAAAAAGTTGATGAGTAAGAAATATATGAAAAAACTAAAAAAAAAACTCAAACGATATAAATTATTAATTTTAATATTATTGTTCTCTATAATACTTATGAGAGAGATGAATTGGGTATGTTTTTATAAAAATCTAGTTTTTATAATTTATCAACTACTATTAAATTCAAATTTTATGATGATGAGATATTAATTAATTGTTCTGTTACTAATTGTTGCGTGAAAACTATACAAGAAGAAAATAAATGCAGAAAAAATTAATTTATATGTTTTAGCCAATATATGGCTTACGTCCACGAATAAGGTGATACACTTTTATTATTGCCGTGAGGAAGAAGATACAAGGAGAATAGTATAAAAATAATCTTCACGAGCACACACCCATATAAAATCCTAATCAATGTATTTGTAGCCTTAAGTTACATGTTAGAAGTGTAAGGGTATTATATAACTTTAATTTTCAATGTTGCCTAAGGTTATTAAAGTTTTATTTTTGCTCATCCTCGAATTTTTTGTCAAAAGTATGATGCTTGACCTACTCTTGACACTGACGTTCATATATTTCTGATGTAATGAACCGTTATTCCAAAGGCAGTGAAACAGAAACCAACATAAGCAAAGTTCAAGGGTGTATTTATGGAGATTGAAAACAATGTTTACATATTCTGGAAATTGAAAATGAACTTAGAAGAAGAAGAAGAAAAGGGAAACAACGGAATTAGATGAGAAGAGAAATAGAGAGAACAGGGGATAAGAAGGAGACTTTAATTTGCTTAACAATTTCGATAACCGATTCTGCTAATTTCCCCTAACTATAAAGCAAGTGGTTGCTCGGTTCACACGGCATGCAGTCTCTTGGTTCGCTCGGCTCAGCTCGATCAATGGGCTTTCGACCCTATTCATAACATTACTCTCCCCTTTAAGGCAACCTTGTCCTCAAGGTTGAAGGCAAGAGAGTAGCACCAATCTCATGGAATCAGCCACTGCTTCATCACGAAAGTAACATGCTGCAGCATAAGTTTCACAAGTATTGACATCGGTTGTAGCATGTAAGAAGCTTCGGAATCAACAAGGAGTAAGGGAGTAAACTGCTGCTCAACGTGTTCAACACAGTTTGTAAACAACAAAACATGGAACATCCAATGAAACCGAGGGAAATCCAGTAACTCGAGCGGATATGTTACCGTACTGCGTTTATCCATTAAATCCATCACTTCCTCTTCTCTTGTACAGTTCTTAAGCATGGCTTGTTGTGTAACAAGGTTAGCCCCGTCTGTTATCCTGGAAGCAAAAAGCCAATGCATAGCCTTGCATCCGTACTCGATAAGTTGCCGAAAGCGCAGATCGATAACCTTATCAGGGATTGTCCATAGAGCATTGTTACCAAAGTTATTGAAGTACCAAGACATAAGATCTCGAACGGAACCCGTACAAACATCCTCCAAATGATGCAACAACAGATCAAACTCGACAGCAAAAATTACTTCAATAGATTGCGGGCTAGAAATTAATTGCAACCTGAAAAACTTAGCTAGCACCGCGAGTCGTTGCAAATGCTTGAGTCCATTGAACTCATTAGACTGAGCTAGTAGTAATAAAAACAAATGCACTGGGAAATACCCAAAAACTTGAACTGTTAGCAACACTGAATCACCCTTGGGCAATATGACAAGCTTTCTTGATAGATACGAAAAATCCTCAATAGTAAATTGTTTCTTCTTATTCATGTAACTCACAGCAGCCATAGGCTTACCAAGGTGGAGCTCAAATGACCATAGTAGAACATTGCTTGGATCAGAAAAGATTTTTAATTGACATTCAAGAAATAGGAGTGCAGCAACAACGAAAATGCCAGGATCAAAAAACTTAGATTAGACCAAAGCCTGAATTAGTAACAACTCATAGACTTCAACTTCGACTTCATCTTGACTGTTTATAGAAAAAACCTTGCCTACAGGGTGCAAAACGTGACGCACATGCCCAATGCGAGATGCGAGACCAAGTAGAAGAGCATGAGAAACATACCGTCCTCTTGGATAAAAATATATGAAAGTCACACGAGCAAAGTACTCACCAATCGAGCCACCGTAATACACATTCACCAACACTAGCTGATCATATGGTGATCGGACTCCATTACACCTTTCGGTGGAATCCACAATACAAGTACCCAACAACAAAATAGTGTCCTCTTCAGCCTCATTCAAGATAAATTCTATAGCATTATTCATGAGAATATCAACAACATTGTGAAAATAATCAACAAGGAATTGATGCGCAATCAACCCATTTGCATTTAGTTTGAGCTTGGAAATACCCGGATCAAAAAAACTGATGTTCGGTGAGACCGGAAGTCGATTGCAGCAACCACCGAATTGGTGAATTCGAAACCAAAAATGGCCTCTACAGCTCGAGGCAGTGAAGGGATCCCACATACTCATCAAGCAAGCAGGAGGAATCTCACTCGAAGATGTCTCTTGAGACTGCATATGATTGTCTTCAACATCGTGTGGTTTAGGGACTGCCTCAAACTTCACGGCTTGAGTGATTTCCTGCGCCAGCATTTCATCGAACACCTCGACTGCAGCAACCAAACCATAAACACCATCCAATGTCGTTGGGGTAATTGTTTGCATTCGGTTCGGCATTTGATCAAAAACTTCAGCTTCAACAATGTCGTGTGAGTCTGAAACATCATCGACGAGCTTAGATCCATCGTTCTCGCTAATCCCAAACACACACGTTGCATCAGAGGGTGTCTTGAGCATTGCCTCGAACACTTGATCTGCGCCTGGTACACATTCTTGTTTTATCACTTGAGCGACACCAAGGTTGCTCATGTCGTTCTCACATGAAGTCCAGAAGCTAGTCGATCCCTCGAGAACACAAGGAATCTCACTCGATGGATTCTGGTTCAGACGTGAAGTGAGTTGATCCAAAATCTGTCGAAGAAGACGAGTATTCTCCGTAGCCAAAGAAGTGATCGAAGATAACTCTCAGTGTAAATCTTTTGGTTGAAAACGGAGAAGAAGAGCTCTCGTGAAGGCATCCAACCACCCAACTGACGATTTCAGGACATCTAGTCGTACCAGTAAGCGGCGTCGTTGTCAAAATAGAAGGAGGAGATGAGCACACGATCATCCTCACGGATCTGATAAAAATCAAAATAACGACCAGCTTGCAACAACCACCGATCGAGATGGAGACCGGATAAGCGAGTCATGTTCAAAAGAGTATTGGGTTCTGTCATTTGAACGGAAACTCAACGAAAGCTCCAATGTTGTGATCCCTGCAACTTAGTAGTTGTCAAGCAGCAAATAACAGTAACCGAATAACAAATGTAGGAGTCAAGAGGAAAAGTTCATTGATATTCGATAAAAATAGAATTACACAAGCTGAAGAAACAGAGAGGAAGAAGAAAGGGATGAGAGACAAAAACAAAGAAAGAGATGAGAAATAGAGAAATATAGGAGATGAGAAACAGAGTTCAATTTACTTAACAATTTTCATCCTCGATTATGCTAATTTCCCCTAATTATAAAGCAAGTGGTTGCTCGGTTCACACAACATGCAGCTCGATCAATGGGCGTTCGGCCCTATTCATAACAAAAACCTACAGTTAACGAGTTACAGCGTCACTTGAAAACATGGACTTTATTTGAAAGCCATTCCTTACTTCTGGACGAAAGATAATAATTACAATTGTTGAACTTTTTTTATTTAATTGGATTGATATAAGAAAACTGTAACTCAGCTTTGAATCTCTTTAAAAATGAGAAAAAGAAATGCAACAAGAATAAAATGTATCTTTTGGTTTACTGGATTAGAGTTGATTGATGAAGCAATTCAGTCTTTTGAGGAAGTACAGGTGAGCCTTGATTTGATCACATGGTTTGGCATTGAAGACTAGATTTAAACGCCTGAGTATTTTCAGTTTTATTCATCCATGAATACTTGTTAATGTCATAGCAAATTGTTTCATTTTACATCAATAACTACTGCTGTGGCAATGTCATTACACATTGATAATATTAAAAGCTTTCGAACTTCCTCATACTTTCCAAGTTGGATATCATAGAGGGCCTGGTAACTTATTCATTCCGTAATCCCTTCTAAGCCCATAAGAAAAAATTGCACTTTGACAAGAATAATAATCCATGGCAAGGTCTAATATTCCTTTTAACTTAAACCACACAGAAAGTGCTCTCATCCGACTCCTTTTGCCGTTTCCTTTCCCGGCCGAAGGAGAGTCGATTGCTGTTCAGGGTGTGAAGCAACTGTGGTCTAATCCAATCCACAAGCGTAGCCACCCTATAACATTTAAAGGTCTCTTCGTAATCACAACCTCTTAGCCCCTTTCCTTGCAAACTCCATTATTTCCAAGGACAATTCCTTGAAATAGCTTAATTGTAGTGATTCTGCTTTTTTTAGTCTCAAGCAAAGGAACATATCTATATTGCTTTCGTGTTGTCAATAATGGAAGGTCCCCTCAATATATCATCATTATCAGGTTGGCTAACAAACCCTGTCTGTTGACGGTCCTATTGGACCTAATCTGGATATTTTTAAATCATGAACATGTATAGGCTTAGAAGAATGGTTACCACTCAACTTGCTTAACCCAAGTCAAGAATACTTGGTTGATATATATATATATAGTTCAAAAGCTGTAACTGAGTTATCATTGAGTGAGATAGAATAACTTCTGCAACATCGGTCCTGCTAAGTTGAATAAAAGTTTATATAACGTTCAAGAAACAAATAAGAACATGTAATTTTGCAAGCTGTACGGTTTTCAAACGATTGGTATAAATTAGTAATTTTTTAATAAGTAATTTTTTATTATAGTTCATGAATACATAAGTTTATAAATACTATGACCTTTGTATGTCTTATAATAACAAATTTTATTTATATATCTAATGCTTAGAATATAATGTACCTTTTTCTGAAAGTCTCATTTAATTATTATGAATAGTTTTGATGTACTAATAAGGTGGAAGTACGAAAATACTAAATATAAAAATTCTAAAGTTCTACTACTAGTAGTATATTTTCAAAAACACTTTTCTCAATATATTTTTATCTTAATTTCCTACCACATTCTGTTGGTACCAACAAATTTTAGAATTAGGGTATTTTTCAGCACTCATGGTTAATTTTGGTTAGCGCCATCATGTCATTCTCCATTTAGGTAAATCAAATTTCATATTTGAGAAAGATCACTATGATTTTAGAGTTCTCAAATGATAATAATATTCATCTTATAAGCGAAATGGAATGTTGTGGAGAGGTGGTGGCATCGTTGTTAGGAACTTAAATTAATTTCTAAATTCTTGCAATTAAATAAATATAATAAGGGAAAGTCGGAGTTGATTCCACAACGAATTCATATTTGTCAATTATTACGAAAGAAAATAATTAAGAGAGGGGCTGTAAAATTTAGTGATAAAGAAAATAATAAAATGAAAGCTATAAATAAAACGTAACTTAATTTACTGTTACATCCACCCTTGCAACTATGATTAATTATTGGCACAAAACAATTATTTCATTAATCATACACTTGATGTGATACTAAATATTGGTCTTTCTTTAGGATTAGTTAATTAAAAATACATAATTTAATTAACTCTTATTATTTAAGAACCTTAAATACGATCCAAAATTTAATTAAACAATAATGTTAAGAAAAGGAAGACTATAGAAGTAAGATAACATAACATGCGAGGTTGCATTTAATCTATTAATGGAATACTTTTCCTAGGAGTGATGGTTTATGAGGCAACAAATTAAAACTCTTAGGGTATGCTCGAGAGTTTAGGATGGAATGAAATGGAATGACAATTAATGGAATGGAATGGAATGACAATTAATAGAACGGGCCACTCCATTGTTTAGAAGTTTCAATAAAATAAGAGAGAGACTCCTTTAACTATTGTTTGGAAGTGATATTAAAAATGAATGAAATGGAATGACTTGTAATTTTTTTCCCAAAATTAGCCTTATAATAAAATATGCATAGTTGCCATGAAACTATTTTAGTAATTCCAAAGCATTTCAAATTATAGGATGCCCAGAATATAGTTTTCTTATTTTCTTATATAAGCAATCAACTTTCTTGTTTTTTTTTATTAACCATCATCGCACTGTACTCTTCGTTAGGCATTTATTCATGTATTTTGTTATGGTTAATAATCATTCTTGTCATTGTAAATCTATTGCTACACAACATAGGATAAGCGCACGTCCATCAATGAACAAAGAAGATGACACTAGCATCAATAAAAATTTCTGATTTCTTCACATACAAAAAGTGTCAAGAAGATGAAAACAGAAGAATAGTCGATGCTTACCTGATGGAACGAAGAGAGATGACCCTAGTAGCAGTTGAGGAAAAAGTTCATCAATGGAAGAAGCCAGTTGAAGGAGAAACACAATGGACGTAGTAACATGTAGCTGCGTAGGTATTTGTTGGACTGGGATTATAATTTCATTAACTTTTTAGGGTATTTTTGTCATTAAATTAGGATTTGGAAGGCAAGTCATGCTATTCCATCCTTGACCCCTCAATTTGAGAGATCACAAAATATTAGATTTTGGATGGCAAAGGATGACTTCCAAAGCCATCAATTGTCATTCCATCCTGTTTCAAAATAGACTCCCACTCAATGGCCTAAGTGATTTGGACC
>JANJEY010000005.1:20491639-20511338 GCA_024703695.1 Erythroxylum cataractarum | reverse complement strand
TGCTTGAATGTAATATTGAAGTGTTAATTGTATGTGAATGTGATGAACTAAATGCTTTATGACATGAATGCATGATCACAAAGTGTTTCTCAATATAAATGTTGAATACCAAACTAAAGTCCGATGGTATGTGAAAGTGAATAAGTGATCATATGTGATTGATGCATTTCATTTCATGAATGCATGAAATATAATGGTAGTTGTGATCAGAGTAGCCACCGATCAGAGCTTAAAATAGTCTCAAGCTCAAAAGTGATTCAGAGCCTCAGGCTCAACGTTTAATGAACCCTATATGGGACAGTTTAGGCACTCTGTCACAACAAAGTAATAAATGGAAAGTGGGTCTCATATGCATTACATATGCATAATATGGATGATTAAATTGCATTGAATGTGAAATGTGAACTGATGTGAAAGTGAATTATGTGTTATATGACAGGGCAAGTCATCACTGATGGTCACTCACTGAATTCACAAAACTCACCCAAAATTTGCAAATATTTTTCAGGATCGGAAGAATACCTCATTAGGCAAACAGGAGTATGCCTACGACATACAAGTAAGGGATAGAGGTCGGGATCAGTTCGCATCTGGATTGTATTCCTTTATTTTCTTACTGAATTGTATTTTTCGCAAATTGTGTACGAAGGAATGTATTCTGAAATTAGTATACAATGCGTATGTGAATGTAATCATGTTGTATTGTCAGTATAATTATGAATGTTTTGTTTCTAGTATGGGCCTTAGTGATTAAAGAAACTTTGACGATTTGAAAAATGTTTATGGAATAAAATGGGCTCTATTTGATGATTGATTTCCACATACTATCTTTGTGATTTCAAAAAAAAAAATATATTGAGTTTTAACTGATTGAGTGTTTTAGCACACCACCCCTGTGGGGCACGGACTCGGATATCACCCAAGATGTCAGGCACGTGTCTTGTAAGAGTGGGATGCTACAGTCCTAGCCACAAATCATCATGCCAAGCAATCCAAAAGCATAAACCCTAGACAAACTCATAAAGGAATCAAATATAAATGAAGGTTGTGTGCGTTTGTTCTGCTTGTGGGTAGCATGGTTTCTTATGAATGGATTTGCGTTGTCTTTTGCTGGTGGGGACTGCATTGGTTGTGTGTGGAAGCTGCATTGTTGGAGGGCTGCATAGTTACTGGTGGAGACTGCGTTGGTTGTGTGTGGAAGCTGCGTTGTTGGAGGGTTGCGTAGTTGCTGGTGGAGAGGTGCATCTTTTTTTGTAAAAGGATGGATGCTGCGTTGTCTTCCTGTGAATGGATGGAGGAAGCATTGTTGTTGTGGTGCGTGGGGACTTGAATGGAGGCTGCGTGCGTGTGTGGGTCTTCTATTGGTGGGTGGAGCTACACCACGTGGGTCTGTGTGCGTGTTTGATGGAGGCAGCGTTGTTATGTGCTGAATAATTGGAGGCTGCCTTGTTTTTCTGCTTTTTCTAAAATACATTCCACCCTCTTCCTTTTTGGCTGCACAGCGTATTCTTCCTCTATTCCAAAAAATGCCAGCATTTTCTTTCTCTATTCAAAATTGTTGCCCTCTGCTGCATTTTGTCCCTTGGTCTTGTTTTTGTTTAATCTTTTTTTTTTGCTGACGCTGGTATTTTCTCTAATTTAGTCACTTTCGACTTCTTTTCTCCAAAACAACTCCTAACATCCAAATATAAAATAAAAATAGGTATTTAGCAACTATTTACCTCAAAGCACTACGCAATTTCCCTACAATAATGCATCAAATAAAAGCCTATCAGTATCTCTATCACTGTGATGACATTGTTTAAACATTGGAAGAGTTCGTTTATAGTTTCTCCCTGTTTCATGCAAATAGTTTCATATTGATGCACTAAAAGACTTATTCTATGTTTCTTTACCCCATTTGTTCCTTCAAAAGTAACTTGAAGCTTGTCCCATATTTCCTTTGCTATAGAATAGTAGGATACTTTTTCATAGTCGTTTGGAGATAATGCATAGATCAGATAATGTCTAGCTTTGGCATTTAGCTATGCGTTTCTTCTATCAGCATCAGTCCATACTTCTATGTCGTCAGTAGTAAGAGGTGTAGCTCCAACTTTGATAACTTGCCATATTTTGATATCTAGAAATTGAAGATAAATATTCACTCTTTCTTTCTAATAGGAATAGTTGTTTCCATTAAAATAGGGAGGCTTTGAGACAGATTGTCCTTTAACACTTCTCAATTGTTTACCATGATCTATCACGTGTTGTAAAACACAATAAATGTGAAACCTCGTTCTGATACCAAATGATAAAGCAAAAACAGGCAAGAGAGGGGTAAATTGTGTGTGATTTAAAAAATTTGTAGGTTACTATCAATTTATGTAAATGATAAGAACCTGCTAAATTTCAATAGAAAAGTCTATAAATAGAAGGAGCTTGTTAAAAAAAAATGAAAGGATCTTGTTAATGTTTGAAAAATGAAAGGAGCCTATTAACGAAAGAAAACTCTTGCAATATTAAAATAGAAGGAGCTTGCTCCAAAAGTGAAGGAGCCTCTTGTAAATTAAACACACACACTATAATGCAAAATTTTAAAAGAGAGAGGGTGACACAGTCAATTTATATTGGTTCAACTTATAACAAAGCTTACCTCCAGTCCCTAAGTATTTGACTTAAGTATTTCACTATAAAACTCCAAGTAGTAAATTTTCAGGAGCCTTTTTAAACCACAAGTATATATTTTCCAAGGTTCTTCAACCTTCTACACTCGTAGTGTTTAACAAGCTTCTACAAGCTCTTAACAAAAATGTATAAAGGGTTTAACAGTCTCTCTTAATAAAGTGATTTCACTTTCTAAGGCATAAGGAGTTTTATATAGATATAACTTTAAAAAATATTAATGTTGCTGAAGTATTTCACAAATCTGTGTGTTTTTGCAAATGTAGTGGCTCTTCCTTAATCAGACATTTTCTTCGACTAATCGTTGCTTCATTTCTATCCTGAGTTAACTTTATATCTAACAAATCTTTGATATCATCTCTACTAGAATCTTCCAATATTTAGATTTTAAGAGAAAAGCTTTGTCAAAAATTCCAGAGTTAATTATTCGAATTAGTAAGATCTTTTTAGATGTCGTGGAATCATTTCTAATAAGGTAAGTTTATTAAAAAGGTTTTTGCAAGAAAGAAGGCAAATTTTCTATGATTTTATTTCCTTTTAAGAATTTTGTCGTTACTAATAAGAGAAAAATAACTTTGATTTGAATTTTGAAATATTATATAATTATCATAAAAATATTTAATAATAAACTTTGAGCTAACATAAAGAAGCAAAAGGTGGTCAGGAGCAAGGATGTGGTATTCCAAGAGCATGAGAGAGGTGCTGATCTTTTGAAAGGAGATAAGTCATTCTATTGCAGGTCATCAAGTGAGATTGTTAATTCTGCCTAAATTCCTTCCATTGCTGAGTAGGCTACAGGTGAAGGAGATGAAGTGTGTGACCAAGCACAAGTTAATGATGACTAAATATAGCTTGGTAATGATGGGCTCCTTGAATCACATTTAAATAATGTTGAAGATGAAGATATTGAGGATAATGAGAGGGGGAGCAATATGATCCAATAGTTGATGGAACACATTTTTAAAGGTGGACAAGGGAGAAAAGGCTTTCTACAAGGTATCCAAGTTTAAAATACCTATTGATTACTGCTACGGGAGAGCCTAAGAATGTGTAAGAGGTTACATTTTGTGAAGAAAAAGATCTATGGCTCGTAGCTATGAAGGAAAAAGAATGATACATAAGAGCTTATGAAGTTTTCAAAAGGTAAAAAGGCTCTGAAAAACAAATGGGTGTTTAAGATTAAAAAAAAAAGGTGATAAGTTAGTTAAGCATAAAGCAAGGCTAGTGGTGAAAGCGTTCAAACAAAAGAAAGGTATTGATTTTAATAAAATTGTCTCACCAATGATTAAAATGACCTCAATAGGAATAATATTGGGTTTAACTGCCTACTTGGATCTTGAAATTGAGCAGTCAGATGTTAAAATTGATTTCTTGCTTAGATATTTGGAAGAAAATATGTACATGGAGCAAGCGAAAGGTTTCAAAGCCAGAGGCAAAGAAAATCTGCTCTTTAAGTTAAAGAAAAGACTAAATGGGCTAAAACAAACTCCAAGGAAGTGGTATCGAAAATTCAATTCCTTTATGACATATTATAGTTACAAACAGACTTATGATGATGCTTGTGTGTATTTCAAGAAGTTCTCAGGTGATAACTTCATCATTCTTCTTTTTTATGTTAATGATATGTTGATTATTGGTCAAGATGTTGGTAGAATCCAAAAGTTGGAGGAGGACTTATTTAAATATTTTGATATGAAAGATTTGGAACATACAAAACAAATTTTAAGCATGAAGATAACTCGGGACAGGAAGAGTGTGAGAATATGGTTATTTAAGGAAAGATATATTGATCGATTGCAAGAAATGTTCAATATGAAGCATGCCAAGCCAATTAGCATGCCATTGACATCTCACCTAAAAGTGAGTAAGTGTGCATGTCCCTTAAAAGAAAAGGTGAAAGATGGTATATCCTTTATTCCATATTCATCTACAGTTGGGTCTTCGATTTATGTAATGAAGCGGAGTTTATGCTTTAGTGATAGTGAGCTAACTTTAGAAGGTTTTGTGGATGTAGATATGATTGGAGATCTTGATGGAAGAAAATCTACTTTAAGTTTTCTGTTCAAGTTTATAGGGATGCCATCTCATGACAATCTAAGCTATAAAAGTATATGGCTCTATCTATGACTGAGGAAGAGTATGTAGCGATAGTGGAAGCATGTAAGGAGATGCTCTAGCTGAAAAGGTTCATTCAAGAGTTGGATGGGAAGAAAGGAGACTATATAGTATTGTATGATAGTCAAAGTGATATTGACTTGAACAAAAAAAATATGTACCGTTCTTGTAATATAGATGTCAGATATCATTGATTTATTTTTGTGATTTAAGAGCAATAATTAAAGTTAAAGAAAGTTTATACGACTTTGAATAATATTAATATGTTGACTAAAACGATTCCCAGAAATAAGCATGAGCTTTGTAGTAAGCTTGTAAGGATGTATCTCAAGTAGATGATGAAGAATAATGTGTCTTTCCCTTAATTTCGCTGGAGGAGAAATTTTTTTAGTGTCCAGTCCCATTTGAGCCTTTTGGTGATTGTAGATGTCTTTATGGTTCGTGAGGATGACGAACAATTGAAGACAAGATGGATGAAACTCTTCTGGGAGAGCTTCGGTCTTGTAGAGTGCTACATGCCCATATCCTTATTTATACAGTTGTGTATATAAATCATGTAAACATACATGTCCATGTAGAGTGACAAACGCCCTTATCTTGACTTATATGGCAGTGTGGATCAACTGTGTAAGTCTTTGGAGCCGTGTGAAGGACTATCTGAAGAGCGAAGACATACATAATTGTGTACACGCCTGTGTGAATGACATATACACCCGCGTGTAACGACCGTATAAATCTACGAGTGAGGAAGTGTGCACGGTCAATTACACAACTTTGTAGGTGATCATGTATGATGCAGAAGAACCTATGATTTAAAAAAGAAAAATATACAATTATGATAGTGCGGCCATAATATCTAAAAGTGAGGAAAAACAAAGAGAAGGCAAGTAGTGTTATATTCTTATCCTTTTTTATTGTTTTTATGATTGGTTTGAGTGTTATGTTGATTGTTACATCAATTTTGATTTCAATCATGAAACTTTGTAAAAAACCTCATTGTTGTGGTAAGAGATTAACTTTTTTAAATCCTTATTAAGTTTAGTTGATTTGTTCGTCGAGTTGGCCCATAGTTTTTTCCCTTACACTAGAAGATTTTCCATGTAAATTTTGGTGTTTGTTTCATTGTTAATTTTCTTATTCTCATACTGATTTGTTGGTGCAAGTTGAAGAGTGTTAGAATTTATAATGGACCTATAGGCCCACACAAGAAGGAAAGTTAGACCACATACAAGTCTAAGTGAGGTTCCATCCTAAAACCAATTGGTGATAGGCGGAGTACCCCACTAGACTTTTATGCTAATCTTCTTTCTTCTCTTTCTCCAATGTAAGATAAACTCTCACTTTATATTTCAACATACTCCCCTCACGTGTGGGTCTAACACGTAACATAATCTATCAATTCGAGGGCTTAACGACTAACATAAGAGCAACCTGCTCTGATATCATGTTAGAATTTATAATGGACCTATAGGTCTACACAAGAAGGAAAGTTAGACCACATACAAGTCTAACTGAGGTTTTATCCTAAAACCAATTGGTGATAGGCGGAGTAGCCCACTAGACTTATATGTTAGTTTTCTTTCCTCTCTTTCTCCAACGTGGGAAAAATTCTCACTTTATATTTCAATAAAGAGTACTTACATTATTGATATTTAGTTGATCTTTTAGAGAATTGAGTTATTATCTCCCAACAAAAATACCTAGTAAAAAAAATATAAAATCGGATATCTTACTTTCGTGGCTACCGAGCACTTAAACAAGAATAAGAAACTGGGATGGTACTTGCCTACGAGCACTTAAAAGAAGCTAGCAAATTGAATTACTTAAGCCTCCTTGCAAATAGAAAATGAAGAGCCAAGTGCAAATTATCTCCCAAACCATGGTTAAGCCATCTTCTCCAACACCAAACCAACTTCGCCATCTCCAACTATGCTCTCTCGATCAAATTATGGTTCGAATCTACTCTCCTTGGCTCGTCTTTTATCCCAACTCACCCAGTATCAGCAATGTTGAGAGATGCGAGCGACTTAGGAAGTCTCTGTCCGAGACATTAACTCTATTTTATCCTTTGGCAGGACGATTGAGAGAAAATTCTTATGTAGATTGCAATGACAAGGGTGTCCCTTTCGTGGAAGCTGAAGCAGAAGGCACTATTCTGGACATTCTTCAAAACCCAATTTGCAATAATCTCAACAAGTTTATTCCTTTCAAAATCGAAGAAGACAGTGATCTGTGTTCTTTTGTTCAGGTCACCTACTTTGAGTGTGGTGGAATGGTAATTGGTGTCGGATTATCGCATAAGATTGCTGATGGCTCGTCAGCTGTTACATTCTTGAACAGCTGGGCGGCAATCGCTCGCGGAGAAAGAAATAATGTACTTGTTCCTAAATTTGAAGCAGCCAAGTACTTTCCTCCCGTCGACATCTCTGACTTTGATCCTTGTTTCGAGGTCGTCAAGGACAATACTAAGATTGTTTCAAAAAGGTTTGTTTTTGATGCAACTAGCATCAAGAAACTTCGAGGCAAGTACACTGAAAATTGTTGCAACGCCTCTGGCAATATGATCAAACATCTCACGCGAGTTGAGGTGTTAACAGCGTTCATCTGTAGTAGATTCATGGCGGCAACTCAAATTAAGGCAGATAATTCTGATACATTCTATATGGTGAAACACGCTTTGGACTTCCGAAGAAGGATGGATCCACCTCTTTCTGCACAGCATATAGGAAATTTAATTTTTGAGCCTGTGGTAGCAGAAACTCAAATCGATACCGAAGATAAATATTGTTATGGTGTCATTAACCAAATGAGAAGAGCAGTAATGAGCGTAGACACAGAGCATGTGAAGAAATTTCAAGATGGAGATGAGCACCTAAAATTAATGAAAGATAGAGCCGAGAGGCAGAGGTACAAGAAAGTTGTCTCTCTTAACTTCACTAGTTGGTGCTGGTTTCCAGCATATGAAACTGATTTCGGATGGGGAAAGCCCGAGTGGATAGGGACAGCTTGTTGGCCTTATCAGAATATGTTTATACTCTATGACACCAAAGAAGAAGGTGGAATAGAGATTAATGTCATCTTGGAAAAAGAAGACATGGCCAAGTTCGAGAAGGACCATGAGCTTGCTGCATTTTTAACGCCGAAGTTTCAAATCTAATGCTACCCGTACTCATCGATAACAATCATTGGCAACAGCCCTTCTTTCGACGTCACATGTTCCCATGCGCTTCAAAAACATGTTTTTCAGCATGTAAGTTATAAACTTAGTTCTTGTCTTTTCCAATGATACATCGTAAGTTTCATGTTTTTCAGCATGTAAGTTATAAACTTAGTTCTTGTCTTTTCCAATGATACATCGTAAGTTTCTTTGATAACTGTCCGCTTACATTGACTTAAGGGAGAGGGAAATGTTTTATTAGTTATAATAATAAAACCCTAATGAAATCTACATGTCCAATACTATTATTTTTGACCCATCTCATATTATACTTTATGATTATTACATTAATCTAACACTAGATTAAAATTATATCTACTGTTATTCGAAGAGCTTGTTTGTTAAATCTTGGAGAGTTATGGTTAATCTATACTTGTGAGACAGAATTAAACTCTTAAGAAAAGTGATTGTTTTTCTTTTTTTGTCATAGTAGTTTAAGATCATGTTGATATAATCACAAAGCTCGCGACAGATGTCAAGTTCAGCGCTTGTAAAAACTTGATAAATGTCAAGTTCAGCGCTTGTGCAAACACGACGTATAAAAATACTATACATTAGTTTTTTCAACTCAGAGTAATGCAATACTTATTTTAAGTAGTGGCGATTTTCAGTTCCGTAAATTTTGGCCAGTTGATTTGATTTGACATTAAAGTCAGTCCATTTATCTTAATTAATTTCATTTGATAAAAAGCTTGTGAAACTGAGTTGAAAAAAAAGTTACTTTTATACGTCAATTCAGATTTTTTTTTTAAGATATTCAATGTTATGAATACAGAATTAATAATGATATTGATATTGATACCGATATTAGATTTATTTTTGGTATAATACTGCATCAGTATTAATTAATTTTGAGTGCTATTTTAGATTTTTTGAAATTAATAAAAGAATTCTTAATTTTTTAAAAATTACAATATACTCTAAATTTATCTTTCAATAAAAAATTACCATCTTGAAAAATACTAACTCTTTAAATCCATGAAAAATATTGTATACATATACATCCATGAAAAATACTAATTCTTTAAATTCTATACATATATATATACATATACATGGTAGCTTTCCATAACTTTCTCTCCGTCTCTTTACAGAATCGTTGGCTTTTTTAGTCTTGTCGGCTAGGGGCTGGGGCCATAAATAATAAAAAGGTCACTATCTCTTTTTATTACACATCTCACTTTGTTTTCGTTCACTGTTGCTTTCTCTTCAACTTTTTGATAAAATAAACACGCACAAGAGGGAAATAAATTGTGTATAAAAAATTTGTAAGGTATTTTAAATCTTTAAAATCTTTCTTAAACAAAATCAACTTATAAATGAAAAGATCTTATTAAACTTTGAAAGGAACTTGTTAACGTTTAAAACAAAAGGATCATATTAGTTATTTAAAATACAAAAGAAGTTTATTAATCGAAAAGATCCTATTGCGCTAAAAAAGAAAGAGGCATATCAATCGATAGGAGTCTGCTAAAGCTCAAATAGAAATAAGTTTATTAATTGATGCTTAAAGTGAAAAGAGCCTCTTGCTTTATACAAATAGGAGCTTATTAAAAAATTAAAAGAGCGTCTTAAAAGCACAAACTTATAACGTGGAGATTTAAAAGTTATGAAAAGAAAAAAAAATGACACAATACATTATACCGGTTTAGCTAACAAACGAGTCTACATCTAATCTTTAAGTGTCCAATTTGAGTATTTCATTATAAGAATTCGAGTATTAAATTTGACGAGCCTCACCAAGCTCACTAATACATATTTTTTAAGGCTCTTCAACTTTCCACACTCAAAGTATATAACAAGCTTCTAAAAGCACAGAAAAATAAAATGTAAAATCAAAAGTAAGTTCTCAAATAACAATATCTCTCATAATAGAGTAATTTCACTTTTTAAGGCACTTCGTTACTTCACAAGTGTGGTTACTTCTTCTTTACATAATCAATTTCTTCAACTAGCCGTTGTTTTATCTTAATTATGAGTTGACTTTAGATTTTCAATATTATCTCTGCTGGAATAAAAATTTCCAGTGTTAATTGTTCAAAAAGGTAAGATCCTCCGAATGTTAATAAGGAAAGTTTACTAAGAAGGTTTCTATAAGAAATGAAGTAATTTTCTTATGATTTTATTTTCTTTAAAAAATATTGTTATCTGTACAAGAAAATAAATCCAATTTGAATTTTGAAATATTGTTAAATATAAACCATGAGATCATAATCTCCCCTTTTTTATGATAACAAACAACAATAAATATATTTTTTTAAATTTAAAGAGATAATAAATGATTTTGAAAGATACTTGTGACTTTTATATGTTCAGACATAATTAGAAGGAGTTTGTCTCTCAAGAAAGGAACCTATTGTTTATATATCACATATTTTCACAAGTTCAATAGCAGAATCAATCACATATATTATTAAAGCAGCATTAATAAATTTATATTGAGAAATATAGCATCATATATGTAGAAATATGCAAAAAAAATCAACCTAAACTCTCTCCCTTTGTTGTTGTCAAAAAATAATAAAAGAGTATAGTGAGAAAAAGCTATCACAAGTTTGAATAAGCCATACAGAAAAGAATAGCAATAGAGTTAATAAAAGGATTCGAAGATTTTTCTCAACAAAATCTACATGTCAAGAAGTTGATTTTGCATACTATATATTTGTTCTCACATTTGTTATTGATTGTCTTGAATGTTTTGCAGTTGTTGATGAAGTTTTGTACTATTTTCATCCTGAGAAGGAACAGAAGTTTGTTGGTCTAAAGCAGAATCTAAGTTTTTTTACTACTCTTTCAGATACCTAGACATTGTTTTGCAATTTGCATCCAAATTGATAAAGAATGGGAGGGTGAAACTTGGCCCGTGCATACCAATTTAGACTTGCAAAAGGAGTTCCATAATGGTTGAAAACCTTAGTGAGTAACATCCTATAAGGTAAGCAACTGGTGGTATTCTTATAATTCCCCTTATCCGTTATGAACCTCAAGATCATAGTTGGAAGATTCATTTTGTTCCCTTTTAACAAATTATGCACCACATAAGTGTCCAGCAAGCTGCACCTTTCAACTGAGCTACTCCTAGGAAAAAATGAAGTAGCTGAAAGCGATGCAAGGCATTTTGATATTAAGTCTAATTGCTATTGCGGTCTAAACAAAGCAATATAAATTAAATTTTATCTAGACCAACTAAAGGCAAGCGTACCCCGTCAACAAGTAATATAAAATAGTAAGAACCGGATATCATACCTAAGGAATTCCAACATGCAAGACAATTAAATTAAACGAAGCAAAATTACTCAAACAATCAAGAATTGATTGATTTGAAAATAAAACAAAATAAGCGAATCAAGGAAATATGCAAGATGCAAAGTATGAATTAAAAATGACTAGACTTAATCAAATGACATAAATTAGCTAAGGTATTGGACTTTAATTGGATTAGACACTAAAAATTGTAACAGCAGATTGGTCTAGGAATTACTTCACTTAAGCAAGTCAAACCCAACGTTCATATGAATTCTCTTCTCTTCTAAATCTGAGTTATCCACTTGGTTCATAGATAATTCCAAATAAAAGACATTCAATAAAAGAAGCCTAAAATTAAGTTCGTTAATCCTAGGTGTCCTTATATAAGATCCTAAGGTTGGTTTACACTTTAGTCTCAATTATGTTACTTAATTGATTTTCCAACAAATTAAATCTCATTGGTTATGGTATTCAACCATCTAAGGCCTTAATCTAGATGATCAAGCTGAATTATAACTAAATATGCATTCAATCAAACAAAAATCAATACCACAAAAATTTGTCCTAATCTAATATCAATCATAACCTTAATCGAAAAATATCTTACTCACATATTGTGGCACCCCACTCTCGCTAGACATTTACCCGACATCCTGAGTTATATTCGAGTATGCATCCCGCCAAAGTGGTGTGCTAGTAAAGTCAATCAGTCAAAAACTCAGTATAACTTTTTTTCAAAAATATCAAACGCGTACGTGGAAATCAATAACCAAATCGGGCCCATTTTAATCATAAACTTTTTCAGTCACAGTAATACAATCATCCAAATTTCAATAGCCAATTAGGCCCATTATAAATACAAAATTCTTGTGGTCATAATTTCATTACATTGCAAAATCATTTACAAATATCTCCAATATGGAATGGTATTACAAAACAAAAATGCTCGAATACACAAGTTACAATAATTTTGGAAACACTATTTGATACAAAAATAAAGAAAACTAATACAGATGCGAACTGATCCCGACCCCAATCTCTTACTCAATTGTAGTGTATACTCCCATTTATCTAACAAGGTAACTCTTCGGGGCCTAAAAAATATTGTAAATTTTGGGTGAGTTTTGCGAACTCAATAAGATAACCATCATCGATGGTTTTCTCAATTCATGCAACACATCAATACACATAACATGTAATTCACATCTTTGCATTTAGCATAATTCAACATATCTCATATTCTCACTTACAAATGAGGTAATTTTGCATTCCAAACAATCAAACATACTTATTTAAAATCTGTATGAAATGCTTATGTGACTCTTTTCTAATTATTACGTTGTTATGTCTGAGTGCCTAACTGTCCCGTATCCATTGTGGATACCGGGCTCATTTATAACTGTCCTTTATTCGTTAGAGATACAGAGCTCAGTTTACATAATGAGCCTTTGGCTCTTATCTTCGGACTGTGGTTTGGCATTCAACATAATGTTGAGTATCACTGTTGCATTCATATACATATTAACAGTTTTCTTCCGAAACTAGGTCTGACATTTAACAATCAAATCATGTATCACGTATTTTGTCAAATTCACATACAAGTAGCACTTTAGTATCACATACATGCATCAAATCTCGGACCTTCATTGTCCGACATCAACCCAAAATCAATCTGCACTTATATCATCATTTAAAACACATTTTTAAAGCAAACAATTAATTAAGAGAAACTATCTAGGTTACTCACACGCTCCAGATTAGCACTAGCTTTAATGATCCGGAAACATTTAAATGCAGAAGTTTATTCTACACATCAAAATTATGCAATACACACAATGCACACACACATTAATATTTGCACAATTATAAGCATTCATTTATGCACACATCTGTGTATGGAATTGTACAATGCATGTTCATGACAATCCCGGGTATTGCTCTATTATTCACATCCCGTAAACATTCGTATTCCCAAAATTCATATAAGTACCATTTCTACTTATGGTTTATTCCTCAATAAAATCATTAGAATCTAATTTCATATCCCAACGATTCATTTCAGATATTTTCCAAACATTGACTTTCGGATGCATTATTCTTGATCATTTAGACAATGAAAATGAAGTAATTTGGGAACACTTTCTTTTTGAAAATTTTTGTTCTATCTCATAAGTTTCTAATGACACCAAAATCATTCAATCTAGTTCAGTAGTGTGAAAGTTATAATCTAAATATTTTCAGTCTGCTTTTATTTTGAGACAATGCCTTATACCTAATTTCCACCCAGAAACTGAAATTCTTAGAGTCCGATTTAGAATTTGATTTCTCCAGACGAAATCAATAATCAGTCCATTTGGATAACTATAGAAAAAAATATGTCCAAAATACCTATATATGTTTAGTGTAGAGAAAAGTTCACCGCGGCGAAATTCGGAGAGGAATTCTAGAGTAATTTTCATAAGTTCACCGCGAAAAAAACCTAGAGTTAGCTGTAGAGAACTTTACCTAAAAGAAATCCTAGCTAACCTTCATGTTTGCCACGATGAAGCAAGGAGGTTTTTCTGCGGCAAACTTTCACAAATGCATACCTAGTTTTTTTTCCAACTTTAGGTCAGATTTTGGGACTCTTCTACACAGAATTTGAATTTGACTTCTTTATGAAAAATGTAGCTATATGCCTCTAGTTTAATCCAAATTAAGAATCATTTCATTTGAACAACTAGAGAAAATTTTATAACTAAAATATTGAAGTATACTCAGTGAACATTTTTCCTGCTACATTTTTCTAGATTTCCAGCTCTTTACTTATCAAACTCAAAACCAAATGCCTAATATATCACTTCTAGCTCACTTATTCATCATTTCTCCATTATTATAACTCCATTTCAACTTAATATCATCCATAAAACAACTCATAATCCATTATTTAGCATTTATGTGAAACAAAACATCAATATGTATACATTCATTTCTTCACCAACATTCTAGCATATACTCAACTCCTTTGTCATGATCATTTACCACTAAACTATCATCACATATGCTCCATTTAAAACAAGACATCAAAAACAAAGTTTAACTTACTTGTTTAGCTCCAAAGCTCCTACAAATCATCGTGAAACCCTAGCTCCTCCAACATACATGATCTTCACTTTTTAAGGTGGAATATGTTAGGTCATTTAGAAACAAGAAGAAGGAGACCATGAATCTTGAAGAAGCAAGGTGAAAGAGTTGAGCAAACATCAACGTGAGAGGGTAAGGGTAGGATGTCGTGAGTGAAGAAGAAAGTAAATGAAAAAGATGAAGAAATGAAGCTAACGAAAATAAGAGGCAATAGCAAGTGAAGGATAGTTCAACACTAATGCTTGGGAGAGGAGAGTGCCATAGATGGAGAAGAAGAAGAGAGAAAGATGAAAAATGAAGAAGATGAAGAAATGTGGCATAAGTCGTGAATGGCCAAGTGAAAGACCCAAAAGATGGTCTTTCATTTAACAAATTTGTGACTTAAACATGTGGTGTGACAAGTGACAAGGTCTCTTCTTGTCTTTTATTAACTAGTTCATTTATCTCCTATTTTCAACCATTTTTTCAATGACATAAGTTATTAAATCTTAATGTCACATATAAAAATTTCCATTGTCATTTGACTCTTATTTCTACTACCATTTAACAATAGTTTTGCCACTTGGCAATTTTTCTAGTCCCAAAATACCCTAAAATTTTAGAAATGTTCCCAAAAATTCCAAAACTTCTAAATCAATAATTATAATCACCAAATCAAATTTTCAATACAATCAAACCACAATTTCCAATAAAATCACATTTACAAATAATTATACCCGAAAATGCCAATGAAAGCATATACAATCATTTTTATATGCAAAATTTACTATTCATGTGTGTACGTACGCTACATTAAGCATGAGCATGAAATGAACTTTCTTCTAATCTCTCATTGCTATTTTCTCCATTACCGAAATCTAGAGGTCCAACCCTTAGTATGCGAATGGGATGTTACATTATAAGTTTCCAAACATGTGAATATCTTTACTTTCCATAGATTCATTTTTCAAGGAATCATATTCCAAATTCACTTTACTTTCTCGCCAACCAAACGGGGCCTTAGAGGAAAACAATCTTTACCTTTCTCGAATCTTCAAACTTTTACTCGATTAAGGAGGATGATTGTCGATGCTCCAATGGCGATGCTTGCGGTGTTCCATGGAACTACCTCTTCTCAGTTCTTCACTAAACTAGCTACTCTTTTGAGGTAACTAACTTCATCTCAGACATTTTTTAACGATTAGGGAAAATTATGTGTCATTAAGAACTTTCTTTATTGTTGGAGGAGGGAGAAACTCTCTAAGGTCAACTCTTCAATGACCAGCTAGTGAGTGAGGTCATAACTCAAGTCAGTAGTGATTCCTGCTTTATAACCTTACTCGATGCCTTCTTAAACCAAACTCTATTGACATATTGGGTATGACTAAGCTGAATTCCATTCATCTGGGATTTACAGAGACCTTCGAAGACTAGCCAAAAAGGGAGGATGAGGAAGAGATCTCATCCACGAAAAAGGTACTCGATTTAAAGGTTTATAGATCTTACTTTCTTTTCCTTGAAAACTCCACTGTTTAAACAATTATCCATTGATGATAGGGATATAGATCAATAGCATTGATCTTTAAGTAGTGTTCAAACCAGTAAAATGGGGAGATTTCAAGTGAGTCAGTACTAAACCACTTTTCTTTTTCCTTAGATACTGTGAAGAATAGTATGCTTGTATAATTATGGGTGCTGTTGTGAACTATGGTTGGATTTCATTTCTACATTATGAATTAAGTAACTAGTTCATAGGAAAGATTTGAACTGGCTAATTGCTATAATCTCCATACAAGGGCCATTCTCTTAGTGCAGTGTAGGTTTAATTGATTGATGATCAGTTGCTCCCTTATGTAGGCAGTAATGAGATCTATTAGAGAGATTATCGAAGTAGATTGATCTTTAAATTGTCTGCTATTCCTCTCTTTCCAGATAACTTGAAAACATGTAGCCTCTAAGAGTATTATAATAGCCTTATCAAATTTTAAGATATTCAAGTTAGGTAATTCTTATATGATATTTGTGAGTTATCCATACTTAAAATTAGGGGCACATAGAGTAGAAATTTTTGCCCATATTCCTCTGGAGAAAACACATTCAAAGAAGAGATGATCTTTAGTTTCATCCTTTAGATTGCATAGGATACATAGCTTAGAGGAGGTTAGGGATTTCAAACTATCCAAGGTACTTAGCCTGTCCCACATTGCTAGCTAGAGCAGAAAACTAACATTAGGTCTAAGGGCCTTATTCCAGATCAAAGTATCCCACCATACTCGATTTAGAGACCTTCCCCTCATCTTTCTGACTTCCTTAATAGTAATCACATAAATAGGAATACCCTTCCACAAATATGTATCTCCCTCCCTATGACTTCTAAATTGAGGAATGTTCAAAAGTGAACTCTCATATAAGTAAAGAGTCCGATTCCCATTCCATATTAGTTCTTGGAGCTTAGTATCCTTAGGGAACTGATTTAATAGGGAAATTGCCATCAAGTTTTGTATTAAAGGTCCATTCTTTATCTAGTTTTCATGCCATAAGGAAAGTCAGTCTCTTACCCCTATCTGGCAAGTAATGTGCTAATATATCTCCTCCCTCATTTTAAGAATTTGGTTAAAAAACTAGGTGTAGCTGACTTTGGAAAATCTTTATAATCTTTACATTTAGGAGTTAGTAAACTTAAGAAAATCTTTATAATCTAGACAGATATAAATTCCTAGGCTATCAAATTGCTCTCTCAAACCATAATCACCTATCCTCAAGTTGTTCGTAAGCTTTACTATTTGATCCTAAGTAATATGTCCTATTTCAAGCTAACATACATTTTCTTATTGGTGGTGCTAGGCAGCTTGATTGATATCATTTCCTTAACTAGTGCTTTAGGTCATCTCCTTATCTAATGATTATTTATAGCTTCCAACTCACTATAGCCAAGTACTTTGAACCTTCTGTCCTATATAGTTAGATGTTGTTTAATCAATCTAAACTACTTTGAGATAAAGTCAAATGTCATTTAAATGTTGCTACAGTATAATCAATTTAATGGATAATTAGATGAAGATGTCAATGTACACATCATCAATTTTTTAAAGATTTTTAACATCTTTAAGATTAATAAAGCTACTAAAGATATAATATAAATAAGGTTGTTTCCATTTTTATTAATGGATCAAGCTAAGTATTGGTTAAATGCATTATTTGGAGTCTACTAGTAGATATATTTTAGCCAAATATTTCCTTTAAAAAAGACTATTAAGTTGAGGAAAGACATCTCTCCTACCTACAATTTCACGATGAAACATTATATGAAATGAGGGAGAGATATAAAGATATGTTGAGAAAGTGACTACAGCATGACCTACCAATATTAATACTAGAAATTATATAATGGTTTTATCTAATTTATAAAGTAGATAATCGTTGCAATAATTAGTGGAACACTAAACAGAAAGACTTTAGAGGTCACCCTTGAGATTATTAAAGAGATGGCTATGAATAATTATTATTTGAGATTAGGAAACATAAGAAACAATAAACCATTATGTATGTAAAAAATGTAGATGTAATGAATTCATTGATAACTCAGGTAGAGGTGTTAACATAAAAGCTTGACAGCTTAAGTTTACTGAAAAAACTAACTTAAGTGATAAGTTTTTAGCTATAGGAGGGAGGACATCATAAAACTGATTGTCAAAATGGAAGCCATAAGGCTTAACCAATGGAGCAACTTAACTATATAGGGAGCTTCTAGAGATAAAATAACCTCTATAGTAAAACATAAAATTCAAAAGTGGAGGAATCACCTATATTTCTTCTAAGTAATTAAATAACTCAATGATAGCCTCCACCTAGAAATTAAAAATCTTAATACTTAAAAATGAAGTTAATCTTAGAGGAATGGATGAGGAATTTCATATCTACATCTAAAGCTCAATTTTATAATTAAGAGGCTTTAATTCAAAGCTTTGAAACTCAAAGTATTGTAGTTCTCAAGAGACATTACCTAGTAACATAGTGCCAAATCTTAAAGAATATATAATGGCAATCACCTTGAGGAATTGGAAGGATTTGACCAATCAAATAAAGAAAGAAGTCAACGTGCCAGATTTAGATACAAAAGAGACAAAGGAGGAAGAGTTAGGAATCAAATGAAATGAAGGCAATATAACATTGTCCAATACATTATATCACTGAAGATAAAAGATTCAAAGAGCTTTATTATTTATTGTAATAGTATTAGTGTCTTATAAGTAAGGCATTAGCAAAATTAGGGTTAGTATGAATATGTTGTCTCAAATTATGCTTAAGAAATTTAGGCTGAAAGGACTAGAACCTACTAAGATGATAATGCAATTGGCAGATAAATCTATTAAACACCCTAGAGTTATTGGAGAGAATGTATTGATTAAAATTGATATGTTTAGTTCCAAGCTAACTTTTATATCTTTGATATGGAAGAAGTTAATGAAGAATCTCCAATCTTATGTATGCTTTCTTTGATTATAGTTTATAAATACATATGAAGGTAAATTAATCTTTAGGTTTAGAGATGAAGAGTTCATTTTCTTGATCTTAAATGAAAATATGCAAATTGTAGTTAATGATGAGCTATATATTAAGCTAATCATTTTAATTTCTTACTAGAAGTCATCATGTATGATCTAACATGCCAAAGAAGAGAAAGAAAGGGTTAGAGCACAAAAGAAAACAAAAATTAGAAAGCAAAAAAAAAAGAATCTTTTCTTGTCACTCTCAATGGTTAAGAAAAAGGGAGTAGTTGGTCCAACTTCTTAACAATTAATCAAACTAGGAAGAAAATCTAGCTCAAATACTTTTAAAGAAACATTTATTAAGAGGCAACCCAGACAATTTTTTAGAACTTAATTCTACTTTAACATTTTCATTGATAAACATTCAAATTAGGTTATTATTTATACAATTAGTTTTTTTAATAACATTATAGGTATATATTTCTTTATAGATGTTTTATGTTTTTTTTTGTAATTTGGTAGTAAAAAAGGCAATCATACTTTTAATAAGGATATAAGAAAAGCAATTGAGTTAGAAAATTCAATAAACAAGCAAAAGAAAGGCTTTCAAATCAAGTATGTGTTGGATCTAAATAATGAAAACAAGTTGTGTCCTAGATCATGTCTACATATGATGTCGAGAGATTTTTAGTCTAGGGAATGCCGATTTTTAAAGTTGATTTGTGAACTTTAGCATTTATAGATAGATAGGTCTATGGCACAAGAAACTTTCATTGTAACATCCCGTCATAGATGGGATGGATACAGTTCATTGCATTCGTATTTGGCATGCTCATGCATGATTTATTTATGTATAATTGGAAATGAT
>JANJEY010000005.1:20289529-20301226 GCA_024703695.1 Erythroxylum cataractarum | reverse complement strand
CATATTTAGATATGTGATTGTGATATGAAAATGTGAAAATCAAGATTTTCGAAAAGTGTCTTCGGGCAATTCGAATTTTCGTTTCGATTATGTGTTATGTGGGTTTGGTCAGGTCCTATAAGTGGGACGAGTGAGTACTTGTTTATTTTTAAGCCTTCTCCCGGCTGCCCGTTAGTGACATTGGAGTTCCGATCTCGGACTCCCATAAGTCACGGCTACACTGGACAGCTATGCGGGAAGATGTAGTACGTTCCGTTCACGGCTGCACAGGACCGCTATGCAAGAATGTGCAGTACGTTCTGTTTTAGACCGAACTAGACCATTTGATGTGTTATGTGTTTTGTTTTTGTTTAAGTGTAATGCATTGCATATTTTGAAAATGTTTAAGAAATATCGACTTTGTTCATGAAAATTTAGATTTTAGATATTCAATTTCACAAAAACTTAAGTTTATAACTCTAATAAAAAATATAGAATATATAATAATAATAATAAATAAATAAATAAATAATATTATCACTACTATTTTCTTTCTCCATATTAATCAAGTTGAAGTTCATTTTTCTAGTACATGAACTTATTAATCAAGTTGATGTTTACGGTATAAGTGTTTGGTGAAGAAAAAATAAAAAAATATATGACAACTTAAGTAATTTGGAATAACTTTTAGTCATAATTATTATATAAGTGTTTTAAAAAATAATTAATTGAGTTCAATTTACTAATCCAATTAGTTGATTATCAAATATGATAAGTTAATTACTAAATATAATTATAAATTAAATAATCAAATATCTCTCTGTCGCCTAAAAAAATAGCTAATCTGAATACCGAATAAGTCCAATGCCGCACGCCCAATTTGAAAAGCCTTTTGGAGGGGGAGTAATGAAAAACAAAAATTGAACTAATGGATAAAGGCGCTGTTAAGGTTTAAATTGTTAATGATTTTTAACTCATGAATGAAACCACCGGTTGAAAGACACTCGAGACTCGACACTTCCAATGGACCTTATCTTCTCGTGCAGCTCAGGCACTTCATTACTCTACCGGAGACCCTTACTTCCCCGCCAGTTGTCTTCTCACATATCCACTCCTCTTCTACTCAATGCCCCTCTTATCACCAAGTCGCTGGGAATCACCCATAGCTATTCCTCTTCCTCAGTTCCGACACATAAAGTCACTGTCCACGACCGACAACGTGGTCTCGTCCACCAATTCCTTGTCCCTGAGGTAATAATCCTTGGTTTGTTACTTATTAAAATTAATTGATTTTACTTTGTGTTCGTGTATGTCAAATTTTCCTTTTTTTGTGATTTCAAATGCAATTGCAGGACCAGTATATATTGCACACAGCGGAATCGCAGAACATCTCTCTTCCATTCGCTTGCAGGCACGGTAATTCGTCTATCTAACCAACATTTCTCTCCTTTTGACTTTTAATAGTAAAACCTCATTAAAAGAAGCTCTGTTTCTTCCTTTAAAACGCATGAATGACTTCCCATTTTATGCAACTCCAATTGATTTGCTCGTTCTGCTAGTTAACACTCACACATTGGTGTCACCGTTGCCTTATGTAGCAAGATGAAGGCTGTACTTTCATTTGGGGTTTGTGATATTCATGCTAGTGACCAAGATTGAGTTTTGGTTTTCCAAGTGGCCTTTGCTACCTGGAATTCCTGAAATTTGTACTGTTCCAATTAGAACTCCATATGATATCCACATTTATATATATATGTGTGTGTGAGTGTGTTGGTAATATCCTTGTTCCTGAAAGACTCTGTGATTGCAGGTTGTTGCACTAGTTGTGCTGTGCGTGTAAGATCTGGACAAATTAGACAACCAGAAGCACTAGGGATATCGGCTGAATTGAAATCAAAGGCATGCATCCTTACCTTCTCTTCAAATTTGAAACCATGTTTAACCATATAGACCATTTCTATGCAACTTTATAACTATTTTATTATTTTGCATGTGAATTGTGACCCAAAATGAATAACTAGTCTACATTGGAAGAAGACGTTGGCCATGGTTCTGATTTGCTGATGGGGCATTGAATAAACTTGAACATTGCCGAGTCAAAGATCTCTTAGTATAGATTTATCTATTTGCAGAGATTAAATGGGCAATGTAAGATGAATACACAAGTTCTTCACATACCCTTTTCTTCATTGATGATTTTGGGAATAAAGTAGGATGGCCCAGACTTTACATGACCAATTATGCTGCAGCATCTACGTATTACTTATCACAGTCAAGTTTGGCATTGATTAGGAGCTAGACGTCAAAGTCTGGCATTCCAAAGTTTGATTGTAACTATGTTTCATAAGCATCATAACAGTAATCAGAAATGAAACTAATGGCTCTGTCAATTTTCTTTATCTTCACATTTGCTTATAAGCATAATAGGGAACTTTCTTCGGCAGAATTTTCTTCAAACTTAAGGCATTCAAGGAGGAATGAAGTATTTGAAACACAGTAGTTTTCATTCAGAGAATGTGTAAAATTGTATAGTTAAGCAAATTAATGTGAGAATTTAAAAAAAAAAAGGTGAACCCAAGCATTGAAGATGCATGCTGTTTCAGAATATGCAACTTATTATTAAGTTAGGTTGCAGATCAGACAATTATCTCTATTGAATGGACATTTGAGTTAAATGTGTTGTTCCCTTCATTCTTTGGTTAATGTAGCAAGTCAAGTTCATGAAATATAATGGTGCAGGGGTATGCACTTCTATGTGTGGGTTTCCCTTCTACTGATCTTGAAGTGGAAACACAAGATGAAGATGAGGTATTTGCAAACTTGCACCTTTTGAATTTTTCAGACATTGTTATCTTCCACTCCATGGTTTCAGATTCATGATCTTTTACAATGATCACACTATGTAATGGCAAGGTTTTATGTGGATCTTTGAATGTTTTCAATAGATTCTTTGATGAGAAATAGAGAGGCCAGCGAGGTCTTCATGTGATGAAACTATTTTCGTTTCCTCAGAGCTTTTCTTTTGTCATTTAACAAGTGAAACATGGGATCTTTTATGGGCAGGTTTATTGGCTTCAGTTTGGAAGATATTTTGCTCGAGGACCAATTGTAAGTTTGATTTTATCGAAACATGGATTATAAATGCACAGAAGTAAAGAAATAGTTAGTGTCGAATGACTGAATGGAAGAGAGAATTTATATTTGTCATGATAACTAATATCTTACCTGACATGTATCCATTTTTCAGGAAAAAGACGACTATGCTTTAGAGTTGGCAATGGCTGATGAGTGAGGAATTGTATAACGAATGACAACTGAGGATCCACGTTGTCTACATTGTGGTCCTGTACTATTAATTGGTTGAGTGTATGTAGAATTACTACTTCAGAATTGATGTTATCGGAAAGTAGAAATATATTGTGATTTGCGGAATCTATTGTTCTGAAGTTGATTTAACAAAAATTAATTAGTTATTTGTGGCGATATTTGTCAAGTTTGTCAAACAGATAAAAACTGCAGGTAATTGCAGAAGGGCAATACAAAGCAATACAACCGCAGTAAAACCCATGTTATTGGTCGAGTTAGAGGCTCAGATGCCATAAGAAGAATTAAAGTGAGGGTATCCATCAGTTAGTAAAAACTACTGCCTACAAGTTGGCTAATTCACGAGATAGTGGAACATGACTTTAAGTTTACCATTTGGTTGTCGGAGCAAAGTCTTTCTATTTTTTTTCGGAAATTAAATTTCATTCCAAAAGAAAATATGTACAAGACTAACGCCACCACTAATTACGAATGTCAAGGCTGAGGAGGCCAATACAAAATCAGTACATTTTACTTAGAATTTCAGACATAGTATGTAGAATGGAAGCTTGGTGTCAGAGTTCCCAAGCTACCGCCAAACCGGAGCTTGAGATTTCCTGGAGTCTGTGAACAAGAATTCACGGATCCTTTTGCTAGTTATTTTAGGGTTTGTTTAGTTCCACTTCTATTTTTCTGTTGTTTTTTTTATTTGTATTTATATTTTTAGTTTATATTTGTTAAAAAAATGGAAACTTGTTTGGTTGAGATTTATAATATAAAAACTGAAAACAAAAACCTATTTAGTTGAGATTTCTAATAAAAATTGAAAATAAAAACATGTTTAATTTTATTACCTTGTTTATATTTTTATAATTATACTCTTATGTGTAATAATTATAATATATTATATTATATTTTTAAATTATTATTATAACTAAAATTAAATATATGCAAATCTATTACGTGAATACAATAAAGTGGAAGAGTAAGTTAAATTTTGTAACAATAGGAAGACACGTGAATACTAGGCTTTGAAGAGTGAGCTTGCTACATTGAATGATGGCTGCTACATTTAATAGTGTGAAGACAAGTGCTCTGCTCCACGCTAAAGACTACGTGAAGAATAGTTTTGAATGGCTCCGCACATTAAATGATGACAATTGCTCTGCTCCATGCTAAAGACTATGTGAAGAATAGTTTTGAAAGGCTCTACACGTTAAATGACGAGAGAAGAAAAAAGCTATATAGACAACACTAAAGACAACGTGAAGACTAGCTTTGAAAGGCTCTGTGCATTAAATGATGAGTGAAAAAAGCTATACAGATGTAAGGACACTGCAAAGATGAAGGCGCGAGGAAGAAGAAAACAGCTACGCCTATACCTGTCTCAGATTTAAAAGATGGGAGGATCAAGAAACATTATTTTGGCTCTTTATAAAGAATCAGATGAGGCCTTCGTTAAGTTTAGCAGCAGAGGAGATGAAGCAAAGCAGCAGAGGAGGTGAAGCAAAAACTAAAACAGCTAAAATTCATCTTCTTTATTGTTACAAAAAATTGTAGAAGTTTATTCTTAAAGCAAAAGTTCTATATGTTGCTTTTAGTAAGTAAGGCTACATCTCTTTTCTTTTCACCGTTTTCATCTCTCCACCATTACGTCTAGTTTTTCTATTTTGTTATTAGTATGATGTTATGGACAAGAGAAACAAGAGAAATCGCGGAAGCCAAAGGTGTTGAAGACGCAGAAGACAAAGTCAGCGTAGAGAAGAGAAAAACTGGAATATGATATGTTTTCGTGAAAAAAGTGATTATGAAAACCTGTTTTCAAAAATCACGAAAATGTTATTTTTACATTTTCGTAAAATAGATGTCATTTTTTATTTTTAGAAATGAAATATATAAATGTGTTTAACCAAACACGATTTTAAGACTTGTTTTTTAATTTACAAAATCCACACCGAAAAATCTTTAAAAGAATGAAAACAAACAACCCTTTAGTGAGTTGAGCTTTGGATATTTTTTTAAAAAAATTCTGGAGCAGCCTCATATTACGTTCTTTTAAGATGGCATATGTGACCCTTCATCAAGCACTCGTGCAACTTGTTTTGTACCTAATTGAAAGCCTCCTTCCATTTTGTAGTGTCGGAAATATCCATATAGTGGGAGCTTGTGCTATGCAGTATGCATTTCTCCATGATAGCACTTCGAATATAGTTTGAAAATTCGCAGTTGATGAACAATTGAAGATGGGATTTTTGCTTTTTCTTACATATACACACTAGTTCGAGTCATAGAAATAACTTCTTTGTAAAAATACAAACTAAAGATTGCGTAAAAATACAAACTAAAAGTTACGTACATTATGACCATCTCAAGACTCATGTTGCATTGGGTGTATTGACCTTTTTTGAACATCAGATTTGTGAGATGTTAAGGTAATGTAGTTTGTCAAGAGTTCCTAACCTTTTGTTTATATATTAGTCATAGTAAAGACACCTTGGGTAGTGCCTTTTTGTGCTAGACCACACTATGCCACTCCATTCTTTATAGTCGAGGCATTAAAGAGATTCTGCATCATGCATTAGTGAATATGCCACGTTGATGATGTGTCCAAAGGTAACATGTCAGGAGAGTTTTGGTTTGGTTTATAGTTCAATATAAAATTGCTATAAGGAATTAGCAAGATTACTCCATCCATTTTCATCGATGATTTCCTTGATTTTAGAGTTATCAAGAAAGTGAGAAGTTAAGGAATTTTAGGGGGTTGCTATTAAGGTCTCCACAGATATTTCATGTATCAAACTACAAAGATGCTTGTTTGTTGTTACCAGTCTTATAGAATATACAATTTGCAATTAGCTCTTTGATGCCTAGACGTTGCTTCAAAAACTAGGTGGGTGATTTCCTAGTATTTAGTTCTTATAAACTCTCTCTTTAGGTAGTAAGAGTATATGCACCTTATTTATAATACCTCTTTGCATGTCAGAATTATATATAGCCATTTTGCCATCAATGCCTTGTTTGTCAAGGATAAAGGGATTATGCCTAAGCCACTTTTCTCTTACAACATGCATATCTATGACCACTTCACCTTGGCATGATTCATTTTACTTAGATCACCTGTCTATAGAAACATAATGTCCTTTCAATAGTCTTAGTAAGACCTTTGGAAAGGAATGTGTGTGAAAACCAATATATAAGAAGCATTTGTTAAAAATGACTTTAGAGTAGTCTGAATGAGTTTAAGGATGTCACTAGTTGACTGATGGATTTGTCTTTAACCTTAGAGAAAAACAAAAGATCATCCGCAAAAGCCAAATTAAATAATTTTAATCATTTTCATTTAGAATGATACTTGAAACTATTGTTAAGAGTGATGGTATTATCAATTAGCTTGTGCAAGATCTTTAAGTAAAGGACAAAGTATGGAGATAATGGGTAACCTTACCTAACTCCTTTGCCTCATTTGAATAAGCAAGTAGGTTGTCCATTAATTAGAATTCTAAAGGAAGTGGTGGAGATACACTAGCTGACCCAAATAGAGAACTTGGCCAAAAAAACCATAAGAATATGTGAGATGAAATCCCCATGGATTGAATGAAAAGCTTTGTTGGAGTCTAATTTAATCACACAATTCTTTCTTCTTTTTTTCCTTTCCCTATTCCTTTAGGAGCTTTTGAATCAACAATATGTCATCTTTAGTCATTCTATTTGAGATGGCTGCATTTTGAGAGAAGTTAATAAGTGGACAAAACACTCTCCTCATCATGTTAGATAATAGCTTAGAGATCATCTTGTAAAGGGTATTACAGTGTAAGATAGATGTAAAATTCTTTATAGAGCTAGGATTTGGAGTTTTGGGCATGAGACTCATGTAGGTTAATTTTCTTTAGCAACTTTTCTTTGTCAAAAAATTTCAGAACAACAATTGCAATAAGATTGATTATATATGGTCATGTTTTATTTTTAAGAAAAGAACATTGAGGCCAATAGTCCTAGTAACTTAGAGGGATTGAGCTAAAAAAGAATGATGAGGCCAATAGGTCCTATTAACCTACAGGGATTGTGCTTAAAGTCTATCATTTCCACCTCTAGGGAAGTGATAAGAAGAGTAAGAAATGCAACATTGTACATGACATTTGATCAATGTGAAGGATTCTAATAGGTTTATAAAGGAGTTCTGCTTCTCAATTTTTGTAAAAGTGTTAGAGAAGAAGTCAAAAGCCACTTGCTTCAGACCCTCTTAAGTGGTTGCTAGCTCCCGTCTTTTTTAACTAATATTTCTCATTGTAGTTATAGATATATGAAAGAATGTTGTTTCTTTGACCACTTCTCTTAGCTAAGTTACTCTAGATTTTTGTCTAAGTAAAGAGTTGTATATCTATAAGGCATGAATAAGGTCATTTTTCTTTCTTTTCTTCTAGTTTCTTAGTTAGGCTACTAAGTTGTAATTAAAGTTCATCTTAGATAGTTTTGAGATTACTTTCAATTGAAGAGATGGCAAGCTAAGTATCTCTATCATTTTCTTTATTAAGTTTCTTAAGTTATCTTTTTTTTAACAAAGGGGCAAAATTACTCTAAATGCTAATTACTGTGGACACCGCCTAGGGACGGTGGTGCCAAATTGATAATGTGCAAGGATAGTACTGATACCAACAGGAGGATTAGGGAATTCATGGTACCATAAAGAAAGGATTAATGCAAAATTGGCCATGCAATTGGCGACAAAGTTTCCTTCGCGGTAGGTGTGTAGACATTTCAGTTCCCAATCCCTGCAGAGTACCATTTTGAGTTTGGAGATCAAAGTCCAATTGCAGTAGGTATATAGAGGATACTCCTTAAGAAGTTTGATAACTTAAGTGTTGTCTACT
Organism: Erythroxylum cataractarum; assembly: GCA_024703695.1. NCBI lineage: Eukaryota > Viridiplantae > Streptophyta > Magnoliopsida > Malpighiales > Erythroxylaceae > Erythroxylum > Erythroxylum cataractarum. The sequence goes on along the minus strand of JANJEY010000005.1, from coordinate 20,293,076 downwards.
TCCAATAAAACTCGTTGTTCGCTGGAATGCCAAGCCAATTTTAATCCTTTCGAGGCCCCCCAAAATTCTAACACCAATGGCATACAGTTGTCAATCCGATAGGCAAAGCCAATCTTCCATTCACTGCATTCATTCCTTAACAAGTCCCCTGTTAAAGTTAACCCACTGGAAGTCTTGACGACCCCATTAGTGTTGATCTTGCACTATCCCTTCACTGGTGGACATCATCCAATCTAGGCATCTGGGTGAGAGGTTTATGGGTTAGTGATGAACGTAAGCATATTAACCTGCTAAATAGCCCTAACCCAGGCCATAATAACCTCCACGTAAGAGCCAAGTGGGAGTTCCAAAAATATTTGTTGATTTTTCCAACTCTAGATGAACCAACAGGTAACATTAAAAAGCAGATTCCAGTCCATCCTAGAAACTGATGGCCTTTACATAGAGAGGTTAGCAATCAACCAGGGAAGGTAGTTAACTGACGTAAAATTATACCAGTGTCGCTGAGGCACGAACTTGTGCCACACTGTGCAAGCAGTGGGACGGTCCTGTAGTGCATATAGGCATGATTCCTCAGCTAGTGAACAACTTCCATAATAGGGATTGTTTTTAAGATGCCGCTGGACTTATTACACATTAGTGAGAAGACGACCCTGCAGCACTAAAAATAGGAAGGAACGAATGCATTAAGGCCCCTTAAAGCTCCAAATAAGTGTCCAGTGATGATCCTAGGGATGCCATGAACTATTGTATAAAACAGTATATGCCAATTTTACACTGAATTGGCCAGATTTTGTCCAATCGTTTTAGATTCTATTTTACGAATTGGTGTTCATAGAGGGCTCATGGATGCAAGCTAGAGGCAAACGGAGGATGGAAGATGGGTCTATAAAAGACCCCAGTTCTAGTGGTCATCTACAGTAATATATTCCCTCACACAAGCTTATTTCTCTGCCTAAAAAATAGTGGACACAGCAACCACCGAAAGTTTAGTATCCCCCAACCATACATCTTCCTAAAAATGCACAGTGGAACCATCCCCTAATGCCCATCGAATACCAGGATACCTTGCTGGCCAAACTTTACAGGTGGCTAGAAAAAGGAAGGAATAACATCCCACTTGCAGTGTTAGAGGAATGTGGGTCATGTGGGGTAGATATTTACTTCTCATTATTTGAACCCACAGGGTGTGAGGTTGAGTAAGGACATGCTAAGCTAACTTTATAAGGAAGGAATCATTATGTTCTTTTAGCTTCTGCAAACCAAGGCCTCCATGGTTCTTAGTCTGACAAATGTTCAAACCATTTGAGTAAATTCACCTTCCGTTCCCCTGCATGAGCAACCCAGAGGAATCGACGACAGGTGCCTTCAATTTGGTGGATAACTCCCTAGGGTAAAGAAGTAGTTTGCATGGTGTAGTAGGGAATATTGAGAGCTTTTGATCATGTTAAGTTTTCTTACACAGATGAAGGCTTTAGTTCCTTTAAAAGTGTGAGCTAAACCTCTAGCAATAGTTTCCTCATATCCATCCAAGTTAGTGAGGTAATCTGTTGAATCAAAAAGGAGTTGCTCTGTGCCAACCTGATGTGAGATTTTAAATAACAATGGAATAATGATTAGAGAATTGAGGATTAGAGAATGAAACTTTGCTCTTAGCGAAACTTTGTAAGAGGAATCAGAGGTTAGCTAGGGAGGAAGCACTATCCACAAGTGAAAAACAAGAACCACCATATACATTGTAAGAAGCTTAAAAGGTAGCTTTAACTGGTAAAAATTACAGACCCTCCTAAGAGGACTTAGTATGAATAAAGTAATAGTTGAGGTAGGGTAGAAAAAGAAGCTAAAGCAAAGCAAGGAAGGATGAAGATCAAAGGGAGGGAAGCTAGGGGGGCAATTGGAGGAGTCAACGAGCAAGAAGAGAAATTATATTTTTATTATTTATAATAATTAAATATTAAATAACATTTAAAGAGAAATTAATTTTATGAATCAAATAAATAAATTATTTTAATTTATTTTTGTATATTTATTAATAAAATTAATCATAGTTTGTTAAAATAAACTATTTAAATAAATAAAATCTTAAAGAAAATATTTTTATTTTAAAAATATTAAAATATTAAATTAATTTTAAAATTACAATAATTGAATAATTAAGATATGTTAATTATAATATCTATTAGTAATCAATACGAATAATTAAAAATAAAATATTTTAATTTTGATTTTAATTTTCATAAGTTATAAAATAAGAAGAAACTAAAATTAAAAATAGAAATAAGAAATTCAAATAAGTTAATTTTTTAATAAATTTGAAAACTAAAATAAAAAGTTAAAAATAATAACAAACCAAAGTTTAGTGCTATAAAATGAATTCCACAAAACATTTGCCTAACTTAATTTTAATGTACTTAAAATACTAAAAACATAGGTGATCATAATTATTGATATATTTTCAAGTATGTTCATTTGTATTATACTTTTAATAGTAATAAAAATTATAATTTTTTATAAAACTTTTTAAATTTGTAATCAATATCTTATACAAAGTACTCTCCTTCCTCCCCTTTTACTACCTTCTTTTATTGGTTATGTGTAGTGGTAGATCTTTCTTTATGTACTTCCTTGATTGATTATATGCTTTTCTACTTATACAATTCTTTTCTTCTGCTCTTAGATTTTTCCTGTTGCTAGTTTCCTTATTATTATTATTTTGCCTTCAATCTTTTTTTTAGGGAATGATTTTTTTGAATTTTGATTGACAATTCTCCTACTTTCCTCTTTTAATTCTATCCTAATGAACCTTGAAACTTTACAATTAATTCAATTTGTTTGGAATAACTTGCATATTTATTAGTCCTCACATTTATTAATTCCTAAAAATACGTCTAAAGACATTGAGAATCTAATAAAAATTTTCCTATAAATGGGTAGTTCTTATGGAAAGCTTTTTGCAAAAATCAGATGAGATAAGGTCTGTTTACCTAAGAATGGGGGAGAATTAGGTCTACTACTTATCCAATTGATGAATATATTGATGCTTGTCTATAGAATGTGTATAATACTAATACTTATAGATGAAGTGTTGGACCCCGAACTTTTCTTAGAAGATTAGAACTGTTAAATGAGAAATTTTTGGTGATTAGTCATGAGTAAAGAACAGATGATGAAAATTCTTGAATTAGAAATGATAGATGAGATTAAAGTAGTAAATGAGAAGTGAGGATAGATTCATGTTTTTGCTTTGATGTTTTGGTAGATCAGAGATTATGAAATGGGAAGAATTAAGGTGAAAGTTAGAAGTAAAATGAAAGCAAAAATGAAGTTGACTATGTGTAGTAAGTTGATGAAGGATATGTATATATGTGTATGTTCTATTATTGGTGTTCATGATTAATCATGGATTATAATTTCTTTATGGATGATATTGATTTGAAATGAAGTTAAGAATGAGGAGTAAATGAAGTAGAAAAGGTGATCTTAGTATGAGTTGTGTTAAGGAAAGTTTTTGAAACAAAATGGGTAGTTGATTTGGAAAATGTTCACT
>JANJEY010000005.1:20255089-20268170 GCA_024703695.1 Erythroxylum cataractarum | reverse complement strand
TAATATATTATTAACAAATCATAATGTTAATACATGAATCACAAATGTTCATTGGCCTAGGGCACACTACTAACAGATAACATTCCTACATTATTCCCAATGAGCATAATGTCATCGACATATAGGATTAGGAAAATAACTTCGCCTTCTTGTATCCTTTTATAGACACAAGGTTCATCTAAGTTTTGTATGAATCTATAGGTTTTGATAGACTTATCAAACCTAATGTTCCAAGACCTAGATGCTTGCTTAAGTCTATAAATGGACCCCTGTAATTTGCATACCTTATGCTCATTACCTGGCTCAATGAATCCTTCTGGTTGGACCATATAAATGGTCTCCTCAAATTCCCCATTAAGTATTGCGGTCTTGACGGCCATTTGTCATATTTCATAATCGAAATAGGCTGCTATGGCTAAAAGAATTATGATGGACTTAAGCATGCCAATTGGAGAAAAAGTCTCCTCATAATCTATACCCTCTTCTTGTGTGTAACCTTTAGCTAAATCTAGCTTTAAAAGTCTCTACCTTTCCATCAGATCCTCTTTTCCTTTTCTAGATCTACTTACACCTTATGAATTTTACGTCTGGTGGTAGATCTATAAGGATCCATACTTCATTGGTGTACAAGGAATCTATTTCCAATTCCATCACCTTGAGCCATTTTTCTGCATCAACATCATTAATAGCTCGTGTATAAGTAATGGGATCCATTTCTTCCTGGTCTGAGATGGAAATTATGCCTTCTCCTAGACCTAGATACCTTTTTAGTTGTCTTATAACCCTCTTACTACATCTAGGCACTATTTTATGCTTAGGTTGCTCTTCTGATTCAACTTTTGAATCCATTTCGACATCTTGTTCTGCTATATCCAAATCAACTCTTGGTTTGAATGAAATAGTTAACTCCTTTAGTACTACTTCACTTCTTCCTTTGTGATTTCTCACAAATTCTTCCTTCAAGAAGGTCGCATTTATCGACACAAATACCACTATGTCCTGAGGACTGTAAAAATATTACCATCGTGTTCCTGTAGGATATCTTACAAACAAACATACTTCTAAACTTGGTTTCATCTTTGTTGATTCAAGCCTTAGAACATGGTCTAGGTAGCCCCAAGTCCTTAAGTGCCGCAATTAAGGCACTCATCCTGTCTACAACTCCCTAAGTATTTTAGGCATTGATTTGGATAGGGCAAAGTTAAGAAGATAAGTTGTCGATTGTATGACATATCCCCATAACGATTCTAAAATGCTGGCGTAAGACGTCATTGATCTTACCATCTCCAATAGAGTCTTATTCCTCCTCTCTGCTACACCATTCTGTTAAGGTGTTTGAGGAGTTGACAGGTTGGAAACAATTCAATTGTCAATTAGAAACTATTGGAACTCTCCAGATAAGTACTCACCACCTCAATTCGATCAAAATTGTTTTAATGGCTTGCCTAGCTGCTTCTCAGCTTCAGCTTTGAATTACTTTAACTTTTCAAAGGACTCACTCTTTTTATGCATCAAATAGAAATAGCCATGTCTAGAGTAAACATTTATAAAGGTTATGAAATATTTATAACCTCCTCTAGCTTGTACATTCATAGGCCCACACACATTAGTATGTACCAGGTCTAACGTGGATTCAAATCTGTTTCCTTTAGAAGGAAATGAAGCATTGGTCATTTTTCCTTCAGTACAAGATTCACAAGGGGTAATGGATCATTATCCAATCCTGCAAGGATCCCATCCTTCACTAACCTGTCAATCTTTTTTTATTGATATGGCCCATTCTTAAATGCCACAGATATTTTGAATTAATGCTAGAGTCATTAGATTGTCTTGATTTTATTAATTAAATGATGTTAAGTGAGCCTATCATAGGTTCTATAAAGAACAATCTCTATTTAATTATTGCATTACAAATAAAATCCTTATTCTCATATATTGAAACAACATTTTCAAAATATAAGGAATAACCAGAATTTATTAGACAAAAAACAAAAATCATATTCCTTACAATCATTGGGTTGTAATATACATCCTCTAAATATAACCTATGACCATTAGGAAAGTCCAAGATAATTACTCCCACTGATTTTACTGAAACATAGGATCCATCTACTATCTTGACTTGAAACTGGCCTTTAAGTAGTCTTTTCCTTTACTGGAACCCTTGCAAAGAATTGCAAACATGATTGAATCTAATATCCAAGAATCAAACTCTGCTACATTTCTAGTTCTTAACAAACTTAGAAAATCCATACCTTGTTTGCTTTTGAAGAACTCAAGGTATATCGCATAGTTTCTTTTCCAGTGACCCTACTCACCATATTGAAAACACTTTCCCTTGGTGTCCACTTTGGCCTTCTTGTTCAAGGGTTAGACATTGACCCCTGTTTGGGCCTTCTTTTTCATCGGATCCTTCTTCTTTTGCTTGTCTTTACCCTTGTGCTTAGAAGAAGATGCTACATTAGCTTATGGTGCATGAGCCTTAATATTTAATATCTCCTCCATACTCTTGAGGGTATTCATCAACTCACTCAAGGTGTAATCCTTGTTATTGAGCTCATAGTCGAACTTAAACTGCTGAAAAGATAAGTTTAAGCTATTGATGATCATAATCATCTGTGTGCCCGCATCTATATTTGCCCCAAACATCTCAACCTCAGTAAACGTAGAGATTACTTTAAGCATGTAATCTCGCACCGATTCACCAGGTTTTTTTTCTGAGATTATGAAAGGTTTGGATAGCTTTTGCTTTTGCAGACCTAGTCCTTAAACCAAACATATCATATATGTGATGGACTATTGCACTAGTAGTTTTCATGCATGCAATTTGATTTTGCAAAATTTCACTGATAGAAGCTAGAATATAACACTTAGTGGTCTTATTAGCATTCTGTCATCGCTCATATTGTTAAACTTGCTCAAAAGTTGAATTTCCATCAGGAGGTGTAGGCTCATTGTCCGTTAATACCCATGAAATTTGTTCATAACAATGTTAAGGTTACGTCTCCATCATTAAAATTCTCTTCATTTTCCAATTTGTTATTAGTCAAGAGTAAAGTGAGGGGATTCATATTGTGGTTGACTATGTCTGAAAATATAAATTATTAAAACATGAGCATACTTGTCAACAATATTGAAACTTTGTATAAAATCATGATGCATGTATGCATGATGATAGATTTAACAGAACTTAAAAAATTTAAAACTTTATATGACGATTATTTTTCTTATCTACAATGGACTAAGTGACAGTGGGTCATCTTATCCATTAAAAGAAAAACTGGGACCCTCCCACTTAAAAAACTACCAAGCATCTTTATGCCTAAATTTTTTAGAAGCATCATGATTTGGTCCATACTTTTACCAACAGAGCTACGGTAGGCAAGTTATTGATAAAATATGTTGAGTATGTAACCATTTGATTCATCCACTAAAGGTACTTGCAAACAATGCCTCAGTGGGAGGTCACATTTACTACCAATAAGTGGATTTGTCCTTAAGGAGACCCAAACCATGCAATATATAGGATTTATGCCCTCCGGTGGGGAGTAACACTTCACCACATGCAAATGGGCGATCACGTGGAGACCATGGACTCTCACATGGGCATTCTCTCCCACTCAATCTTTTTGGGCTTTAAGTTTTAATAAATACCATCCTGTCTAGATGCAATTTATTATCCATCCTATATTGTTTCATTATATATCTTATACATAATGAAAGCATGGCAAAGTATCAGGTTGGCAATTTTCTAAATGGTATACAATCACATAATATCACATACTATTGGCATCTATTTATCCATTCATCTCATAAACTAATAGGTTACATATGATTGTCCATCCTAGAACATAAATAAAATTACAAGGCTTTTAGGCCCAAAAATTTCTTCTTGGACTTGGATCTTCCATTTTGAACTCTTCATCCACATGACCCAGCTCATTCGATAAAAAATATCTTATGGAATTTTCATAAAATCAAATTTTGTCACTTTGAAAACAAAAATTCTAGCACTTGTTTTTCATCAAAACTGAAACTTTGGCTATTTGAAAACAAAAATTTCATCACTTATTTTTGGTAAATCCGACACTCAAAAACGTTTCAACATTTGTATTTCATCAAACTAAAACTTTGTTAAAACAAAAATTCTAGCACCTTGGTTTTCACAAAATTGAAAATTTGTTAAAACAAAATTCCAACACTTTGGTTTTCATAAAATCGAAACTTTGCCAATACACTAAAGGATACACTGAAACCATTACCTATTCTTCTCTTCAATCCATGATTGCTCCATCTTCAATATTAAAAATTTTTGTACATTACAAAATCATAGAAAACAGAAAAATGAAACCAAGGAGGAAACATGACAATGATAGACCACCCTCCTTGTTACAAACCAAACAGAGAAAACTTACAAAGTAAAACTATATTCTATGGACAACCAAAAGAGCAAAACATACACATATATATTTATATCACATAAAATATGCAACATACAAAATTTAATTGCCAACCTATGCATCAAATATAGGAATCGAAATCATGCATAATAAAATGGCTTTTATACTAATTGTTGGATCGAAAACAAAAGCATGTAAGATTTGGCTAAAATGGTAGATTTCAAAAAAAATTGAAATCAAAATATAGTGGAAATAACATAATCAAATCAACATGTTTCAGCCATACATGATATAATATTAATAAAATAATTTATATAAGAACAAGGTGGTAGAAATATACCGACTCCTTGCTACAGCTTTGACTCCTCCCTTTTGTATCCTCTCCAAATCCTTTCTATAGCTTTGAATCTTTTGTAGCATTTCCTTTATCAATGTATCCTCTCTTTGTTGTTGTACCCTTGACCAATCTGATTTACCATTTGTTCTTCTTGGACAACTTGGTTAACAAGATTCTTTGGTGGGAAAGGAGAAGAAATATTTTGAGGAGATTTTTCTTAAAAGAAACAAGCCAAAAATGAGACTCTTCTTATTCAAGTTTCGGCTATCCATGCGTGAGAGGAGAGAGTGAGTCAAAAATGTAAGAACACTTCTTACTCTTGTCAATTTCGGTTATCATCAAAGAAAGAAGTGAAGTACATCCAATGCATCACTTCATTCTTTAATCAATTATAAAGAAGCCAATAAATGAGACTCTTCTCATTTGTTTAAGGTGGCTATATAAAAAGACCAATAACTTAAATGAGACCTTCTCATTTTCGTTTATGGATGAAAAGAGGAAGAGAGAGCATATAAATGCACCTCTTCCTTTCTTTAATCAAATGAATGTTAAAAGGTTACATTACTTGCCATCATTAAAAGACAACTATTAAACCATTTAATGATAAGATCATTTCTCCATTTAATGATGATAAAAGCATGATAAAAACCATCTTTAATTTAGCAATTCAATTAGGTATAAAAAAATGAAATATTCCCTACTTCTTTCTTTAATAACTTTGTTTCAATTTAATTAATCAAATTAAACTAAAGTTAAACCCAATATTAAATGATCATTTGGGCTTCTAATTAAAGTAAGTCCAACATTCAATCATGGGCTTTAAAACCTCTATTTATATTTCCTACTTTGCTTTATAACCTTCTTAGAAGCCAAGTGAAGAATCTAATTGGACTTAGATAATTCAAGCTCTAATAAGCCCGGAATTAACACACAAGATCTCATCTTGGTCTTAAGACTTGATGGATAACTAGTCCATCAAACTACTAGCGCTAGTTTAATTACTAATATCTGTAAAACATCTAGAAGTGATGATATCACTAAAAACTTTTTATTTGAGTGAATGTTCCCTAATACATATTTCAATTAATAACTCCAACATATAGACACTGGATTGATACTCTGTAAAAATTTATTCCAATCATATCAAGAATTATAATGAAACATATATAAGTTTACCACTCATCAAGATTGTGGTTCCTAATAAAAGAATGCTAAGGTGTATGTTTTAAGATTAAAGTAACGGCCTACTTTATTCTTTAAAAACATACTTGATTACAAATTTATTTAATATTGTCATTATTGATAGTTAACTACTATCATGATATGAAAATCATCATTCCCTTAAAGTAAACTTTTTTACTTACATGAGGATAAATCGCAGCACTACAATCTAAACCATAATCAAGTGACCAACTTGATTAGTCAACTGTGAATCAACTAATTTAGATTCTAATAATATATATGTTTCCCATAGATCTACATGTATATGCATATTACTTACAAAAGAATGTTAGTACCTTATGATTAGATATATAATATTCATGCAGATAAGATCAAACTCGTTTGTTTTATTAATAATAAATATTTTCATTACAAGAGTAAGTAAAAGAAAATTACGTTATATGTAAGCACACTTGTTTTCTAGGGTACTATATTTACATAACTCCAACATGTTAAATGGTCGTACTAGAGAATCAAATCAATAAGTGACTCCTCTTAGACTATGGTTCAGCTCTTAAAGACTAGGGACAAATTGCATATAAAGATTAAATATAAAATGGGCAATAAGTAGAGCACATGGCTATGGTTTAATAATTGGTATAAACTTGGGCCATTGAATCTGATCTTTGAGTTACATAATCTAAGGCATATGTTTCCAAAAAATGTGAGGGTCAAGAAGTTAATTTGGGGAAATGAGTAGCATTGCAACTCTAGGGGATTTGCTACTATTATAAGAGAGGTTCCCTCATATCCATATGATCTAATTCTAAATGATCAAGTAACTTTCAAAAATCCTATAAGAAATTCTTCAGGACTTGAGCTCTTAAAGTCAATTAGTTTAGATTGATATAGTTCAAACAAACCTCCTCGAAGTCTCCTCCATATTTTAGTTTACAATAAGGAACATATTATATAGGATTAAAGGCATAAACAACCTTAACCACATCAATTAATTTTATAATGTAGAACCTAAAGCACTTAGTCACCTCCTATTCAAATGCAACTATGTAGTAACCCTTTGGTTAGGCACTTAATAGGTCTACAACCATCTTTTTTAGGAGATGGAGTGGGAAAAATATAGTATAGTAGGCAATATAGCCATATCACTTATCTATAAGAAATCGTATCCTTTTCAAAATTGAATTTGGATGCACAATTTACTTTATATAGAGAGAAAGGAATACAAGATTATTCAAGAATCAATCACAAGATTTTGTCAACTCACAAAGAAACTTAGATGGGGAAAATTACGATACAGAGTTGTCAAAGTCATGACATTTAAGATGAAATGGCTGAGAGATGGGATATTTAATTCTAGGTTGATTTATTTCATTATACAAATTACAACTAGGATAATGAATTCCTTGTATAAGTGATTACAAAAGCCATAAGGCTACTAGGATGAAAGTTAAGTAATCAATTTATTATGTATTTATGGAATTAAAGTTCCAAAAGTATTTTTCCAAGTTTACATGGCCAAACTTATGGCTTTTGTAATGACTTAGGCCTTGTAACTCCTTTTTTGGTTTATTCTCTATATTCTTTTTTTCTAAAATATTAAAAAATAATATTCTTATAACTCCTAGTTTGACTATGTAAAATTGGAAAAATACTTTTGGAACTTCAACTCTATAAATTCATAATTCAGTTTCTTATTCAATTGATAAACTTGTATATTTCATTAAGTAAGATAAAAATATTCATTATCGCAATTATTTAATTATAAAAAGTATTTAATTCAGAAGAATATCTAATTAGTTTCATTAATCTTCTAGTTATAGGCCAAAAATTCTAACTAAATTATGTTACAAATTATACTATTTTAAAAAATAGTTCATTTTCTATGAAATAATTATGAAAATAAATTATTTTAATAAAAATGATATAAAAGTATTAAATCTTTATGATTTCATATTTGATTACCAATCAAATATTTTCTCGATTAAGTTTATAATCCAATTAAACATTTCTTATTAATTTAGTTGTTTTAATAAGTTTGGGATTCAATTAAACTATATAAAATAGTAAAACATAATGAAAAAAAGTACGAGAAGTAATAAATTTTTAAATATGTATCCCAACTAAGATAATAATTTTCTTTAGAAATGAAAGACCAATTATATTTTATACCTAAAACTATATCTAATTTTGCAATACTATTCAAAATTACAAATTATATTGGTGAAAATTTTGAAATTTTAATTTGTTACAAATATAACTTGTTTATTCTACTATTAAATATTATTTATTTATTTTTTATAAATTATAATTCATGTATATGTTGACATAGAATGCATATTTTGATTGTTACATATGGATTGAGATTGTATTAAGTCTCTTTTCCTATGTAAGGCCTTATGATATGTAATATACTTTAAATCTTGTTGTGGTTCTCTTTTTCGTTAAAAATGCTTCTTAATTTTGTCTCTATATGTCCATTGTTCTTGTTTTCAAATTCTTCCTCTTTCCCTTTATGTATTTCTCTTATATGGGATAGTAGGAAATTATGAAATTATTAGTAGGAAACATAATCTTTAAATGAATCAATGAATAGAAATTTAAAAAAATCAAAGAAGCTAGCATAAAAAAATTTTATATGAACTCAAAAAATTATTATTATGATTTTTAGAGACATGGTTAATATTAAATTATAAAGTATATAGTACAATATACTAATGAACTAATTTGCAATTTTTAAAAATTCAAATATTATTTCATAAACTTAAAAAATAATTCAAAACGATACTCAGTATTGATCGATACCGATACAATATCGTACTAAAACCCAATTTGGTATCGATGCCGGTATTGTATTCATGACATTGATCCTAGCCTATTAGAGAGATTAGAGTAATATTTCTTAATAATAATGAGGGCTATTATTTAGAATAAAATAATATAAGCAACCAAATATATGATTAAATTTCTAATCTTATTTGGTAGTCATGATATATGCTTTTCTTACATTATTTTTTGTTCCAAGTATAAATTACCTTTGATTAGTATAGTTGATACTAAGTTGTTAATAAAACTAATGTCTAGGACATAATGATATGTTTGAGAATAGTTATGAAAGATAGATAATAGCATATTTTACCATTAATCCCTATTTAAAATTTGGTCTTAAAGTTTTAAAGATATGTCAAAATCATATAGATGACAAAATGTAATGTTATTTTAGTTGACTAATTGTCTTATAAACTTTAATTGCAACATGTAAGATGGATGTTAACACTATGATAGTATATTGTAAAAGGTTACATGAAATAGAATTGAAAGTATAGTAGCTTGATAGAATTTTTCTATTCAATTTAGCCTATTAAAAGAATAGATATGAACTACAAATTAAAGCTTTTCTATGATAATAGTTGTCATAAGAAGAAAAATGATTGCATGTTTTTTCTTGTCAATACGTGATATAATAGAAATCACATTTATTTCTAGTTTTTTCTTTTGAGTGGATTCAAAATTATAATAATGTTTAAGGCATGATAAGAAATAGATTGATGAGTGATGCTTACCATAAGTGACAACAATACAAAGTTAGACAACTAAGGCTATCTTTTTATGTAACAATTAAATCGACATAATGAGAATTATAAAGTTCTATACTAGGATAGATGTATCTTTTGATTACGAATTATATGAAACTTGTGAAACCTTTTAAGAAGAAGAATAACCAAATCAACCTTCGGTGAAAGGATAGTGATGGTACTGAATTGTTAAATTTGTATTCATGCGATGTGTTGGATGTAATAAAAATTCATAAAAAAGGATGATACTTGTATTTCATTACTTTACTAATGACTTTATATAATAAAGTTCTATATATTAAATGAAATATTCATTTAAATTTTCAAAAACTTGAAATTATTTAAAATTAAGCATTAAAAATGACAATAAATTTTCTTAGTTATCTAATGGAAATTAGATTCTCGAAAGCATACCTCCACATCTAAATTCCATAAGAGTATGGATTTGTGTGGAGAGAAAAATGCAATATGAGATATTATATGATGTAATATTTATTTATGTTGGAGTTATGTAAATATAGAGCCCTAGAAAGCAAGTGTATTTACTTATAACTTAATTTTCTTCCAGTTACTTTTGTAATGAAAATATTTATTATTAATAAAACAAAAGAGTTTGGTTTTATTTATACGAGCAATATATATCTAGTCATAAGGTATTGAGATTCTTTTGTAAGTAATATCATGTACATAGAGATGTATGGGAAACATGTATATTATTAGAATCTAAAATAATTGATTCACAGTTGAATAATCAAGTTGGTAGCTTGATTACAGTTTAGACTGTAGTGTTGCAATTTATCTTTGAGTAAGTAAAAGAGTTTATTTTAAAGGAATGATGAGTTTCATATCATGATAATGGTTGACTATCGATAATGACACTATTAAATGAATATAGAATCAAGTATGTTTTAAAGAATAAAGTGGGTTGTTACTTTAATATTAAAACATATAGCTTAATTCGTTTATTATGGACTACAATCTTGATAAGTGGTGAACTCATATATGTTTCATTATAATTTTTTATATGATCAAAATGGATTTTTACAAAGTATCAATCTAGTGTCTACATGTTGGAACTACTAATCGAAATATGTATCAGGGAACATTTATAGTGATATTATCACTTATAAATATTTTACAAAAATTGGTGATTAAACTGGTGCCAGTAGTTTGATGAACTAGCTACCCATCAAGTCTTAACACCAAGATAAGATCTTGTGTGTTAATCACCATATGGACTAAAACAGAAGATCTAGAAGAAAAAACTAACATAAGGTAAAGCGATAATTTTTCCCTTTATTGTGCGGATGGCTATAATATGGTTCATATTAGATTTTGCAATTGGACATCTTATTTGAAATATGTTCTCTCATAATATGTAGTAATTCAAGAGTTCAATTAATTGTCTTTAGTGACATTTAGTTAATAACCTGGAATTAATTCTATTGAGATTAAATTGATTTTGGGCTTATTGGAGCTTGAATTATATAAGTCTAATTAGATTCCCCATTTGGCTTCTAGGAAGGTTATCAAGCAAAGAAATAAATAAAAATAGAGGTTTTAAAACCTATGATTGAATGTTGGGCTTACTTTAATTAATTGTATTAGAAACCCATATGAACATTTAGAAATGGGCTAAACTTTAGTTTAATTTGATTAATTAAATTAAAACAAAGTTATTAAACATAAAAGAGGTTTGCTATATTTGAGATGATTTTTAACATGTTTTATCATCATTAAATGGATTAATGATCTTATCATTAAATAGTTTAATGGTGGTCTTTTAATGATAGCATGTAAACTACTAGCATTCATTGGATTAAAGAAGAAAGATGTGCATTTGATGGACCATCTTCCTTCTTTCATTACCAAAAACCAAAAATGAGATGTAATTTTTAGATTATTGGTCTTTTCATATAGCCATCTCAATACAAATGAGAAGAGCCTCATTTATTGTCTAACATCCCGTCCCTATATTAAGAGTTAGGACCTGAAATTTCAGTACATGTGAGCTCAAAGAGAGATTAAGGAAATGCATTTTTCTTGCTCATGCATAATGTTAGCATATATGCACATAAATATTGAATATTTGCACACACAAAAAACTGTACATGCATTCATTGACAACTTCCAGGTATGATTGTTTTTAAATGTGATTTTATTGAAAAGGAGAAGTAGAGAGAGTGATCTTGGTATGAGTTATGATAAGGAAAGATTTGGAAACAAAATTGGTAGTAATCTGGAAAATGTTCACTGAGTGTGCTTTAGTCTTTTAGCCACAACTTTTCCTCTAATTGTCCAAACGAGATGACTCTTCATTTGGATTAACCTAGAGATATATGGCTACATTTAATATGAAGACATCGATTTTCAATTCTATCTCTAAGAGTCTCAAAATTTCATGAAATTGAGAATTGGGTTTGGGAGCTAAATGTAAAATTCGTTTTCTGATTTCGGGAGAAAATCTAGATTAATCTAGATAGATTTTATCAAAGTTTCCTTCTTGAGAGTTGTATATCTTTCTCTTATCTTTCTAACAGTATATAGTATAGAAATTTTAAACATCTAAGTCGAAATTTATGATCTTGATATGTAGAGATGCAAAAGTAAGAGGAAGCAAAAGTAAGAGTAAGCAAAAGTAGGATGAAGCAAAGTAAGACGAAGCAAAAGTAAGACAAAGCAAAAGTAAGACGAAACAAAAGTAAGACGAAGCAAAGTAAGACGAAGCAAATGTAAGACAAAGCAAAAGTAAGACGAAACAAAGTAAGACGGAAGCAAAGTAAGAAGATACAAAGGTAAGAAGATACAAAAGTCAAAAGGAAGAAGATGCAGAAGATATAATTTGTATTTAAGGTATTCATGAAAGTTGTATCTCTTGATGTCCTATTTCGAACCATCCAAAGAACGCCTTAATAAAAAATTTCTAGAAAAAGTTATAGATGTTCCCCCAAAACAAGTTCAGTATGATGGAGGACAAAAACATATTGGATTCTTTTGGTCATAACAACTTCTCTAGACACCCAAATGAATTGATTCTTGAACCATTGGACTCGTAATACATTTTTCTACATCTATACCAAAAATCATAGCCCTTGGAATCAAATTGAGAAAGATTGAGTGAAAAAGTAGAACGGGTATAGTGAGTGTATTCTTCAATAGTATGAATTGATGTTATTCTACTGAACATACTTCAGTATTTTGATGATATCTTAATCTATAGAGCTCCAAATAAGATTATTTCTGAATTGTGGTAAACTAAAGACATGGATCTACAAATGGTATGAAGAACTTGGAATCTAATTCAGTCTCTAAAATGTTTAAATTTCATATGAAATTTATGTATAGTACATTGATTTGGACAAGAGTAGTCCAAAAATGTTTGAAGTATATCTTTTGAATCACTAAACCGAACTGAATGATTTTGATGTCATTAGAAATTTAAGACAATGAGGGACATCTTCTAGAATAAAGTGTTATGTTAGAATGTTCAAAGGTATTGTTGGCAAGACACTTAAGTATAAAAGACATAAGGCAAAATTGGAGGGGCAAATGGGACAATTCTCAATCATTAAGGGCATAATTGGAAGAAG
>JANJEY010000005.1:20156299-20170320 GCA_024703695.1 Erythroxylum cataractarum | reverse complement strand
TGACTCGCGATTGAACTAGCCCCGTAACAGCCGAGTAATCAACCATATCGGCAGTATATAAGTGCTCAAAATAATCATGAATAAGCCGTTGAAGCCCCTCTTTAGAACGTACCACAGTACCTGTGCCATCATCGAACTCAAAAATTGTATTGCGCCGCTTCCTGGTAGAGGCAGACAAATGGAAAAACTTAGAATTATTATACTATGAATTTAAAAAAGTAACAATAAAATACTTAAACTTTTATTTTTTTTTCAATTTTAGCTTGAACTTTAAAAAGAATTAATAAAATTCTTAATTTTTTTTTCAATTCTAACTTAATGTTAATGTTTCTATTAAGTTTGCTGACATGACTTACCACGTATTTCAGAAACTTTAACTATTAATAAACGTCAGCCAAAATTAACATAATAAATGAAGATTATGAAAAGACATTGTTTAGTCACATAATTAAAACGGTGAAACATTTATAAGTGATTTAAATCAAATTATGTAGTTTTGACGACCTTACTCTTTGATTAAAGTTTTTATCTTCGTTTTTAGTTTATTCTTTCGACAATCTCATTCTTAGATTTTTAGATTATGCAACTTCGACGCCCTTATATTGAGAACATCATGAGAACAGACTAAAAACGAAGAATTTATTAGTGCCGTACATTATAATGCGAAAGTAGTTTGAAATGTCAGAAGAACAAACATGAAACAAATGGCTGAGGACATCGGGAGAACAACAAAAAACATTGAAATATAATTAAAGAAAATTGATAGTTTGAGCATTTTATTATTACTTTTGAAAATTTAAGCTAAAATTGAAAAAAATTAAAAATTTGAACATTTTATTGGTACTTTTTAAAGTTCAGAACATAATTAAAAAATTGACGAAAATTTGGATTTTTTATAAAAATTAACCCTTTATGTAATACATACAATTTAGTAGAAATATATATATATATAATCTTAAATATATAAATTTAGAATAATCTTTACAATATGTTAGCTGTAGATAGAATTTATAAAGATAATGATTTGGATAATTAAACAGTTTAGATATATTTTATTTATTTTTAATAAATTATAAAGTAAGAATAATTTATAGCCTCTCATACATGCTATCCAACAACTATTTTTTTGGTAACTCATGAGATATCTTAAGAGGGTCCTAATTACGAGAATGTACTTTTAAGCCATTCACATCCAAATTAATTCTCGCTTAAGCCGGGTAGGTTTATTGCAAGAAGCAAAACTCTGACCTCAAGTTTTAAACAACTGCATATATAAGAGGGATTCAAACTCGCGACCTTATTTAAGTCAGGAGAATTCCTTATCAACTCATTTGAGTATTGGAATTATCCAAAACCTTTTTAAATTGCAATTACAGTTATAGATTCAGGGAACCAATGGAATTAATTTTAGACCAAAAAATTTTTGTATTAAATTTTGTGCCTGTTTGGTTGGATTTTTAGAGAGTAAATAAGTACTTTTTTCACTGCAAAACTTTTTTTAAGAAAACGAGTGTTTAGCTGTAAAATGAAAAAGTATTTTTTTAGTAGATATAATTTTTTTGACAACTAAAATACAATTTTTTAAAAAGTTCAAATGTTGAACTTCTAAAATAAGCACTTTTTAAAGTAGCTTTTAGATTAGTTAATGAGCATTTTTTAGTCCATTTTATCCTTATATTTTACATATAATTCTCACAATTCTCATAAACACATCTTTAAGTTTATTTTGAGATTTATATAATATTATTTGATTTTTTTATATATTTTAATATTTATTTTTATATTAGTTTTACTTATGTTATAATCTATATAAAAGATTTAGTTATATATAATTTTATTTATGTTTCATATGATTTAAAATTATATAATAATTAATATATTGTGCTTTGTATATTGTTTAATATATTTTACATAATATTTATATGCATAAATAATTTTTTTAATAAAAAAATATAGTTACAATTAAAAATATTTTTTATTTTTATATTACCAAATAATTTATTATATGAAAATTTTTAAAAAAATTATTTTTAAAGTGAAAGAAAACTAATAAATTAGTTTCTTAAAAAAGGTTTGATGACAGAAAAAAGCACTTTATGAGACGTGAGTTTTTTTCCTTAAATAGTAATTAAAATTTAGGAGATGTGAAATGCACGTTCCGGACATCCTTCGCATGCGAAATCGAGACTGATGTGTTAATTTGCTGACTGCTACCCAAAGCTGTCTACGACTCTCTCTTAATCTCGAATTCCATTTTCTTCCATTTCTAACACAACCCACCTTTGGAGCATTATTCCGATCACCGACGTCGTTTGAGTTTACCAACTCCGTAGATCTGCGGCAATCAAATCATCACCGTTCATCCCTCTTTTTCGCTTCGATCCACTGGCTCAGAGATGCCGGTGGCTGCTTCCGCCATCTACTTCTTAAATCTCCGTGGCGACGTCCTAATCAACCGCCTCTATCGCGACGATGTTGGGTAATCTTTTTCACTTTTACATTTGTTTGTCTGATAATATTGAATTTATGGGAACTTTGGGACTCAAAAGATCCGAATTTATGCACCCATGACTGTTCTTTTTAATCATTCTTCCCCTTTTAGTGGGTTTTTTTTCAATGTGCATGCGGGAGGGCTTCATATGTTTTTGTTTATATCCGTTATTAGTTTAGCTATGGCTTGATGTCAAGTGTTTATATCAAGGAAAGAAGAATATTGATGTTAATTATGTGGAACTCATGGCGGCTAAGGGCTCCAGTTATTAACGTACTTTCAATTATCATTTTCATTGAGTTTGTGGCTTGTTACTAAAGGGATTTATTTGATTCTTCATCATTAAATGAGATCGGTGGTTAACACATTAGTATAAATTTGTTTCTGTGGTGTTCTTGGTTGATTTTATCACTTTCAATCTGATTAAAAATTTGATGTTTTTAACACATTAATGTTAGTTTGGTATTGTGGTTTTGTTGTTTTGATATGGAAAATGTATGTTTTTGTTCTATTCCACAAAAGGCTATTGCTGGATACGGACTTTCCACTGTTTTCTGTGTATGGGTCGGTAGAACATGTACTTTGTCAAACATTTTATAGCAGACTGCAGTTCCAATTATAAGATGTTTCTGTTTTATCCTTCCAGAACTTTTATCAAGCTACTTTGCATGCATGCTATTTTTTTTTCCCTTGTTAATGTTACCTATCAGTCTTTGCTTCCTACGTCTGGCATTTGCTATTGAATTTGTAATGTTCCCTTCTCTTTAACTCTTTTTTTCTAAACCAATTCCTTAGCTATAACTTATAGTTGATCTTTTACAAAGCTGTTATGTAATATTTCTTTCAGCGGGAATATGGTGGATGCATTTCGGATGCATATTATGCAAACTAAAGAACTTGGTACATGCCCTGTGAAGCAGATTGGAGGTTGCTCCTTCTTTTACATGAGAATCAGCAATGTCTATATTGTAATTGTTGTAAGCAGTAATGCTAATGTAGCTTGTGCTTTCAAGTTTGTTGTTGAGGTAACTTTCTTCCTGGCAAGTAAGTTTATTCTTGATTTTGGCAAATTATCTTTGACATGTAGTCGACAGTAATGTTGTTTGTTAACTCATCTACAAATTATTTTGCGTTTCATTGAAGGATTCAATTGGTTTTGGAAGAATTTTCTTTTTGTATTTTAATATCAGTCAAATCAACCCAATGTCTCTTCGGAACTCTATTTAAAACATTCTTGTTAATGTTAAAAAACTTTCTTGTGTTTCCAATTGTGTGTCTTTTTGCCTTTGCGGTTGCGACTGTCAAGTAATAACTTTTCTAAGACTTTGCCTTCTTACATAGCTGATAGTGGCATGCTGTTTTATATGCAGGCAGTGGCATTGTTTAAGTCATATTTTGGTGGGTCCTTTGATGAAGATGCTATTAGAAATAATTTTGTTCTGATCTATGAACTACTGGATGGTGCGTACTTCCTGCATTGTGTAATTTTTCTTCCCATTGCTGTTTAAATTTTTGACATTTCTTTCGGTCTAATGAACTTCTTTGCCCTAGAACCATTAACTTCATATTTAGAAAACAATCTCTATATGACCAAGTGAACAATTGATATCTTAAAATTGCAGAAATCATGGACTTTGGCTATCCTCAAAATCTTTCTCCTGAGATTTTAAAACTTTATATCACTCAAGAAGGAGTGCGATCACCATTTTCTTCCAAGGTTAGGTTCTTCTTGCAATAACTAGTTTCTGACATGACAAGACATTTTTCTTCTATATTTATCTTTGCTTGTATTTATGGACATTACAGATCCACAGCAAAAGTTAATGAATTGATCTTTTTGCGTTTAGAATTAAATGGTTTATGTTTAATTTCTTATTTTTCTTTTTCAACTCTGTTGTAAATAATTTGGCAGCCTACAGATAAACCCATCCCCAACGCAACTTTACAAGTTACAGGTGCTGTGGGCTGGCGCAGAGAAGGCCTTGTTTATAAAAAGAATGAGGTGACTGTGTCTTCTTTTCCCTTTTCAGTTGATCAAAATACTCCATTCTGCTGGATTTTCACATCCATTTCTCTCAGGTTTTTCTGGATATTGTGGAAAGTGTAAATCTTCTAATGTCTTCAAAAGGTTGGTGTAGTGATTGGTGGATTTCCTTCATTTACTCCTTTTATTTTTTATCAACAGTGCATGGATTTTGCCTAAACAATCTTTTCACTATAGGTAGTGTTCTACGTTGTGATGTAACGGGGAAGATTCTTATGAAGTGCTTCCTCTCTGGAATGCCTGATCTGAAGTTGGGTTTAAATGATAAAATTGGTCTTGAGAAAGAGTCACAACTGAAAAATCGGCCTGCCAAAAGGTAAACCTTTATTCCTTATGCTTATCATTCCTCTATTTGTGTATCATCCGATTTTATGATGCTCTTAAATGATATTTGAGCCTGGAGAAAGAGTCAGAATTTGATACTGACAACTGAAATGGAGAACTTCAATCAGCACAAATGGCATTCTTTTTTAACATAGTTTTTTCTCTTTCATATCGTGATAGCAAGAAGTTTCTTCCTTTGAAAATCTTAAATTAAGCACTTGGGTCTGCAATTGCACTCAATTTTCTCTTCCCTTGTTTTTGTTCCTTCAACATATGTTATGTGCTGTAATAAAAGATCCTTGGTGAGTGCTTGAACCCTGACTGTATTAACTTGAATATCTTCAAAATATTTGCAGATTAGAAATAAAGTTTGTCAAAAATCTAAACTGAGGTATCCTTTACCTTTATGTTTATGATCAAGTTCGTGCTTTTTACTAATATTTTCCTCATTTTCTCAGATGTATAGTTTTAGCTTCAAGTGACGTATTTTTCTTTTGATACATTGGTTTTATAGGTTTTACATACTTTTGTCTCCATAATTCTCTTTGGTCTGCCAATGCACTTGATTTTAAGTGTTGTGGGTGTTTGTTTGCCTTCAATTGCTTTTGGAAAGGATTATTTATTTTCATTCCTTTGCTTAGCTTGCTGTAATGGATTTTCAATATATCTTACATGTGGAGATTTTTGCTATCATTGTTGTTTTGAGATTTTGAACCTTGCAATACATGTATTTTAAACTATGGAAATTACTATGAGTATGTACTTGATAATCTTTGATTCTTTTGCTTTTCCCATTTTTCTGTAAATGATCTGTTCAGTATCTTTATTGTAAAAATATTGTGTCATTTAAATACATCTAATTTAAAACCAATAGATCTTACACGTGGAGATTTTTCTGTCATTGTTTTTTTTTTAGATTTTGGACCTGGCAATGCATGTATCGTAAACTATACAGATTACTATGAATATGTACTTGATGATCTTTGACTCTTTTGCCTTTCAAATTTTTCTTTACTGATATGTTCATTATCTTTATTTAAAAACCTATTATGTCACTTAAATACATCTAAGTTGAAATTACCTGATGCTCTAAGACTGTCAATTTTTTTCACTATCGTAAAGTTTACATCATTATTGTGATATTTTGTGCAGTGGCAAGACAATTGAGCTTGATGATGTCACTTTCCATCAATGTGTAAACTTGACAAGGTTCAATTCAGAAAAGACTGTTAGTTTTGTCCCACCTGATGGTGAATTTGAATTGATGAAGTAAGCTTCCAATCTGTTAACATTTTCATGTGTACTTGCAATTGGTGTTATTCTGTGTTCGTGTCATAACATATGTTGAGTTATCAAGTGTTTTTCCCCTGCTTAAAAGTTATCAGTTGTGGTAAGCTTCTGGAGTAGAAAATTGTTCTATCAAGTTATTAATGTGGTGAAATAAGGACAAGATGTGCAAGGTGGTTGTGTTGCCTCAGTTGGGTTCAATTTATTAACTTATAGAGCAAAACTGTAATCTCAGAAAGGATAGAACTTTATGATTTATTACATTGAGATTTCCTTCAAGCTCATACAAAATTAACAAATGGTAGACAAGATTGCAAAATTTTGGTGAATTTCTATTCGTGTTTCTGTTTCTTTTAATCCATTTTGTATAGCTTTTGTCTAAAATGTATGGCCATTCTATAGTGTCGCTCTTCCTCTTTTAAAAGGTTGGAGGTGAATTGACATGAGATTTTGTGGTAGACTTATTGATTACAGAAATAAATTCAATGGCTCATTAGTTAAATCTCTACTTTAAGATCCTTAAGCTGTTTGCTTTTGCAGTTGCTTCTATACTGAGAAGTGCAATTGATTTGTTGTATATTTGAAGGTATCGTATTACTGAGGGTGTTAATCTTCCATTTCGGGTGTTGCCAACAATAAAGGAACTGGGCCGAACACGCATGGAAGTGAATGTTAAGGTTTGAAATTTACATTTGAAATGAAAGAACTGAATCTTGGGTTATCTAAATGTTTGAAACTTGACATTTTTTTTTTCTGTTGACTAATTTCAGGTAAAGAGTGTATTTGGTGCCAAAATGTTTGCCCTTGGGGTTGTCATAAAAATTCCGGTGCCAAAACAAACAGCTAAGACAAGCTTTCAGGTGACATCTGGTCGGGCAAAATACAATGCTGCAATTGATTGTTTGGTTTGGAAGTGAGTACATTACCTTGTCTTGGCTCTGAGTATATATTTTTAGTCCTTTTAACTATTAGTTCTCTCAAGTTGATGCACTCGGCTTTGAAATCAATCTTAATTCACCATCCTTTGCCAGACCTATTCATGTTTCACCTATTTCATTTTTTCTTCATAGTATTCATTTCACTATGTGTGTATCTAAATTCTCTTTCTTCTTCTGAAATTTTTGTCTAACTTGGATATTGCTATTCAGTGACACATTCTTGCAAACAATTTCAGGATAAGGAAATTTCCTGGTCAAACTGAACCAACCCTGAGTGCTGAAGTTGAGTTAATTTCGACAATGGCAGAAAAAAAATCTTGGACAAGGCCACCAATTCAGATGGAATTCCAGGTGCCTTGTCTACCGTATTGCCATTTAAATTGTCTTTTAGTTGACTGTCTAGGACGTGCATCTGTTTCATTCTTTATTTATTTTTATTTTTTTTTGGATTGTTCCGACATATGACAGAACTCTAAGTTACAGCCATATTTGAGATCTGATGTTAACGATTTCTTTCAATTCTAGGTATGTTAGGTTGTAGAAGTTAGAACTTCATATAATCAATTAACTGGGCATAAACATTAAAATAGCAGAGTGAGACTATGGGGATCTCACTTGTGATGTAAATAGTGTTGGGTCTCTATTATACTTGGTCTCTGTGAGAGATTATTCATTTTCAGGAGATCCTTGTTTTATTTGTTGGTTGTGCAGGTTCCCATGTTTACAGCATCTGGTTTACGGGTTCGATTCCTCAAGGTAATTATTATTATTATTTTTCAAAATTGAGTTGGTTCGTTTGCAAGAGTTCAGCAATTGACGGTAGTGATCGTCTGTAGGTATGGGAAAAGAGTGGCTACAACACGGTTGAGTGGGTTCGTTACATTACCAAAGCAGGTTCTTATGAGATTCGGTGCTAGACTTGAGGGATTGTAGTAGGTGAATTTTGATCGGTTACGGGGATCATTGGCCTATCAATGGAAACTCCAAATATATATCGTGCCCATGTTTCTGGGAAACGATGATTGAGCATCTCATAACCGTAAGAAAATGATTATCCAGGCTGAGAGGTTTTCTTTTTCTTTTTCCTCGACTCTACTTCTTTTTGGTGTTGTACTGTTCATCGTGAAGTTTGTCCATACTATGTATGAAGTATAGTGAAACATTGAATTTGTTCAAGAGTTTTATGCTCGCTTAGGTTAGGACTATATAATTGGAATACGTCACACGCAACATTGTTTTTGCAGTTTCTTTGTAATGAAAAGGTTTCCTTAGTGAATTTTATATTTTGACAATAAATGTTTCAGTATTTCTAGTTGGAGTTAAGGGTGTTTTTTCTTGAATTTCTGACCATTCTTTGGATTTTATTTGGTTATTTTTAGTTTTTATAAAGGTTGAGTTTGATAATTTGGTGGAAAATAGATTCTATTTTTTTTTTCCTGGAGCCTAGCTACAACTTGGAATTGTCTCAGTATAGTTCCCTTCTCATATTTCATTTTAATTCACTAAATGACAATTCGTGTTTTAAATAAGCAAGTGCCCAATCTGCTGGGTTCGGTGGGCAAAAAAAAAGAAAAACACATCCAATGCTGCTTCTTTTAAAGAATAAACAATATTTTAAAAATTGGAGAATAATAAAATATAATGATTACTAATCTGATATATATGATAAATAAGAAGTAAACTTATTCAAGTAAAAATACATCATATTTATTGTTATATAATTAATTAATAATAAATTAAAGCTAATAATTTAGACTTAATTTAAATATAACATAAAACTTAAAATAGCAATAAACATGAAGGAAATTGTATTTTGGTAATGGATCGAATTAAGGGCATAAAATACTGCCTTGAAATGGTAAGTAAGTTTACACATCATGTGTTGACTCTTAAAGTTTGCGCATGTAACGTATTCTAATAATATTACCACAAACGATAAACAATCTTAATCCTATTGGAGACACTATAGCTGCAAAGGTTTTTGATTAACCCAAAAGAGTGGACCAGCTATCTGATACATAAATCCATTTTACTCAGATATAGTCACAAATAGGTTGTGGACCAGGTAGTTGCAGACAACTAATAAGTTTTCATTTCTCATCTGGATTTCATCAGTTTCACAATGAGGCTTCGATTGTGTTAGAATTATGCTCATGTTTCGATCTTTATGTAATTGATTGACCACTTTAATTTTGTGATTATTAATTTTGATTAATAACATAGCAAATGATTATATTATCATATTGCGTTTTTTTATAAATATAATAAGTCCTTAATTAAATTGATATACTTGCCATCATAATATAGATTATGATAATGAGAGTCAAGTTTTTAGGATTTAATCTAAAAAATATTTTTGACTATAGAATCATCAAATAAAGATTTTAATGATTCGGTTAGATCAATATGTATGTAATAGTATCTATTGGATGGATATTAGTAGATCTTATTTACTAAGTTATATATATAGATGATACATATGGACATATGATCACTGAATTGATCAAACTAAG
Source organism: Erythroxylum cataractarum (assembly GCA_024703695.1). Taxonomy (NCBI): domain Eukaryota; kingdom Viridiplantae; phylum Streptophyta; class Magnoliopsida; order Malpighiales; family Erythroxylaceae; genus Erythroxylum; species Erythroxylum cataractarum. The sequence continues at coordinate 20,160,723 of JANJEY010000005.1, read as the reverse complement.
AATTCTCAATGGTTAGCATTACCTATGAACTATCAAGTGGGATATTCTCATAAAGATTTAAATGTATATTTTTTCTTTGACCTAAGGACGTCATAGTAATCAATAAGTCACTTATTATGTTTTGATATTAGACACCTAGTGTGTAAAATGATAGTTGAATGATCATTGGATATAATATAATTAGTGCTGAGTCAAGATGAGATTCAACGACTCTAGATAATGAGTTTGAGCTCTATGTTGTCATTGATCGTAATAGTTATTTCAAAACTTTGGCCAGAGCGATTGAATAAGTGAGCAAAAGGAGTTTTTCTAAATCATTCACCGATCATTAATAAATGACATATAACATAGTTGGTTATCTAATAGGATTTGACAGTTAAACCATACCTTAGAATAATCTAGAGATGTAATAATGGAAGGAAATAACCAGGCTCTATTTTTGTAAGGTTGTTACTTTACACTGTTCGGTCGTTGAGGAGTGTTGTTAGATGCCAATCTTAATTAGTAATTAATTAGATTAATTACTACCAGCTTAGTGATGAACCTATGTGGTCACACACTTACACGTGTGATTTGGGCCGGGACCCTCACCGGTCAGGTATTGTCCCCTTTGGTCGCTAGGTTCTTTAGTGAACCCTATCTTCTCTTAGGGGCATGCGGGAGTCGAACTTGTGACTACAAGGTTTTGTTGGGTGCAAGACCCACGCTTCTTACCACTGAGCTATGTGTCAATAGCCATATCAAATGTTAAAAGTAGGATATATTTTTTGGTATGAAGTACAAAAAGACTTCATACTTTTGAAGTTTCGTATAGGTTAATCCTTACAAATTTCAGATATTTATTTTTGCATGTTCTTACTATTAGTATATTTGTTAAATGCAACAGATGAATATAGAATTTCAATTTTTTATTTCCAATGCGTTTGCAATCCTTTAATTGGTACCGGAGTCAATTTTGTGTTTGTGTCGTACTTGACAAAGACCAATAATTTATGTATTTTGTGTTCTTTGTTTTAGTACTTGAAAGTCAGTTCATTTAATGTACACCGGTTTACGTTGAAATTGAAACCAAAGCACTTCAATTCATGTTCTTTAAATTCCAAACATTACAAAGAGAGTTTCGCATTCTCTCAGTTTCGTATTGTTTATATGCTTAAAGCATGAGAACCCCTTGGCCTCACTGTAAAATTAGTTTCACAAAAAACTCACTAAATGCATGTGTAAGATGTGTACAAATGTATTTAATGTGTTAAAAGGTTTCACATAAAACTTTTTAAGTTTTGGTAAACAGTTTTTTGTTTTGAAGATAGATACTCTTTTTTATTTTCGTAAGTTGAAATAAAAAAAAAGAGAGATACATGTTTTTTTATAGAAAAATCATTAAAAGCTTTTGTTCAAATGTTGTCGTACAACATGACTTAATACATATTTTTAATTATTTTTTATTAAAAAAATGATATGATCACTAAATTGTTTTAATAACATGAAATCTTGACCTTTAAAACTATTGAATTTATTTTGATATAATGTATGATATTTTATCAGAAAGGATTTTTCACCTAAATAAATAATAATATTTATTTTTGTTTACAAAGAATGACCTGATAATTAGGTAACTTATAGTTTATGAATAAATAATATTTTTATTGCATATGATGCATGTGTGAGGAAAAAATTATTAATTTTATACTTTTGGCCTAAACTACCTAGGGAGTATAATATTAATTAATTATCTGTCACTTGGATGGATAAAATAAATTATACTAATAGGAATGACCTGATAACTAGGGGACTATACAGTATTGAGTCTACTATAAATTTTATATGATAAAATAGAAAATTTATCATTCTTTAATTATGTATGAGTGACGACTTGACAACCAAGGGACTCACTCATGTTTTAAAAAATTTATATCATTTAGATAAAAGTCCATGTCTTAATGATATATGATTGTGTTCTTATTTTGGTGTTTTCTTTTATTAGATTTCTTGAAATGTCTACTATATCACTGTGAAATATTCTTGATGTTAACAAGCTAGTGAGTAACAATTTTGATGTTTGGTACTGCAATCTAAGAATTGTTCTTATGTATGAAAAACTTATCTAATTGATCGATAAACCCATGAAGGAAGTGCCTCCTAAGGGAATTGATGATGCTAATGCATTGGATGCATATTTTAAGTACAATGAACAAAGTACTAATGCGAAGTGCATTATTCTAGCATCAATGAGTTTTGAACTACAAAGATAGCATGGAGGTATGAATCCTTTATAGATCATTGAGCATCTTAAGAATATGTATAGGTCATAAAGTAGGATTGCTAGATACCAGTTATCTAACTCCCTATTCAAGTCTGAACTGAGCCCCAAATCTCCTATGGGCCCCCATGTTCTTAAGATGATTGATCTTATATAACAACTTGAGAAGTTAGGGTGTTCACTAGGGAAAGCGTTGTCATAAGATTTGATCTTACAATCTATTTTTGACATTTTTTCACCGTTTATTGTTAACTTTAATATGAACAGAATGGACTGTGATGTTTATGAAATGCTCAACTTGTTGATCAATTATGAAAATCAAGTAGCATCATCTAAGAAGGTGAAAGTGTCAGAGTCTGAGAACATGGTTGGTAACACTTCTAAACGTAAGTGGAAGGGCAAAAAGAAGCCCAAGAAAGATCATCTTGCACCCAATGGTGTTTGGATCAAATCCAATGGTAAGGATAAGACAGTTGACCAAAAGGATGTTGAATGTTTCTTCTATACAAAGAAGGGACATTGGAAGAGGAACTACCCAGAGTATTTGGCTACTTTGAAAGGCAAGAAATAAGATGGGACATTTATAAAAAATGTTTTCACGATTTTTTTTAACTATTATTGATTCTACTAAATGGGTATTAGATATTGGTAGTAGCTTAAACATCTACAATATGTTGTAGGGTCTAAGGATCAGTAGGAGATTGAAGAAGGGAGAAATGAAGCTACAAGTTAGGAATGGAGCAAGTGTTGCTGCCCTAGCTATGAGAACTGTTTCTCTTGTTATGCCTATGGGAAAGACTTTATTATTAGAAGACTGTTATTATGTTTCTAAGTTTGTTTTGAACATTGTTTCTATTTCGTCATTAGACAAGTGTGGATTTTATACAATCTTTAAGAATAACCAATGTAATATATTTTATGGTAATGAATTATACGTAAGTGGTTATTTACAATATGGTCTTTATGTCTTACTTGAAATAATTGTTTATTCAATTATGAATGTTTCTGGTCAAAAAAAGAAGAGAGATAATCATGCAAATCAAACTTATCTTTGGCATTGTAGACTTAGTTATATTGGTGAGAAAAGAGTAAACAGTTGCACAAAGAAGGATGCCTTGGTCAATATGATTGTGAACCATATGAAACTTGTGAATGTTATCTCAAAGGCAAAATGATCAAATCTCTTTTTACTGGAACTATAGAGAGAGCTAGTGAGCTTTTAAGACTCATATATATTGATGTATGCGGGCCTATGAAAGTTCAAGCTAAAGGTGGATATTATTATTTTATCACCTTCACTAATGATATGTTAAGATATACATATGTGTATCTGATGAAACACAAGTCTGAATCATTTGAAATGTTTAAAAGATTTCGTAGTGAAGTTGAAAAGCAAATTGGTAAGAGTATTAAAGCACTAAGATCTAATCGTGACAGTGAGTATCTTAGTGATGATTTTGTTGATTATCTAAGGCAAGATGAAATCTTGTCTCAGTGGACTTCTCCAGGAACACCACATCACAATGGTGTTTCAGAAAGGAGAAATTGAACCTTATCAGATATGGTGAGATCCATGATGGGATTCATTGATTGATCTGCTTCGTCTTTCGGTTTAACCCTTGGAGGTTGAATCAAAAATTGAATTCTAAGGATTGTAATATAGAGTGCAATCTCGGGTCGTCTCACTTAATTGGAACCTAATGTAATGGATCTAAGCTAGCCTAAATGTCATAAAATGCAAACTAAATTGGTTAGGAGGGGGTTTTGGTTCTTTGAAGAAACTAACAAAATTGAACTAATTGTAAGAAAAATGTGTAAAAAGTATTTTTGGATTTTTGGGAATAAGAAATTGAAAGCTAAAACAACGATCAAAAGTGATAAAGTCCTATTGAAAAATGAGCTTTGGCTATCATAATTCAGAAAAAATCTTGGTGGGAGTGAAAATCACTATGTTTTCAAATGTTAAACCTTAAAGAACTCTTTAAGTCCAAGGTCTTAATCAATGAACTCCATTTCTTAAGACCTTGTTAAATACCCTTAATGTGTGTAGTGGGTAAGTCAATGCAACAAGTCACTTTATGATCTGGAATTAACTCAATATCAAACACAACTAGGCAGATAAAAGAGAATCAACAAGATCACAAATAGACATATATGAGACTTC
>JANJEY010000005.1:20114861-20128819 GCA_024703695.1 Erythroxylum cataractarum | reverse complement strand
AAAACCACCTAAAGCCCTCAAGTAACAGGTAAACAATAATTAATACAAGCATAAAACATATTCTATTTAACGTTTATCAGTTATGAAATTGATTTAGTTAAGGGCAAACAAATGCTAAAGTGTGGCAAGATTTGATAAGTGTTAATTAGGTTATATTTTTAGAATGATTTGAGAACATTTTGCTTACGTTTGGATGGTTTGCATAGGATTTGGTACTCAATATAACTTATATATTTTTATAGGCTTTGTTCTAGCTCCATAATAAAGAAGAAATAAATTTGGAAAGTTAGAGCCAATTTAGAGATTTTTTTTGGCATTATTTTAGAGGAAGGGTTTGGAATATAGGTCACTAATATGACACCCAGTTAAAGTCGTGTTGGATGTGAAACAACACATAAATCATCTTGGTTAAAATCAAATCTAAAAATAAAATTTGTAAAACAAGTTAATATGTTTTTAAGAGCTTATTTGAAATAAATTTCAATTAATTAACTTAATGATATGGCATTTATTTCTTGAGAAATAATAGGCTTATAATTTTTGGAATTTTAACTGTATAAGAAACTAGGTTAATTATTTAATCAAGATAAATCCACTATAGAAAAGCTCTAAGGAGATTCTACATCTAGGTCTTGTTTATCAATTAGTTGCCTTGTTTATTGCTTTGATTTTCCATTTGAAATTAATAATTTTATTTTAATTAATCATTTCTTTATATCAATCATTCATGGTTTTAGATTTTATGATAAAAAGATATAGACTACCAGTAGTTGTAGTCCTCGTGCGAATGATAATCATATTCATTAGACTATACCATAAAAACAATAGGCGCACTTGACCAGTAATTTTTAGTACAATTCTAAAATCATACACAATTAACTACTTTTTAGGGCATTGCATTCCATGAAACCGTATGAGTTTTTAATTTAAATTATAGGCAACATATTAGAACCATATGAATAAGCTTTGTTATCTATAAAGACTCCTCCATAATAAATAAATCAAAAAGGGGTGATAATATCTCCTTAACCTTAACCAAGACAATATAAATCAGAATCAATTAAAGTAAGAAATAAAAATGCTTCAACTTAATATACAACACAATTCAGAAGGTAGCAAAATAGGCAATGTTTTGACTTAATATCAGTGATGTAAAAACCAAATCTGACTGTTGGACCCCATTTCTGAAGTCCAACTTCGGAGTCATAAAACCTGAGCATATTACCCAGTAGGCTTATTTCAATGAAATCTGCTTAACCATCATTAGTTCATCTTTATGCTCTGATACCATAAATGTTAAGCCCTGGGTCCCATTACTAGTCCCAAGGCGACAATTTGGGATGGTCGGGTGAAAGTCATGCAAGAGGAAGGTAGAAAAACATTCAAGAAAAAAAAGAGATTACGTAGGCAACATGGTGGGTTTGCTATGGTAAAGTATATGTTCGTCGCGGAGAACATTGAAGGAAAACAGCTAAGTTCCCTTTGGGATAAGTTCGTAGCGGCAAACTTTTGACTTCGCTGCGGTGAAGATGCAAAATTTACCTTATTAACACCTTTCACGAAGGGTTCACTACGGCCAAACTCTGGCTTCGCTATAGCGAAACCCCAGACTCCTAAACCCATACCTCAACATCAAATAATGCAAAAATACATATATACTTACAAGCTGAACACCCCTTAACCTAACAACTTTCAATACCCAAAAAGTCCATATTCTATATTGTTTACTTACCCCTAATTCTCATCCTTCACAAATTCTTTTTTTTTCTTTTTCATAACACATCTCACTTATATGTAACAACAATTCATCATCTCAAGTTGATACTTCTTCAAGTATACCCAAATTCAACTCAACATCCTCCATACGCAATTCATATTTCATTATCATCAAATGATAAGAGTTTTATAAAGCTTTAATGGGCATTTCAATCCATAATACATTAATAGTCTCAAAATCCAAAAATACAAAAGATACTTAAAATGCGACGAAAGCCTTGAGTTTACAAAATCTAGTTTAAAATACAATAATATGCATAATCGGAGTGATGCCTTGACTCTCTTTCACTTGATCTCTTGCTCATCACCTGGAGATGGCAAGGAATGGAGGTGAGTTTAAAGGCTCATCGTTAACAGTTTATAACGTAGAAATAAGCAAAACCTTGAAAATATTCATTTATCATAAGAAATTCATATTGAATTCATAAAGCACATGTTTGTGAAATTCTCGTCATCTAATCCAATTCACAAACAATACAATTTATATATTCATCAACTTGTTCACAAAATCATAAACACATAAGCACATCAGAATAGTTTGGGTAGGTCCTTAAATAGAACGTACTAACACAATTCCACAAAATGGTCTTGTGTAGCCGTGAACAGAACGTACTATCGCAATCCCACATAGTGGTCTTGCGTAGCTGTGAACAGGGGAAGTTCGTGAAGGAGCTCTATGCCACTAGCAGGCTGGCAGGAGAAGCTTTTAATAGAGTCGAAGTGCATTTGACATAACAGAATGGACCACAAACCCACACAACATGTAACCCATGGCAAAAGCATATTGCCCCATTTAACACATTTCATAAACTTGTTTTTTATAAGCATTAAATATTTCGAAAACCATTTCCATGTCCATTTCACAATTCATCAACAAAATTCATATACTAAACATATAGCAAATTTCTCAAATCATTCAAAGGGCAATAATGCAATGTTCACAAAAAAAATTGAAATCATTTAATGCTCTTAAATTTGAAAAGATAGCCATGGGTCATTACTTAATCATAAACACGTACCCATCTTGAATTTCCTTACTTAAAGACTTGCTAAAAAATGCCTCTCCTCATGCTCCTCTTGCCTCTCTTGATTTTCTTGAATCTTCACCAAATGATGAATTTCTTAGCTCTAAAGAAAGCTTTTCTCTCCCTCTTTCTTTTTTTTTCTTCTTGATCAACCTCAAATCTCTCTAGAAAGCTTAGAAAAGATGAACCCTAGCTTGTTTTCTCTTCTTTTCTCTCCTTTCTCCTCTTCTCTTCGTATTTCCTCTCTTCTACTCTCTCACTCACGTCCTTCTCTTCTTCAAATGCAAGACAAACATTTCTTCTTCCGCTTATACCCTTAATGAGTCTAAAATGTCCATTTTGCCCTTTCTTCGTGCCTTATGACTCTTTATCCTTAAGTGACTTGCCAAAAATGCCCTCGAACATTCTTACTACTTTAATTCAACAATCCAATGAAACAAATCCTACTAACATAGATATACCAATTAAACTCCCAAAAATAAATCTATCAAAGCCCCATAATTCATTTAAATCATGTTTAACTAGAAAAAAATATGGGTTCCAACAGTTCTCCCCCTCATAAAAGAATTTTATCCTCGAAATTCTTATTTGACTGATCAAGAGGCAGGGGTATGCTTCCTCTTAAGCTCCTTCGTTTCCCATTTAACTTTATCACTCAAATAATTTCTTTCAAATGACCCTAGTTAATAGTTTCAATCAATCCTTCAATGACTTATTTAGATATCACACTATCTTAACAGTTTGCTCAATATATTTCTGATTACTCAACTTTTTTTCACTGAATTAATAACACCAATATCAGATCACATTAACATTTCATAGCATGCTCATATAACACACACTATGAATCTAAGACATCTTTGTTAATACTACAAACTCATATGTTAATGGTCCCATGCTCTCAATAACTTTATGTGGACTAATACAATTCTAGCTTAGTTCCCCCTTTTTCCTAACCTGATCACACCTTTATCTCTATCTAAGCAGACCTTGGCAAGGTGATACTCTTAGAAGTATTTCACCTTTCACTTGATATTTCACATCTCTTTGGTGCTAATACACTCAACTCTTATGTCCATCTTATAATATTCCATAATTTCAATGTTGATCCACTTAACTCATTTATCATTCTTGAATCACTTAACTCCTATTATAGATTCATTTCCCTTATCAACAGTATCTTGAATCCATTCTAGCTTACGACCCTCCTTTTTTTCAATGTAAGGGCGAACGACCCTTGATTTGGTATAACTTCTCATACAGTATTCTAATGATATCACTATACTAATGATAGTCAATCAAAACAACACATCTATCTTATGATTCGATGAACTTTAAAGTATAAGCTTTAAGGATATCTCCAATAGTTAAGACTGTTGGCAATTCAAACATTCAGTCACTTGATTCTACATTCTTAGCCGTTAAATATTGTTTCGGCGTATTCCTACTAGGATGTATAGCTTAAGTTATTATTTGTGCTTTCTCTAGTAATTTCTTTACTCAATTATCTTTATTAGGTATATATACTTCTCATTTCAATCACAAAACATCATTCATTTCCCAATTCAAACTCAAAATTCATATTCGTTTTCAATTCCTCAGTAAGATTAACAATTTATGAATCCTCAATTTGGGCTTAGTTAATCCTTTCCTGTGAAATTTATCTTCAATTCCCTAGTAAATAGTACTTTGAGTTGCCCAAAATTCAACTCTACATTCTATGCTCCTTTTTGCACTAGATCTGATAACCTTAATATCTGAATTCATGCTTCATTACTATTGGGATTTTTGCATAATGTATCAGATATAACACTAACTTTACTGGGAAATACTCATTTGTACAATCATAATCTTTCAGTACTTCTATCCATTGTCTCAACCTCGTATTCAATTCTTTCGACTCAATAATTACCTCAAACTTTTATGATCTGTATATTTATATATATCTAAGATGTTCCTATACATACACTGTTTCCAAACTTTCAAAGCAATCACTACTGTAGTAGTTCTAAATCACGTATCGAATAATCAACTCATAGGACTTTAGTTGTCTTCATATATATAAAATCACTTTATTATGTTACAATAGATTACATCTTAATCTCTGGTGCAAAACATTAATATATTTTACATAATCTCTAAATACAAATGATATAATTAACATCGATAGTATAATTCCTACAAAATTCATTTTGCATTCATCACTTATTCTGTTTACACATTTTTTCCTTTAACATTTCTATCAAGGGATAAGATTAGTAAAAACCGCTTAATAGTCTATGGTAGTATCCAACATACAACTAGTTATAGAGAGCTCCGAATCTCTAATATATTCCTTGTAGTTTCTCACTTCATCATTATCTCTACTTTCTTTGGGTCTTCCAATGTGCCATGTTCAGATACTATACAACCCAACATTTTATTTGATGAAGTTAAGATTCATTCCTATTGAACTTGGCATATAATTGTTTCTACCTTCATGATATGTAAGATTAATCTTAATGTTAAAAAAAATATTCTCTTCACTTTTCGAATACATTCCAAATATCCTCTACGATCATAATCACTAATTGATACAATTTTGCTTGAATCACTTCAATCTTCAACACCATAATACTGTCAAGGCATTGTTAACTCCAACAGATATAACCCAAAAACTCCTTGTGCCTATGATTGGTTCTCATAATTCTTTAAGTATCTAATTCCTCAATGAGGTAGCATTATCTCATGTCATTTTTGGTTTCCCAATTGACTTCTTTTATGGATTTATTTTCTCAATTCATTCGATTTCCTCTTATTTCACATTGACTTGTTCTAATTTTTGTTAATTTATACTAGTTTCTCCACACATTTCAATTTATTTGAAATCTTAATTTCCTGTGTTGGTAACATATTCATCATATCTGATTTGTATCTCTTGAACTTAATATCACATCAAATTCAAGAATCCAATCACATAGCTGCATACTTTACATCAAACATAATGCTCTCAGTAGCATATTCTACATTTTATGCTTATGTCTCCATCAAGAATAGGACACCAATACTTTCTTTTGAGTCATTACACAATTATTTCTGATTTATTCTTTCATTAATCATTCTTAATATAAACTATCTAATCTACTTAACCTAATTCAATGAATTTCTTCTTCAAAAGAAGATTTCTTGCTACTATCATCTACACTGTTCATGCAATTTTTATCAATCAACTTTTATCATCATCACATTATCAACCATTCTTAATACCTCAAGAAGACCAATTTTTAGTATTTATAATATCTCAATAAGATCAATCTTTACCATAACTTATATTATTAGAATATCCTTTGTAATAAGGCTCAGTGAAGCGTTAAGCAGATTCATTTACTCTTATAACTTAGTATATGCCATCAAGATCATGCATCTTATCTAGAGATGTATTTATGACAATTCACCAATTAATAACTTATGCTAAGGATACCTTAATATTATTTAATTATGACAACACTTCTCTTTTTCACCTGTCCTCAATCGCGGGGACTATGCTACAATTGTGCCTTCCTTCTTTTTCCTCAAATTCATCACTCATTGTAACATCATCAACAATCTCAATCTATCCCCGATTGATCATTATAAGCACTTTCATATGTTACTCTAGTTCCTATTAGACTTTAAACTTTGGGAACTCTAACTAACAAATATCAACTAAGTCATAGATTGCTTCCTATATCATCTCCACATATATAATACATACGTGCTCAATATTCTCATTTGTTATGGTGATCCAATTATCAAATATGTACTCATAATAACAATTCAACTTAACTTTTTTGAATTTGTACATATGTTGCTATCATTCATCTCATCTTCCAATTATCCTTCATTACATCTTACATACGTATATTCATAATCAATTCAAAATTATAGATGTATAATCATCATAGATGTATAATCATCATAAAATTTTGATGTCAATTTCACTAACACATTCTTATGGTGGATTGTAACTCTTGTCACATTAATTAAACAACCACTTCGGTTCCAATTTCATCTTTTTAAGATCATAACAATTTCTGTTCTCATTACATTCTACTTGTACACTTTATTCTCATCATTTTTACTTGTCTCTCTATTTTCCTCAAACAATTCATGATAATATATTCACATCTTGATCACATTCGGGGATATACAACACAGTACAATATTGGTGTCATATTCAATTCCACTAATACAAATGCATTGACTCGTTATCTGTCACATTTAACCATGTACTATTTCCCATCTTCAATTCCCCACAACTTTTAATTTTCTCAAATTCTAAAAAGGCATCATTCTTCTCACTAATTCTATCATGTCAAACTCTTAACAATTACTCATATATATAACTCATGCACATGTGTCTTAGACTAAGAATCAGCTGCTAATGCATGCTAAGACATGTCAAAATACATGTAACTTGATACATATCTCCAAGATGCCCATGTAAGATCCTAATTCTGGGCTCTGATACTATAACTGTTGGACCCCGTTTTTGGAGCCTAACATTTGGAGTCACAAAACGTGATCATCATTAACCCGTATTTGTGGAGTCCAACTCTTGCTTTGATACCACAATTGTTGGGTCCCTATTTCTGAAACTCAACTCTTGCTTTGAAAAATCATAAGACTTGAACATGTGTATTACCTTGTAGGGTTGTTTCAATGAGCCCTCATTAGCTATCATCCCACAAGGGTGGCATGCCCACACCAGTCAAACATAAAAAATAAATTCATTTCTTTTATTTCTGAACAGATTTTGGGAAACCTCCAACTAGAATTTCAATTTGACTTCTTCAGAACATTTGTTGACCATTGTCTTAAGTTTCTAAAGACATTAAAATCATTCAATTTGGTTCAAAAATATGAAAATTATAGCCCAAACATTTTCAGACTATTTTTAGACTAAAATATTACACTACGATTAACTTTCATCTAGATATTGAAAGTCTTTGAGACTGAATTAAAATTCTAGTTCTTCAGATTATTTGTAGCTCTATGTCTCTAGTTTATTTAAAAATAAGAATTATCTCATTTAGATCTCTACAGATGAAGATATCATCAAAATACTGAAGCATGTTTAGTAAAATATTCAATTCATGCTCCTCCAACTGATGCCCTTATTTTGATTCGATCAATCTTTTTTGAATCAATATCAAAAGCTGTAAATTTTCATGGAGAGATATAGAAATGTGTTAGGAATTCAATGCTTAAAAAATCAGGTCATTTGGAGGTCAGACGATAAAGTTATGATCAAAAGAGTGAAACATGTTCAATCTTGGGGGGAGGTCGGTGGGTCGTGCACGATCGCAACCTAAGCGCCTGTGGCTGTGAACTTGCGATCACGACGATGCACGATCGTGACTTTTGCGCAAGTTCATAGAGTCGTGATTGCGACTTTGCACGATCGCGACTTCTCCCTTTCTACTTTTCTTCTTCCGACCTATATTGATAAAATGGGCATAACTTTCACTACAAATAAAGATTAAGGTCATTCTTGGACCATTTTAAAGAAGACTTCTATATTTACAACTTTCATGAAGAACTTAAAAACAATTTCTACCTATAAGGGTCACAATTTCAAAACAATATAGCTATCCTGAATGTCCATTTTAAATAACATCACAAATTTCTAATGATCATATCTCTAAACTCCATTGTCTAAAAATTTCATAATTTAGATCAATGGAAAACTAGAGAGATAAGCTACAAATTTTAAGATGACAACTTTGTCTAATTAAACCTAGATCAATCCAGATTTTCCATTAAAGTTAGAACCCAATTTGAACCTTATGAAAAACTTGAAATTTGCAATGTACAACTTGGAGAGTCATGAGCATAACCATTCAACTACCAACTTTACTTCATTAAACTGCCTAATCTCTACTCATTTGACTCATCCCTTACAACTAATTCTCATAAATAACAAAAATCTTATATTTTTTTCCATAATATCTCACTTGTATATATGTATATACATTAACAATTCATGTTCAAAAATCATCATCTCAAGTTGATAACTTTTTCAAATCTACCCCATTCCAATTCAACATCATCCATACACAATTCACATTTCATTAACAAGAAAATAGAAGTTTCCAAAGCTTTAATAGAATTCCAAGCCACATTACATTATCGATATAAAAAATTCCAATTACAAAAGATACTAAACCTAATAATTCTCGAAATGCATCCAAAGTCTTGCTTTTACAAAATCTAACTTAATATACAGAAACATTGCAAAAATAGAATGATGCCTAGACTCTTAGTTACTCGATCTCATTTTCTTCGCCTAAAGATGGGACAAAAAGGGGTGAACTTAAAAGCTCGTGGGTAACAATTTTATAACCAGTAACAAACAAAAACATTGAAATACTTATTTCCATTATAACAAAAATTCACATTTAATCATAAAGCACATATTTCTCAAATTCTCAACGAAATTCTCAATAATGTAGATCAAGTATGCATCAATCTTATCAACATATCATGAGCACATAAGCACATCAAAATGGTTTGGAAGGTCCATAAACAGAACAAGCTAACACATTTTCATAAAATGGGCTTGTGTAGTCGTGAATATAACGAACTAACACAATCCCTTACAGTGGTTTTGTGTAGTCATAAACATGAGGGAGTCCATGAAGGAGTTCCATGCCACTAGCAGATAGGTGGGAGAAGCCTTTAGTCAAAGTGTACTTGACGTACAGAATGGATCAAACCAAACCCATATAACATGTATTTCATAACTTGTAAACTTGTTGCCCAAAATGACACAATTTCGAAACTTGATTTTTCAAACATAGTATCTTTTCAAAAATCATTTGCACAATCTTTTCATAATTCATCAACACAATATGCTCATACCAAACACATAACACGTTCTCAAAGCATGCAGAGAGTCATAAAGTATGTTCATGAAATAGTTGAAATAATTTATTTCCATCATTTAAAGGAAAACATTAATGGCCTATTACTTAATTATAAAACCATAACCCACCTTGATTTCCTTGTTTAAAACTTTGCTAAAAAATGCGTCTACTCTTGCTCCTCTCACCTCCTTTGATTCCCTTTTATCAAAGACAAAATTTTCATTCAATAGGGATTCAAGTTGGAGAACTCACAAGAGATATTCACTAAAATTGATCCTAGAGTTCTTAAACCTATACATTTCTTAAGCTTTATGAACCAAAACCCTTTTCTAAAATCCAAAAAATTAAAATCAAACTTACCTTGAATCTTCACCAAATAGTGAGATTGTTGGCTCTAATGGAAGCTCTAATCCTCCTCGTCATTTTTTTTTCTATCTTGAACAACTTTAAAATCGCTCTTTAAGACTAAGAAAAATTAAAACCTAACTTAGCTTTCTTTCTCTCATTTCTTTTCTCTTCAACGACACTCTCTCCCTCTTCTATCTTCTAATTTTCATTTTTTGGCTTTTTCACATGCAAACTCACCTTTCATCTTCTCCTTTTTACCCTTCCTTATAAGCTTAGGTTCTTTTAACCTTAAGTGGTCTTCCAAAAATGCCCTTCTTACAATCTTACTACCTTAACACTTTAATTCAATAATCTATGTCATATAATCTTGCCAACATTAACAATAATAATAACTCCAAAACAAATTAAATCCATCAAAACCTCAAAAATTATTTAACTCATGCTTATTCATCAAGAAAAAAAATTGAGGGCCAAAATTTCTCCCTTTATTAAAAGAATTTCGTCCTCGAAATTCTTACCTGGCTGATCAAACAAGTGGAGGTAATGTTGTCTTATGTTTTTCTCAGTCTCCCAAGTGACTTCTTTGCTCGAATAATTTCTTTCAAATGGCTCTAGTTAACAGATTCGATCAATCCTTCCATAACTTATTCAGATATAACACTATCTTAATTGTTTCCTCAATATATTTTAAATTACTCTCAATTTTTCCCCATCTTGCATCGATAACACTAATATCAGATCATATCGATATTTCTTAGCATACTTGCATATAATATATTGGCACTGCTATCGCCTGCAACCAAATTTAAAAAGAAACCAACTTCTATTAATACAAATTAATGTAGTAGTGGTAAGTGGATATCGTTTCCATGATGAATTTTTAATAGTAAAAGTTAACGAGTTTAAAAGAAAAACAAAGTAACAAAAAGGGAAGAGGGTTTGGCTCACATAATTTAAAAAATTAGAAATAACAAAAATCAGAAATTAACAAAAATAATTGTATATGAAAATTTAAGAGACAAACCTTGGCTTCGGGTCATCTATGTTATCACGCTAAAATGGATCTTCGATATAAAATGTCAATTATTAATAAATATTCATTGGGGGTATTTTTTCTTAAGTGCAAATGACTAGAAACATTTAACCCGTTCTTTCCCTAAAGAATATGAAAATCCCTAGATGAAAAGTGTAGAAATCGAGAACCAACAGTGGCTGTCCACAAAAACAAAAGAAACGCAAAAATGTAAATTCTATCTCTAAGTTGTTGCTGAAAGAACAAAAAAAGAATGCAAAAAAATGTCAAAACTACTCCTAAACTATACTGCCGAAAACTAGAAGAAAAGAATACAGAAACTAAAACTAATCCTATGGAAATTTTGCAAAAAAAATTTGCAGAAAACTATCATACACTAAAGGTTAATGTGAACAATCATGTTTTTCCCCTTTTAATGCCTCCCGATCCCTTCCTTTTTATCCTATCTTACAAATCACGCTTTTCACATGTTCATATGTGAATCACATGATTATTAAAAGAATTAATGATGAGACTCACATGATTATTAAAAGTAAATATGAATATATAAAAAATGCTAACATAATATATTCTTCTCTTTATAAAAGAGAATAATTATAAATATTACATAAAAAGGTAAAATAGTTCGAATTGAATTTTTACAAAATTATAAGTGATTTAAGATAAGAGGTATTAAGAATTTCTTATTCATTTAAATATAGTTTTAATAATTATATATATGTCACATTGTTATTTATTTTAAATTAGCGATAATGAACCCTATTTTTTAATGGATTTCCCTCTTTCATTTTCAATTCTATTTAACTAAAAGAGATTGTTATTTTCCTTACTTTTCTTGCCCTTCTATCAAACTCTGCAAGTGTTGAGAAAGCAATAATACATATCAGTTGACTTACTATCGCCAGTTTGTTTGTGTTCACAGCACGATTGTGTTTCTGTGTCGATGACGTAAATGGATGGACACCATTTCGTAAGTATAAACACAAAAAGAAAGAGTGGGTGACAAGTTCTAAATAATGGCAGACAGGTATATTACATTAATGCCAAATATATTGGAGTCAACATCTAAAGTGTATGGTACGTAAGCACGGAGAACTCCTTTTGGATTGCTCCTACTCGTACAAACACCCCATTTGCTCGGCGCATTGAAAGTTGAACGCAACTTGCAATGCAAGCACGCTTTATATGTGTAAGAATCAAGTTCAAGTCGAAGCTCAACTCGCCGAGGTCAAGGTATATGAATCCGTCATTAATGATATAATATATAGGCCTTGTTTGATCCAAAAAATAATTTATTAATCCAAATCAACTAGTTAACTTTACAAAAAGAATGATTTAGATTATTTGATTTATTCAACCCAACCAGTTGATTTTGCATAAGCTTTTTTAGATAAGTGTTCTAACGTAATAAGCTGAAATTTGTTTTTTAATGTCGATGTTGCCCTCTTACACTTTACTCTTTCACCATCTCATTTGCTTATGTTTGTTCATTGTCAGCCTGAAATTCAAGTGCCCAAGGAGTCTCTTGCGGGGAGTTGTACGAGTGGAAACGTTTTCAATACAGATGAA
The DNA here is from genome assembly GCA_024703695.1 of Erythroxylum cataractarum. NCBI lineage: Eukaryota > Viridiplantae > Streptophyta > Magnoliopsida > Malpighiales > Erythroxylaceae > Erythroxylum > Erythroxylum cataractarum. The sequence continues at coordinate 20,116,181 of JANJEY010000005.1, read as the reverse complement.
AATAGTCGCTTTCCCCATTCTCCAGGCTTGCAAAGAAGAATCGTGTAAGTGGGCTAGTTATTGTTGCATGTTGTGTGATTCATGGAAGATATTGATTCTTAATCCTGTAACTCTATACTTTCTTTTGTTGGGATTGTTATTTGTTTCATTGGAAAATGTTTGGATCATCAAACAGCCCAACCACAAATTTTGAAGATAGGACTCATGAGCCTGTTCAAGCTGATCCATCAACACCTATCAAACTGGATACTGTTGCAAAAGCACACAGTGAAAAACACAAGTGATCCACTTGTTTCCTTGTTGTTACAAGGCAAGTAGCTGGAGCATCTCATAAGGTCATAGACGATGAGTTTCAGTTTTTAGACTATTTGTTTGAGTTGCTAGAGAAGTGATGCTCTTGTTTACGAGTTCAGATCACCTGTCCAAGTTTTCCTGTCTAACCCTGTCTAAGTTACCAAACGACGTCGGTTTGCTATGAAATTTGGAGAGGCGCACGCAATTTCAAAGCAGCCTGTGGGTCCCACCCACAGGCGCCATTTTCCAGCGCCAAGAAGAGCCGTTTGCAAGCCATGTTTTAAAGGCTTTATTTAAAGGGTTTTACGGGTTGATCAACATTGCAAAAGCTTTTTAACTTTTTTGTAACTTCTGCAGAATTGGATTGTTATTAAATCTGATTTTTAAAAACGGCTCTTTTAAATCTGATTTTTTGCTATTAAATCTGATTTCTTATTCTTATTCTTAAATCTGATTTTTTGCTTGTTCTAAAAATAATAAGGATAAATATTATATCAACGGTGAACTAATTATTTTTATAATTATTAAATGTCTTATTAATAATAATGTTAAATTTTTTTATTTATTTATTGTTATAATTATTCCTAATTTTACTAATTAAATGTATTTCTATTATTATAACTACCGTGTATTATTATTATTAAATTTATTGCAGAGTATTTATGAAATTTATTATTATTATTATTATTATTACTATATTTGTTCGTCTGATTATTATTAATATTATTATTACTATTATTATTATTATCATCAAAAATAAATATACCAATTAAAATAAGTTATATTAAATTAAATTAAATACCAAATTTTATATTCATAATGAATATTCTAATAGTAATAATAAATAAAAATTATCAATCATAATAAGAAGAAAATATGAATTATAACAAATGTCATTATAATCATAGAACTTTATTTTAATTAATAAAATTAAAAATCATAAAGAATTTAATAATAATAATAATATATAATATTATTATTAATAATATGTTCATACTAATAATAAGATAAAATGATAATAATAAT
>JANJEY010000005.1:20043371-20062330 GCA_024703695.1 Erythroxylum cataractarum | reverse complement strand
AGCAAAATATTAAGAAATTATTGTTTATATAAATGTTTGAAAATTTTGATTTTCGAAGGATTAAATACAATGCTTTCGGAATGTTTTTAAGAAAATACAAGATTTATGCAAATCATGTTTTCGAATTATTTGAAAAATTTGAACAATGTGCTTTATGAATTTGTATATATTTGATTTATGTTTTAAAGAAATAATTTGCATTCATTGTTATGAATTTGATTTATATGTGATTAAATTGATGAATTGAGATTGAATATGATTTGGCTATATGAACTGATGTGATATGTGGATATGAGAATGGATCAAGTATTGATACGATATGATAATATGATATGAAAAATTTGAAAATCAAGATTTTCGAAAAGTGCCTTCGGGAAATCCGAATTTTTCGGTTTCGAATTATATATTATGTGGGTTTGATCAGGTCTCATAAGTGGGACGAGTGCGCACTTGTCTGTTTTAAAGCCTTCTCCCGGTTGCCCGCTAGTGACACTGGAGTTCTGATTTTGGACTCCCATAAGTCACGACTACACCGGACCGCTATGCGGGAAAGTATAGTACATTCCGTTTACGGCTGCACAGGACCGCTATACAGGAATGTGCAGTACATTCTGTTTTGGATCGAACCAAATCATTTGATGTGTTATTTGTTTTGTTTTTGTTTATAAGTGTGATGCATTGCATGATTTGAACGATGTTTAAAAAATATGAAAGAAATTAAGATTTACACGATTTTGATTTTATTCATGAAAAGTGGAAAAATGTGAAGAATTATGAGAAATAAGCTATTTGTGGATTTTCAGCAGAGTTATTATTGAAATTATTTTAGCAATGATTTAAAAAGATTGAGAAGTAAGAAATTTGCAAAATTTTCTACTGAGAAACTTTTGAAATAAATGGCAAAAAGATTTTAAAAATGTTTTTGCTTTTCATTCAATTTATAAACATATTATCCACGAGTTGTGTAGCTCAACCCCCTTTCATCCCCATCTCCAGGTTTCGAACAAAAGATCGGATGAAAGAAAGTCAAGCCATCTGTCTAATTTTGCATCTTTTGTAATTAGTATTTTTGGATGTTAGTATTTGGTTTGTAAATGGCTTGAAAAGCCATTAAAGATTTGTAAGCACTTAATTGATGATATGTATGAATTAATGAAATTGTATAAGGACTTGAGTTATGGATTTAGATTTGCGTATGGTTTATGGATTATGGAGTTTTATATGATTTTGGTTTGGGTTTTGTGTATGATAGAGATATGATTGAAATTTGAGTATGATTGTATTTTGGATTCCGGACGGGTGGTCCGATGACTTTGATGATTGATTGGGATATATATATAAGAGTGTATTTAAGCCATTTGCAGGTTTGGGTTGTTGAAAATGCAGCTGTTATGCTGCCCAATATTCGATAAGAAATTGGTTATATGGCAAAGATAAAATAAGAATATGTTTTTGGTTAAAAGTCGAATGTTGAGATATGTATACTAAGAAGCTTTATATAAGTCGAAATTTGTATAAGGATGAGTTTTCCAAAGAGGGAAAAATGATTTGTTTTGATTTGTATAAGTTTGAATGAGTTGATAAAGATGCATGAATAAGAAAAAGAAAAAAAATTTAGACCAATTTTCAGATTGTTTTGGTCTAAGGTTTCCAATGTGATAAGTTTTCTAAAGTACACGCTTCGGATGTCGGATCCGTTTTGATTTATTTCAGTTCGAATTGATCCGTTTGTTTTGCTTTTGTTTTCGATTCCATTAAGAATCCGATTTCTATTCGCATCCGTTTTGTTCGCTTTCAGATATGTATTCGCTTTTGATTCCGATAAGTCCTTGTTGCGCTTTCGATGCAACTTTGTTTCCGCTTATGTTTTATCCGATTCAATTCGCATTCGACTCTTTCACATTTGATTTGCATTTTGTCCGTTTTGTTTCGCTTTGTGATCAATCGTTTGGATTCCGCCTTGTTATTCGTTTAGTATTTCCGTTTCCAGTTGGGGTCCGATTTTCAAATGGGGTCCTAACACTACCAGCAATGGCTGTATCCTACTATCGTCCATTAAGGTAGATGCGGTGACGGAGATGGAACTCAAGCGGAATTGCTTTAGGAGCACTAGGAGGACAAAACTAATTATAAGGGTCCTAATAGTTTTGCTTTATTAGTTTCTACCAATGTTAATATGATTTGCAGAGCTCTTATCATCTTTAGACCCTTACTGTCTCATCTTTTGATACAACAATATTGTTGTAATTGCAAAGATTGAGATTATTGACTCATTGAAGAACTTGGATGTTTTCACTTTTGTCTAAAATTATCTATTATGTGCTTTCTATCTGGTCCCTTGTTCTACAATTTCGTTGCTCCTGGAAAGATTATTTTCCCCAGAAAATGGAAAAACAAGGTTGATAGTTGGTGGGTTGCACTCTTTTCCTTGACTTTAAACCTCATCTTTCAAAGAACGACAGCCTGTTATGTAATAAAATTGGAGGCTTATGTTTGCTTGACATCGCTGATTCCTTCGCATGCGATCTTAATTTTTATGGAGTAACTTTAGTTTACTTGAAATAGGATGACATGTGGCAAACTGTATCAGCAAAGTTGGAACTATTTTAGATTTTTGTGGCTTGCAAATAATGTCACTATTATATTATGCTTTTTCAGTGAGCTTAACTTTCACGTTTAAAGAAATATAGTGGATTCAGGAAGGCATTCGAGTGTTTTTGTCATCCATATATGCTCCCTCTTCATAGTTTGTTTTCAAGAACACGAGGCTAGATCTAGATTTTCCTTACGAGCATATTAAAATTTTATCGCACTCTTTAAACAATCAGGTGACATGTTTTATTAGCAAATAAGATCAAATAAATAGATCGTGGCCTACAATCTAAATATTAGTTCATATTATAGACCTCATATTCTTTTTTTTTAAGAAAGGAAATAAATTGTAATAATGAAAAAAGGATTAAGGTATACAAAAGGTCATACTTAGTCAAATAATTTTTATTACAAAATATAATATAGTTAAAATTAATAAAATTATTTTTTTTATATTGTCAAATAATTTACTGTACGAAATTCTTTTTAAAAAGATGATTTTTTTAATTGATAGCTAAACAATTAACTGGTTCTTTTAAAAAAACTCTTCTCATAAAAGCTCCAATGACAAAAACTCTATTAATATAACAAAAGCTTTATTAATATAAACCCATCTAAACAGGCACTTAGTTGAAGTTAGAATATTGAACAACGTTATGATGGATTCTTTCACCAAAGAAGAAATATTTTTATTGGGAATTTGAATCAAGTTTATCTTGATCATTTTAATTCTTGATTATTAGTTCATGTTATTATATTAAGTAATTTAAATGAAAAATTGTATAAACTATTTTACTATATTCGAGATTAGATCATGATTAATTTCTTAACAGAAAAAAAATCTTCAAAATGCATCCAATTCTTTGCTAATAATACTTAAACTAAGAATCTTTATAAGTGTATTAGAAAGGGGAAAAAACATAGTAAAAGATTCTTGAGAAGCATAATTTAAAAAAATAAATAAATTGATATCTAAGTGAAAACATAATTTGAACATAACAATAAGAGATAATGAAAAACTTGAATAAATTACAAAAGCGTATCAAAGGGCGACTAAGCACGGTAAAAAAGAGCTTTATTTATTTATTGGATAATCAAATAAGACACGAAATTGTAGCGTATAATGAACTAAAGACAAGCAATGAATTCAACCTTAAAAAAACAACACCTTTTGATTAATATAAAATATTCAGTCTCGGATAATATAGATTGTACAACTTTTAGAAAATCCAAATAATAATTTAGAAACGAAAGTGACGTTTTTTTTTTCTTCACTTCAAATAGATTGGAATCCTACTACTTTTGTGAGCGTAAGAGATTAAAATAAAATTTATGGTATGGGGATTTAAAAGTCTTATTTACGTTGACTTGTAGTTGAAGTCAATATATATATTTTAATCTTTTGTTTATGTTGGAAGAAACATAACAATAATATTAAGTCAATTGATTAAAAAAGGGAAGCGTAATAGATTGGTGGTGACAAATCCTTAATGAACATAATAAATACGTCCTTCACTTTTGTATACTAAGAACAGACGAGTGTTTTCATCAGTATGTATGTATCCTTCTTAGCTAATTAAAGAAGCAAAGTGATACTAATCAATGAGAAGTCTAAATTACCTTTAAAAGATACTACATATTTATATCCTGTATTGTAAAACTAAAAAATAATACAAACTCCGTCCGAGTCCTAGCAAGTTTGATCAAAACGAAACCACGTCCGTGAAGGGCTAACAAACATGATCAATAAAAGAGAAACAACTCTCTAAAAATAGTGGGAGAACATAAATTAAGGAGATTTAGAAAACTTACAAAATCCAGGACTAGGAGGTACAAAACCAGAGTTTCTTGGGTTCAGCTTTTGGGGCGTGAAAGCACAAGATTACAGCTTTTCAACAACAAACAATCAATTAGCATTGACTAGTGACTGAAAGTAGATAACTCACGCACCCACCAGCGATCTACAACGTTATCTTTGCTTTGCTTCACCCCCAAAATTGCCTTGCCTTCCAAACAGTAAAAACCCAAATGAACACAAGAATACTAACCCCATCCACTCAGACTCAGCAGTAGAAAACAAAATATAGGAAATAACATGGACTCCAGAGAAGCAGCAGCGGTGCCACTACAAGTGGCGCCACATCCACCATCACACCACCACCACCACCACCACCACCTCCACCATCAACCTAACATGATGCTGCGGCCTCCGCCCTCCTCTTACCCCACTAACACTGCCACTCACCCATCCATGATCACTACCCCTAATCTTCCTCCGGCAGCCGCCACCGGTGCCGGTTTTCCCTTCAATTCTGTTGGGGCTCAGCGGCCGCAAGTGAAGCAGCTTGATGGTGAAGGACTCAACGCAGGTGGCTTCGGTGGATCGTCTCCGCCGTCCTCCGGTGGAATGAGGTTTGGTGTTGACCCAGCAAAGAAGAAGAGGGGAAGGCCCAGAAAGTACAATTCCGATGGTAACACTTCGTTGGCTCTGGCGCCAACTTCGACGATTTCTTCCGGACATACGGATTCCGGCGGCGGCGCGGCGTCCGAACCACCGATTAAGCGGAACAGGGGACGTCCCCCGGGTTCTGGGAAGAAACAGCTCGACGCATTAGGTGGGCCGCTGATGATTATGTGCTTGAAAATTTGAAGTTTTAGTTCTTTTTAGTGGAAATTGTTGTGAAAGCTTGAAACTTTGGTATATTTGAGTTGGGTTCTGTTTGTTTTAGTTGGAACCTTTGAACGTCTTTCTTTTTTTCTTTTTACATCTTTCAGGTGGAGTTGGAGGAGTTGGGTTTACACCACACGTCATTACAGTTAAAACAGGGGAGGTTTGTATCATTTTTTTTTTTTTTTTAAAAAGTGATTTCTTTTGAAGGTTGCTCTAGGCGTTCTTTTAGTTTAGGGCTTCTTGTGAAATACATATGCGTAGGTTCTTAGTTCTTCATTTGCAAAGATCAAGAATATGGTTGGTTTTATGACTTCCTTGAAGACGATTGGTATGAATGAAGACGGTTAATGATAGAATTAAGCTTTGGCCATGATGATGCCAATTATAGAAAAGATGGATTTGTTGCTGATTTAATCACTTAGATTGGTGTAACGTTATTGGGTGCTCTTGATATTTCTGTCATTCTCTCCTTCTTTGTTGTAGATTTCAGTAAATTTCAATAATTTCAAATCACGGGTTGCATGAACTATGGAGCAGGTCATTAACTGTTAGGATTTTGGCTAATAACTATAAAAGCGTCTTATTTATGCAAATAATGTAAGTGGCTGTCCAAATAAAGTTTTTTGATGAATGTTTGTGACCTTTGGATTCTAGAATATTGATCACTTAAATAGATGCATATGAAGAAATGTAGACTCAAGTTTTTCTTTTCTGGAGTCAGCTGATATATATGAACGTAAACTTCAACTTGACCTGGGTTATACCCACAACATCAGCTACTGGCAATTATGCAATTCCGGAGGAGGCAGGACATAACATATCGACTTCTCATTCTGCTGAACTAGTCAAATAGACAATCCTTTTGCAGAAAAGTCTCTGTTTATCTCTCGTTCATTACTTGGTTTGCACACCTTCAGGAAGTTCAAATCAAAATAGCCTATATTTTTGAAATGTTTGTTTGATATGACCTTTTATGCACTTCGTTTTGCCTCACTCAATGATTCTCTCGAGTGAGTGAAGTCTTTTAGATTAACTAATCTTGGGGTCCATTAAGGAGGTTTTCGTTCCTTCTAATATATCATAAGAGAAGGGTCTGTGTATGGTCTTGAAGGCTAAATTATCAATCTTTATAGATTGTAACAGTTTTTCAAATATTATAGGCCATCTGAAAAGAGCGCCTGCTTTTTTGCAGGATATTGCTTCAAAGATTAAATCTTTCTCACAGCAAGGGCCACGAACTATTTGTATTCTCTCAGCAAATGGTGCTATCTGCAATGTTACCCTTCGCCAGCCAGCAATATCTGGGGGCGTTGTGACATACGAGGTATTTGACATTTGTTCATCATTAATTAGACATGTACAACATATAATCCTAAAATGACTTCCACAGATGGCCCAAATTGGACGACAAGTGTCATCCAAAATCGTTGAGAATGAAGTTGGATCTTAGTTTATATATTTCCCATTCTTGTAGTTTAAGGTTTTAAAATTGACCACACCACAAAATCTCTTCTTTCTGGCTTTAAGGTGATTTGAAAATGCTTAAGATAAAATGTAGACATAAATTATGGTGTGTTTGCCCTTTAATTACAAGCATTTTGATCCCTTGTCTCACATTTATCCTAATTCCTGCACGCTTCTCTTTTACATTTTTCGCTCACATCCGCAATTTTTCAATTTCATTTGTTATTTCTTTTATTATTTCCTTTGGGTCTCATATGGTTCGCTGATTATCTACTCCACTTAACCAATATTTGATGTTTGACTTTTGATTGGGAGGCTGAATTGGCAACTTAGCTGTTTGTTTTTTTTCCTTTTTTAACTCTACCGTGACCTTGAGGAAAGAGCTTCAGTTTCAACATATTTTTACGAAAACATCTATTAATTATGCTGATTAAAGGATTATGTTATTGTGACTAGCATATAAGCTGCAGTGTACATGATTCTACTATTAGATGGTGGTTAACCTCAAGTTTTTAAGGTTGGTAGTCCTGGGTTACTCTAGTAGTTTTTGGAGAAGCCCATTTACGTTGTGGTTCAAGGAATCTTTGAAGAATGGTTATTGAGCCATTAATTATCTATGTTCATCACTCCTTGTCCTATCAAGAACATAAATTGTTGTATGTCTATTTGCAGCCAACTGGTTCTGCTGGAGTTAATGATTTGATTCTCTATGCTTCTCACATTGTCCTAATGGTGAAATCTGTAATGCACCTTCACTTAAAACTAATGTCCTGCTGAAATTATGCTAAGCAGGTGTAGAAACATCATGTACGTATGAGCATTTGAAACCTGCGCATTTTTGGCTGCTTAAATTTTGATGGTTCTATGTTTTAAGTGTACTCATATAGCTCAACTACGAGCTCTACCTTGTGACGTACCATATAGGACACTGTATTAACGAGAACCAAGTTGGAATAGAACTAATATAGTTCAGTGTTTGAGAGGGCGCTATAATCTACAAATGGCCCGTCCCTTTTAACTTTTGGAAAATATGTGTTTTTGTCAATGTCCTTCGTGATAGGTAGTGTTATGGTGTCAGATATAGGCATTTACTACTAATTATGAATTCATGATCCTTTATGATACGTGATTATAAATCATGAAATTGGGTTAGTTGCGAATGTGCTGAGGCAGGTCGAACTTTCACTATACAATTTCAGTGATGGTGGCTGTCCTCTCAAGACTGTCCCTTTAGCATCGATCTGTTGTTATTCGGGATGCTTGTGTGTCTTTTGGGTTTTATGTAGTCTTCCCGTAAAATTATACTGCCTTTTTAATTTTGAGCTCCTGGTTGCAGGGCCGATTTGAAATCATTTCTCTATCAGGTTCTTACTGGTTCTCTGAGAATAATGGCAATCACATTAGAGATGGAGGCTTGAGCGTATCGTTAGCAGGGCCAGATGGCCGAGTTTTGGGTGGTGGAGTTGCTGGGGTGCTACTGGCTGCGTCACCCGTGCAGGTGTCTTGGTGGTCCTGTTTACCACACTAAACTCTCCAAGCCTGATGTATCATATCATGTATGCTTGATAGTTGTATGATTTGGTTTTCCTTGTTGTCTGTCAGGTCATTGTGGGCAGCTTTATTGCACCAAACTCTGCATCGAAGTCTGGGCCTTCAGCAGTGCCTCAAGCCCAGATGATGAATTTGGGCGGACAAATAACTGAAGCTAGTCCTCCTCAAGGGGCCTCTAGCGAGTCGTCGGATGAGAATGATGGCAGCTCTATTCAGCCGCAGCGTGGTCATGGAATAATATATGGTAATCCTGGTCAACTTATACACGGCATGCAGATGTATCAACAACTATGGGCTGCCCAAAATCCACAGTGATCGGATGCTTAACAATTTGACTGTAGAGTGCTGTGTGGAATAGGCATGGCCGTGGTTCTTCCAATGCTAACAAGAGGAGAGGTTTCTGAATACAAATTGTAGATCAGCGTTTCTTTTTCTTTTTCCATCTTCATCTTCATCTTCCTTGAGTTAATTGAGTAATTAGGGTTTCTTGTCAGCGCCTTTTTCCACATAGCTATATACCACCCTAATTGAATAACGTCTTGGATCAATTTGGTATATAAGCATATTGGTTTTGTTTTGCATTTTTAACTTTATGAATTTATGCATTTAATTCGCTTTACTAGTGTGAAACAGTACAAGCAAAAGGCGATTTCAATCATAAAAGGACGAGAAAATTATTAGTGACTGCTTACAATGATTCTTCCTACCCAATACTCAATCTAGATATGAGGGTGGCAGTCACAACTTTCACAAATGGGTTAAGCCGGCCACTCTGAAACTCAATGAAACCTTGAAACTTTAAACAATTCAGATAAAGAGCACATAAATATTTAGACCTAAAAGATGCAGAGTGAAACTTGAGAAACATTAACAGCTCTAATTCGAAGGTTAGAAGAAATAGAATGGGAGAATTTTCTATACGTAAGTGATCCAACACAAGAATTAAGGGCATGACATAACAAGGAAATCGAGCACATAGCTGTGGGAGATCATTGAGCGATACTTTCTATTTTTCAAGATATTATGAAAGCTAAAGGATGAGGAGAATCCCTGTACATCTGTATGGTAGTTTTAGATGCAACCTTTAGCTCCGTTTTGATCAAATGTATCAAAATGGCTTTATTTTCAAGCTCACTCACTCTGTGTGAATAAATCTTCCATTATGATAGGTAGTACTGCAGAAATCAAATGTATCAAAAAGGCTAGTGCAATGGTCAGTTGAGCTAGGAGAATTCAACTTCAAGTACAACCTAAGGAACCCTTTCAAGACTCAAGTTATTTTAGACTTTATGTTCGAAATGGTGACAGCCATTAAAGGACATAAAGACCCGCTAGAGATAAATATTTAATATGGAAAATATATGTAGATGGAGATACAGGGATAAGGACAATGTCACGGGATTATATCCGGAAGACCATGTTAGACATTTTTGTAATTTCCATAAATGTGGACAATATTTCATTCCATTTTTCGGTTTTTAAATAACTGATCGATTAATTTACATAATTTGATCCAGATAAAGATAGTAAAATAAGCTAAAAATGATCTAAATTAATGTGTCAAAATCCGGGTAAAAAATGAATCTCAATTAGTGTCAACTAGACTCATATGAAGCTTCTGATAGGGAAGCTTGATATAGAAACTATATATAAAAATTATGATCTTCTGCAGTTGCTCATATCAATCGTAAGTATAAGGATTTTCTAACCCATTAAGAGCACTTACATTTTGAGAAAACTATAGAAGACCTTACTTGTGTCGCGGAGAGCAGTTTTCATGAAGGCGAAGATAAATTTACATTCGTTTGGGCTTGGGAAAGCTCATTTGAAGTTGTGGAACCAAACTAAAGTTTTTTTTTTATTTCTTGATTTTTTGTCCTTTCACGATCGATCTGGAATATATAACTAAGGTATTGTTATGTATTACATGTGACATCAAAGCGGTGATATGATCTAGTGGTTAAAAATAAAGATTTTTCAGTTTTTCTCTCTATAAGGTTTTCGAAGAATAAACTTCTGTTTTTCGATTTTTTTCTTGTTTTTTTTAATGAAAATAGTATACATGTATTTAGCCTTGAAAAACGGGTGAAAATGAGCCCAGGAGCATAAAAAGTAGACCCGAAATTCACCGAAAATCGCCATTTTTCGGAAAGGCCACGGAGATGTCAGGTGCGTATGGCATAGTACTGTCCACAGGGGGGTCGCCAGACATATGGTTGACACGTGGGTGGATATTGTCGCGCCACATGTCATGCGTGCAACGCATGCATTGAACACTGTTGATATGTGTTGCTTCCACTCATAGTTGACGTCAGTAGATGACATCAACGTTACATTGCGCTGACACACTACTGACATCATACTGACATCAGCAGGTACAATAATTTTAAAAACACAAAAATTTCAAATTTCTCGTAAGAGTGCATCGAGGTATTTTGGGTCAATTTTCAGGCCCGAGAAATTTATAAAGTGAAAATTTCCATTTTTTAAAGATTAATTACATTAGTAATAAATTAAAGTTTAAATATAGAAAAAGGAATTAAGACATTCTGAATTCGATTTCGGGTGAATTTTCATGCTTTGGACATAACAAGAGGGAGAAACTTCAAGTTTTCATGTCTCAGGTCTTATGTTTAGTGTTCGGGATCGCATGATAGTTACTCGAAAAAGAAATTGAGACATTCTAAAGCCATTTTGAGTGAATTTTCATGTACCGAACTTGCCTTAACAAAGATACATGAGGTTCTCATATCTGGAGTGATCGGTTTAATTTTTGGTGATGCACGATAGTCGCTCTACTGAGATTTTTCCTTTACAAAAGTCTTAAATGAAGTTTTCATAGAATGTCGTCAACACGAATGTGTGACAATGAGACTGTGATGTTTTTGCATTTATTGATGTTATATTGTCATATACCATATGTCTATAAAGAATGTGAGGATAACATAAAGATATATCCCTTGTGTTTGTGGACTTTTTGAGTGCAGATGACGATGTAATCTCCACAATAACCTTACGAGTCAGTAATTTGAATTGTTTTGCTTACACGTTAGTGGATATCTCTAGTCTTATGCTTAGTTATTTTGCCCACAAGTGTTAGCCTTACATGAGATTTTAAGATATGCATAAAGGCATTAAATAAAAGAAAGTCATTGCTTGAATAATTTATTCACCTACAGGTGGTAGTTTCATGAGAATTGATGGTTTGTACTCTAATTGTTTTATGTGGAGGTGTTGTTGCATATATTATGTATTCAGCCCACAGGTGTTTCATAATATGTGTGAACACTCTTAAAAAGATACTGTTTAATGGCTTTGAGTATCGTTGTTGTCCTACATTTGTGCTGATCTAATCAATGTTATTTTACAATTACTTTTTCGATTAACAAAATCAGTGTCACCATTGAAACCCTGATCGATTTCAATACAAAGGAGTAGATGGAGGATGTATTGAATGCTATAGAGATAGCTGAGGTTAATATAGCCATACGGATGGATAGGCCATCTCCACCTACATTTATGAGCTTGAGAGTTTATCAAGTAGCCTATGAAGCCTGAGATCGGTCTAACAAATTATGTCTGATGACCATTAAGAGATCCATACCTGACCATCTCCTAAATGGACTTCCAAACACAGACATATTGAAGCAGTTTCTTGGTAATGTCTCCCAAAGGTACATAGTCTCATATAATGTTGAGACTAGTGTCTTAATGAAAGAATTATTCTCCATAAGTTATACAAGAATGGGGATTAATAGAGAACATATCGAGAATGATTCATCTTCACGGTAGACAAAAAATGCTAAACATTCCTCTTCCTATGTCTTCATTGTTTACCAGACTCTGAATACACTCCCTCCAAAGTTTAGTAATCATGTGATGACATATTATTCGTTGGATGATGAATGGGATCTCAACATTGTCATAGCTCATTGCATTGTTGAGGAGGAGAAACTCAAGTTTGCTACTCCTACAGCCCTTGAAGCAACTAAAGGGAAGGAAAAGATGAAGCCTGCTAAGTTTAAAGGTAGAAAGTTCAAATCTTCTTCATTTGCTGATGTTGGTCAAACCAGTGTTGGTAAAGGTCCATATAATGTAAAGAAGCCAACAATATAAAGCTTAGAAGGAAAGATTGTGACCACTCCTTGACTTATTAATTTATACATCTAATTTGTGATAGTTGCATTAAGTGTTTGGTAGCTATGTAGTGAAGCATCTAATCAAGGTCTTCAAGGGAATTAAATGCTCGGGGGAGCTTATAGATTTGAAGACAATACAAACTAGCAAACACAATTTTTTTTTTGGGTTAATCCACGAGATGTTTTAGGAGGGTCACAACTGTGAGAAGACACATTTAAACTATCCACTCCCAAACTAATTTCCGCTCATATTGGATCAACTCATAAGGTATAAAGTACTGACCAAACAGATCAAATACAAAAACTTAAGGTGAAGAAAATGGAGAAGGGGAAAAGGCAAGTTCTTAAAAAGAAATGTAATTGTGAGTAAATGCTAGGGTGAATGTAATGTACAAATAGTAACGAAATGTTAGGTTGGTGCATTTCCAGCGGATTTGGTACTGGCTGAGTTTAGCAGAAAGGTTTGTTTAACAAAACCAAATGTCTTCTCTCCAAACCCTCCTCAAAAACCCCGCAACCATCAAATCCAAGTTTCATGCCACACAGCTCCATGCGCAACTCCTCCTATCCAACCATTCTTCTTCTACCAATCTCTCCACTCTCTTATCCATCTACGCCAATCTCAATCTCTTACGTGAATGCCTCCTCCTATTCAACTACCTCCATTCTCCAACTTTGGTTGCCTACAAATCCATCATTAGATGTTATGCTTCTTCTGGCCTTGCTGTTCAATCCCTGGCCTTTTTTAAGCAAATGAGAGCTTCTGGCAAGAGCCCAGATCATAATGTCTTCCCTTCTGTGCTTAAGTCCTGTGCGTTGTTGGTTGACTTGAAATTGGGTGAGTCTGTTCATGGATTCATTGTTAGAGTGGGTGTCGATTTGGATTTGTACACTTGTAATGCTCTTATGAATATGTACGCCAAGTGTGAGAGGTTGAATAAGTGTGACTCAAGGGTTTGTGCTGTGCCGGAACTGTTTGATGGAATGTCTAGGAGTGTCTGCAATGGACACCTTAGAAGTGGAATTGTTCCTGAATTTGGAGATTCCACCAAGAATACAGTTCATAAGATACCTCATGCAGATCGATCTAGTAGTCAAGGTTTTGATGGTGATATGGGAAATGAAGTTGCATTGGACCTGAGAATAGATGCTGTGACAAAGGTTTTCGACAAGATGCCAAGAAGAGATCTTGTTTCATGGAATACAGTTCTTGCTTGTTTTGTAGATAATGGGATGGATGAAATGGCCCTGAGAATTGTTAGAGAAATGGGATATACTAATTTGAAGCCTGATTCATTCACTTTGTCCAGTGTACTTCCGATCTTTGCAGAAAATGTGGATGTCAAAAAGGGGAAAGAGATTCACGGGTATGCCATAAGACGCAGTTATCATTTAGATGTGCATATTGGTAGTGGCTTAATTGACATGTATGCCAGGTGTGCACAAATTGATGATTCTTTGCGGGTATTTGATGCTTTACCTCAACGTGATGGCATTTTGTGGAACTCTGTTATTGCAGGATGCGTGCACAATGGTCTGTTCGACAAAGGCTTAGTTTTCTTTCGGCGGATGTTGAGTATTAAAGTTAAACCTAATCCTGTTTCATTTTCAAGCATCATGCCAGCTTGTGCTCATTTAACAACACTACGGTTGGGAAAGCAGCTCCATGGATATATAACCAGAGCTGGATTTGATGATAATGTGTTTATAGCTAGTTCGCTTGTTGATATGTATGCCAGATGCGGAAATATCAGGGTAGCTAGATGGATTTTTGATAACATTCAGCAACATGACATGGTATCTTGGACAGCTATTATAATGGGGTATGCTTTACAAGGTCGTGCATGTGAAGCCATTTCCTTATTCGAGCAAATGGAAGTGGAGGGAGTGAGGCCAAATTATGTGGCTTTCATAGCTATACTAACTGCTTGTAATCATGCTGGTTTGGTGAGTGAAGGTTGGAGGTATTTCACTATTATGTCTCAAAATTATGGGATTGCCCCGGGCCTGGAACATTATGCTGCCATGGCAGACCTTCTTGGTCGTGCAGGAGAGTTGAATGAAGCCTATAAGTTGATCTCCAATATGCACAGACCTCCAGGAAGTGTTTGGTCAACTCTGCTTTCTGCTTGTAGAGTCCACAAGGATGTTGACTTGGCTGAAAAGGTTGCAGAAAGGATATTTGAGGTTGATCCAGAAAACACCGGGGCCTATGTAATTTTGTCTAATCTATATATGGTTGCAAGGAAATGGAAAGATGCAGCAAAGTTGTGGATCTTCTTGAGAGATAAGGGCATAAAGAAACAACCCGGATGCAGCTGGATTGAAGTCAAAAGCACAACACACTCATTTCTATCAGGGGATAAATCTCATCCATGTTATTACGAAATTAAACAATATCTTAGTGTACTACTAAAGAAGATGGAACAGGAAGGATACATAGCTGATACTAATGAGGTGCCCCATGATGTTGAAGAGGAGCAAAAGAAATATTTATTGTATAGTCACAGTGAGAGACTAGCCATAGCTTTTGGCATCATTAGCACCCCAGGAGGTACAACGATTCGAGTAATAAAAAACATTCGGGTTTGTGCAGACTGCCACACGGCCATAAAACTTATATCAAAAATAGTTGACAGAGAAATAATCGTCCGGGATAGCAGCCGATTTCACCATTTTAAAGATGGGAAATGTTCATGTGGAGATTATTGGTAGGACACAAAACTCTTCCCATCCAGTTGAAGGGTTGAATTCGCAAAGTCCTAATATATAGGAATGGGGTAGGAGATCATTTTCTACGAAAACTTCTGCTTGCAGAATAAACATGTAGGCAAGAAGTTCTCGAGGTGGCAGACCTAGCCTGGCTTTGGACACCCTGAACCTGAAGAAATTGATTAGTAGACTAAAGGTTCACGTAAACCAAGTCGAACATTACTTTTCTATCAAACCATATAAAAAGAGGAAAAAGAAAGAAGCCTATCCTCTCTGAACATCAATTAGCCCCATATGAAAAGTGTACCAAATGTAATGGTGGTTGCATTTTAGATCAAACATGTTTGACAAGATAAACATGTTTGATGATAGAGTGGCCTTTTGTGCATGTTATAGCCGCAAACTTGACGCCCTTGTTTGGTGATAGAGTGGCCTTTTCCTAGTTACTCTTTTGGGTGATGGGCTTGTGGTTGGCCCTCCTATTTCTTTATAGGTTTGGGAAACTCATTGTAAGCATTTCCTCATGTTTAAAAGGCTAATTTATAGTATTATGGATGAAGAGTACGTTTGGACTTTGAACCTCTATCTCAGTATTCTTCTTTGTTTCTTCGTTCCTCTCGCATATGGTCTTTTTTCCAACTTGTGCCAGCTTTAATAAGAAACTCCAAATCATTGTGTTTCCTTGTCTTAAAAGGTGGAATCAGTCACTCCAGCTGTCCTCATACTCGGGCCCGACCAGATTGTGATGGGAGTAAATCACAGTTTATTTCGGTCGACCGTCTAGCAGAGCGTTCCTTGTACTCCCGTTGTAGGGAATCGAACCTAAGTCCCTGTTTCAATTTACTCTGCTAAATTGCCAACCGAGCTACCCGTGCGGGCTCGTTGTGTTTCCTTAACTTATAGGATGTTGAATCAGAAAAAAAAAAAACACACAACTATAAAATTCATGAATAAATCATAACATATTGCTTGTTGAAAAGGGTTTAAATTCACTGTTTTCTTTTGTTATTTAGATATTTAGTTACTTGTTATTAATGATTTATTATAGGAACTCGGGGTAATCTCATCAATGATGCTCTTTTTTATATAGATATCCCATTTTTAGCACCTACTTTTCTTTTCCTATACCAAAATTTCAATGTCATTTCCATCAAAAGTATCGTCTTCCTGTTAAGCTCATTATAAATATAACAAAATTTGGTTTTTTACTTATCCACTTAATGTTTTTCCTATTTCAGTCCATAATGTATATTTTAATTCTTCTACTATTAAAAATAAAGTGCAAAACTTTGGTAATAAAAAATAAAAGTAATAAATGACTAGGATTTTACTAGGATATTTTTAGTAATAAGATAATTGGTATTAAAATTTAAATAGAAGGATAAATTAAACAATAGTATGAATAAGGGAATTGCAAAATAGTTCATGTACTACCATATCAAAACATAGAAAAATGTGTGACAAACTAAACTCAATTGTAGATAGATATTAAGACAAGAAATTCTTCTACTAACTCACGTAATTGTCCTATACAAATTAAACACCCAATTTTCTAATCTTACATAATTACCATTCTAAATAAAACTGTGTAATTACCATTTTAAATGAAAGTCTAGCATGTAATTGTTAAATTTTCGAAAACTTTTATAAAATCTCAATATAGACAACATTATTATCCAAAACAATTGTAACTTATAATAATGTAATATGAACACTTCTAATCATCGTTATGTTTTCAAATCTACCCTAAATGGGTCAAATATGCAAGCCATCTTACTTTAACAAAATCATATAGGCAATCGATATATATATAGATATATATATAAGTGTAATTGTAAATATTAACATAAATTGAAAGTTCATCAAAATATTTTAATCTCAACAAGAAAAACTAAAATGGTATTGAAAGTTATCCATGATAATATTTTTTTTAAAAAAATTAGAGTTACAAATAATTCTTGTCGAGGTTATTAGTATTATAATAACAAAATTTAAAGCAATAGACCAATATTGACAAAAGACCCAACAAAGAGCTTAAGCAATAGCAAGATAAGCGAAGTTCATGTATTTCTAGTTGGGAGCAATGTTATGGATACCGTATCGAACTCGATACCGGATTGAATTCTGGAACGGAACTGTACCAATATCGGTTAGTACCGGGTATCGTTTCGAAAATTTGTTTAAATTTATAAAATAGTCCCTAAAATTTTTAAAAATTGTAAAATAGTCCATATTGATATATTGTACAGTTGTACTGTATATTGTACTAGTTTACTGTTTACATCAACTATGCTTTCAAAAATCTTAATAATAAATAATAATGATAATTAATATGAAATCATAATAATTTTTAAATATTTTACATATAAATAATAAACACAATTAATATAAATAAAGAAAATTATCATCATACAATTATAAAATTAAGAATAATACAAATTATTTAAAATATTACAATAATACAAAAATATTTTTTAAATTTATAAAATTATTAAAAATAATTATTTTTAAGTTTTATTTAATTGATAATTATTATTAGTAATAAAATATTTATTATTATTTTAAAAACTTTGAAAAAAAGAGAGGAAAGGAGAGTTAGGAGGGAGGGAGGGAAATTTTAAAATTTTTTGAAAATTTTGCAAAAAAGTCCCCCAATTTTTTAAAATTTCCGATACCTGCCGGTATTTGATCGATGTTTTGACTACCGACCGGTAGGAGGGAGGGAGGGAAATTTTAAAATTTTTTGAAAATTTTGCAAAAATGTCCCCCAATTTTTTAAAATTTTCGATACCGACCAATATTTGATCGATATTTTGAATACCTGCCGGTACTGACCGGTACCGACCGGTATTTTGTACTGGTATCATATATACCCGTATCGGTACCGATTTTTGATCGGAACGATACGTACCGGCTGATACCGACCGGTACGGCACGGTAACCAAAACAATGGTTGGGAGAGATGCAGACACAACCTAAGGCTGCATTCTTCCATTGGACACCCTTATGCTTAGTTTGAAAAGTTAGGAGAGACTATTTCGAAGCTAAAATAGAGTTGCAGTGGTATGACTGAGGTTTATTAGGATTTGCTCTCTTACTCATACTTTTTCATTACCTTGGAATAATCCGGAGTTCCTTTTGGACCATATAAAATAACTTACACTATCACAGGCTATGATGTTAATGGTTTTATCCCTTTTTAATGTATTGTTTGCTTGCCCAAGTTTATTGAATATATCAGCATAGTTTAGGCTTGTGAGATAGTGTTGGGTTTTAATCCCTTTAAAAACAGGATCCGGTCATATCAAATCATCAAGAATCAAATAAAAAGTGAAAGCATACCTGAATCCATTGTGAAATTTACATTGGAGTCTTACAGTTGGTCTTCTAAATTAAAACATAGCCTTTTTCTAAAGTTTTCCCTAGCTCTCTGTTTTCTATCTAATGATAAGATGTCATAAAAGAATTATTCGTACGTTTAATTTGGATACCACAACCACTTATATTAGGGTAAAACCCGAATTTAATTTCTCTAATTTCTAGTTTGGGCCATCATAAAACTAGAAATTATAAACCCGGTCTCTATATATATAAAGCCCACAATTAAAATAGATGGATAAAGCCCAAAATACCATAAACATATTATACCACTTTAATTAATTGGGCTTAACTTTATATGATAGCCTTTTTATACAATTATACACATATAAGCCCACATGTTTGATTAAATGATCCTTACAATCTCCTACTTAGGCTATATGTGTTACCTTAAAATTGTGTATTAACCATATGAGTACTCAGAATTTTGCTATCATTACTGTATGCATCCC
>JANJEY010000005.1:20005357-20017862 GCA_024703695.1 Erythroxylum cataractarum | reverse complement strand
TAGCTTATTAACTAAATGTCATTCCACTAAAGACAATTAGTTGAACTCTTGAATTACTAAATATTATGAGAATACATGTTTCAAATCATATGCTCAATTGCAAACCCTATTATGAACCTTATTATAACCATCCGCATAATAAAGGGTAAAATTACCGTTTTACTCTATATGGTGATTAACAATAAGATCTCATCTTGGTGTTAAGACTTGATGGGTAGCTAGTCCATCAAACTCCTAGCGTTAGTTTAATCACCAATCTCCATAAAACATCTAGAAGTGATGATATCACTATAAACTCTTTATTTAAGTGAATGTTTCCTAATATATCTTTCAATTAATAATTCCAACATGTAGACATTAGATTAGTACTCTGAAAAAATCCATTCCAATCATATCAAGAATTATAATGAAAAACATATGAGTTCACTACTCATCACGATTGTGGTCTATAATAAGAAAACGCTAAAATGCATATTTTAGGACTAAATTAACGACCTACTTTATTCTTGAAAATATACTTGATTCTAGATTCATTTAATAATGCCATTATCGATAGTCGACTACTATTATGATATGAAACTCATCATTCCCTTGAAAGAAACTCCTTTACTTATATAGAGATAAATTGCAATACTACAGTCTAAACCATAATCAAGCGATCAACTTGATTATTCAACTGTAAGTCAATTAACTTAGATTATAATAATATACATGTTTCCCATACATCTTCATATATATGTATATTATTAACAAAAGAATCTTGGTTCCTTATGACTAGTTATATTATGCTTATACAAATAAAACCAATCTCTTTTTTTGTTAATAGTAAATATTTTCATTACGAAACTGTAATTGGAAGAAGATTAAGTTACATGTAAATATACTTGCTTTCTAGGGAATTGTATTTACATAAATCTAACAATCTCTCGCTTGCCCTAAAGCAAGTTTGACATATTCCTCATTCCCATCCCTTCTAGGTAACCTTCAAAGCTCTTTTGAGATAATGTCTTTGTGAACGGATCAACAAGGTTTTGCTATGTGGGAATCTTAATCACATTCACCTCTCTATGTTATATTATCTCCCATATGAGATAGTACTTTCACTCAAAGTGTTTGGTAGCTTTATAATTCCAAGGTTCTTTAGAATTAGCCACTGCTCCACTATTATCACAATAAAGTGTAGTGACTTTTTCTGCTTTTGGAACTACCTCCAAATCATTTAGGAACTTGCAGACCTAGACTACTTCCTTTGCTACTCCACAAGTAGCAACATACTCAGCCTCCATAGTCAAATCAACAATACAAGATTGCTTGACACTCCTCCGTAAATATAGAACTAGAAGTTGATTTCCTTGAATAATCATCTGATTGGAAATCATAATCTATATATGTTGTAGGAATAAGATTACTTCCTGAGTAAACAAGAATTAAGTTCTTCATCCTATGAAGATACTTAAGTATACACTTAATTGTAGTCCAATGCTCCATTCCTGGATTAGAATGAAATATGCTTACCAGTCCCACTACGTAACAGATATATGGTCTAATGCAAAGCATTGCATACATTAAGCTTCTAACTGCCGAAGCATATGAAATGTTACGCATGGGTTCAACCTCCTCTTGGGTTTTAGGTGCTTGTTCCTTTGAAAGTTTGATTCCATGTCTAGTAGGTGTGTGAAACCCTCTTAGAATCTTACATGGCAAACTTATTAAGCATTTTCTCAATGTTAGTTAATTGAGACAAGGCTATTTGTTTGTTCTTACAACCCCTTATAAGTTTGATCCCTAGAACATAGTTAACCTCTCTCAAATCCTTCATTGAAAATTGTTCATTCATTCATCCCTTAACCGTAGATAACATTCCCACATCATTCCCATTGAGCAGATTGTCATCAACATACAGGATTAGGAAAGTAACCTTGCCTTCATGTATTCTTTTATAAACATAAGGCTCATCTATGTTTCGTAGGTATCCATAGGTTTTGATAGACTTGTCAAACCTAATATTCCAAGACCTAGATGCTTACTTAAGTCCATAAATGGACCTTTGCAACTTGCATACCTTATTCTCATAACCTGGCTCAACAAAACCTTTTGGATGGGCCATATAAATGGTCTTCTCAAAATCCCTACTAGGAAATGCAATCTTGACGTCTATTTACCATATTTTATAAATTGAAATAGGTTGCTATGGCAAAAAGAATCCTGATGGACTTAACCATTGCAATCGGAGAAAAAGTCTCCTTATAGTCTATACCCTTTTTTTGAGTATAGCCCTTAGCTACCAATCTAACTTTAAAGGGCTCTACCTTTCCATCTAATCCTCTTTTTCTTTTGTAGATTCATTTACAATTTATGGTTTTTATACCTGGTGGTAGATCTACAAGGATCCAGACTTCGTCAGCATACATGGAATCTATTTCTGATTCCATCACCTTGAGCAATTTTTCTGCATCAACATCATTGATAGCCTATGTATACATCATAGGATCTGTTTCTTCTTAGTCTTAGATGGCAATTAAGCCTTCTACTATACCTAGATACATATCTGGCTATCTCACAATCCTTCTACTACTTCTAGGAACTACTTAATGTTCAGTTTGCTCTTCTAATTTAACTCTTGAATCCATTTCAACATCTTATTCTGTTATATCCATATTAACTCTTGAATTGGATGAAATAGCTAACTCTTTTAGTACTACTTCACTTCTTCCTTTATGATTTCTCACAAATTCTTCTTCTAAGAAGGTCGCATTTGTCAACACAAATACCTTCCTATCCTGAAGACTGTAAAAATAGTACCCTCGAGTTCCCGTAGGATATCCTATAAACAAACATACTTCTAAACTTGCTTCCATATTTTTGGATTCAGGCCTTAGAACATGAACTAGGTAGCCCCATGTCCTCAAGTTCCACAATGAAGGCACTCGAATAGTCCACAACTCCCTAAGTGTTTTAGGCACCGATTTGGAAGGAGCAAAGTTGAGAAGATATGTTGTCGTTTATATGACATATGCCTATAATGATTCTGGATGGCTAGCATAGGGCATCATTGATCTTAACATTTTCAATAGAGTCCTATTCCTCCTTTTAGATATGTTGGACACCCCGCCCTCATGGGTCACGTGCCTGACATCCTAAGTGACGTCTAAACGCGTATCCCACAAGGGTGGTGAGCCCCCTATTTCCAAACAGATTTTGGGAAACCCCAAACTAGAAATTCAATTTGACTTTTTTATAACATTTGTGACTCTATGTCTCTAGTTTATTTAGAGACAAAAGTCATCCCATTTGGAGATCCCATAACAAAGTTATGAATGAAAGAATCAAACAGGGTTTTGACAACAATCATATTGCACCTGTCTTGGGACAATTAGCATAACTGTCATTTGGGATACCAGATTAACATCATCTTAGGACATTATGATAGAAGACTTCGAGTTCTACAACTTTTATGAAGATCTCGAAGACAGATTCTATCGTTTGGAGCATCAAAAAATGGAGCAAACGATATAATCAAATGAATATTGTACAGAAGAAGAAGTTTAGGTCACATAAGCAAAAAGCAGACGAAGCAAAGAGCATCCGAAGCAGAAAGTAGACGAAGCAAGAAGTAGACGAAACATAGTCAACTTAAGATGAAATAAAGTCAACTTAAGTCGATGCAACTCTTAAGACAAAGCGGAGTTAACTTAAGATGAAGCAAAGTCAACTTAAGATGATGCAACTTTTAAGATGAAGTGGAGTCAATTTAAGACGAAGCAAAGTCAACTTAAGACGATGCAACTCTTAAGATGAAACAGAGTCAACTTAAGACGAAGCAAAGTCAACTTAAGACAATGCAACTCTTAAGATGAAGCGAAGTCAACTTAAGATGAAGCAAAGTCAACTTAAGACGATACAACTCTTAAGACAAAGTGGAGTCAACTTAGGACGAAGCAAAGTCAAGTCAAGACGATGCAACTCTTAAGACGAAGCGGAGTCAACTTAAGACAAAGCAAGGTCAACTTAAAAGGATGTAACTCTTAAGATGAAGCGGAGCCAACTTAAGACGAAACAAAATCAACTTAAGATGATGCAACTCTTAAGACGAAGTGGAGTCAACTTAAGACGAAGCAAAGTCAACTTAAGACGATGCAACTCTTAAGATGAAGCGGAGTCAACTTAAGACGAATGGCGTCATCACAGATGATATGACATCATCACAGACAATATGATGTTATCAAAGACGATATAATTTTACAAACGATACAACGTCATCATAGACGATATGTCTTTACAGACGATACTACTTTATACTCCTAAGCATCTCCCCTTTTAAGGACCATAACTTTAAACCTAGATGTCCAAAAATTCTATACTATATACCGTTGGAAAGATAGAAAGATGATCTACAACTTTCTAGAAGGCACATTTGTCTAAATCCACCTAAATTAATCCAAGTTTTCCCTTGACCTTTGAACACAAACTTTTCCTTTGTGAAAACTTAAAAATGCAATCAACAAACTTCAGAGAGAGAGTGTGTAATGAACAAAATGCAATTATATTCCATTTGCATCAAAAGATAAGAGTTTTTACAAAGCTTTAGTGAGCATTTCAAGCCACAAATTCATTAATATCTTAAAATATCAAAATACAAAAGATACATGAATCATGAGTTGCTCAAAATGCAACTAAAGCCTTGCTTTACAAGATTTTCTTCAAATACAAATTAAACAAAGATCGGAGTGATGCCTTGACTCTTGACTACTCGATATCTTGCTCATAACTAGATATAGGGGAGGAGAATGATGGGGGTGAGCTTAAAGCCCGTAGGTAATAATTTTATAATTGGTAACAAGCAAAACCATTTATAAAGTCATTTCCAATACATAAATTCACGTTTATGCAAAATGTGTATGCATCATTGTTATCCACTTATCATGAACACATAGCATATCAAAACGGTTTGGGTAGATCCATAAACATGACGCATTACACATTTCCACATAATGGTCCTGTGTAGTCGTAAATTTGAGGGAGTTCATGAAGGAGCTCCGTGCCACTAGCGGGCAGGCGGGAGAAGCCTATAACTTGGTCAACGTGTACGTGAAGATTCTTGAGCGACTACCACAAACCCACATAACAAATATTTCATAACTTGTAAACTTTTTGCCTAAAATGGAACTTTTTCAAAACATGTATTTTATGAGCACGAAATATTTCATATGCATTTTCAAAACTTGATTTAGTAAAATTGCTATTCTTTCAAAAATCATTTCCATCATCAATTAACACAATTCATAGACGAGAATGTAACACATTCTTACAACATTTAAAGAGCAATAAATGCACATGAATAAAGTAGTTGAAAGTCATTTATTTTCATTTCTTAAAAGAAACTTTAATGCCTTATTACTTAATTATAAAAGTGCAACCCACCTTGAATTTCCTTGTTTAATGAAATGGCTTAAGGTGTCTTTCCTCTTGCTCCTCTTGCCTTGCTCTATCCCCTTCTTGATTTCCTTCATACATGAAAAAATTTCCATTAAATAGGAATTCCAATTGAGAACCCAAAGAAACATATGCATAAAATTGATCTTAGAATACTTAAAACCATGCAATTTCTATGCTCTTTGAACCAAAACCTTTCCAAAAATCCAAAAGATTTATCATCAACTTACCTTGAATCTTCACCAGTTAATAAGTTTTTTAGATCAAAAGAAGGCTCTAATCTTCCTCTTTCTTTTTCCCTTCTTGCTCAACTTCAAAATCACTCTTTAAGACTAAGAAAAATCAAAACCTAGCATAACTATCTTCTTTCTCTTCTTTTTCTCTTTTTCGTGCTTTTCTCTCTTCTCTCTTTTCTTCGATCATGTTTTTGGTTTCTTCTAACTCAAGCCCACCCTTCATCTTCTCCTTTTATACCTTTTAATGATTGCACAATGCCCATTTTGCCCTTCATTTAAAAGCCTTATGGTTTTTAAACTTATGAGACTTGCCAAATTTGCCCTTACACACTCTTACTACTTTAATACTTCAATTCCCTTAACCTATGTCATATTATCTTGCCCACATTAGCAAGCTCATTAAGTCCAACATATATTAATCTAACGAGAACCCAAAATTAATTTAATCATGTTTATTTATAAAAAAAATTTCAGGGGCCAACATATTCAATGAGTGAGGAAAGGAGTTTCTTAAGTCATTCATCAATCATTAATGATCTACATGTAACATTGTTGGCTGTCTAATAGGGTTTGATAGTTAACTAGGATAATCCAGAGTTGTAATGATGGATGGTAATAATACATGATCCTTAACTAGGTTCTGACTTTGGAAGGTTGTTACTTCACATTATCTGGTCGTTGAGGAGTGTTGTTAGACGTCAACCTAGGTTAGTAATTAATTGGATTAATTATTACCGACTTAGTGATGAACCTATGTAGTCACACACTTATGAGTGTAATAGTTCCTGCTTATAATTATTTACTTTATTATCAGATAATTTATTAAATAATCTATATGACATATTATTATATTTTTATTTTTAGCACAAAAATATAATTAATATAGGAAAACCTCATTTATAAAATAAATGAATAAAATAAAATATTTTTATTTTATTTCATTTTATAAATAATAATAATTATTTAAAAAATAAAAATGAAAAAAAGAGTATGTCAAATGGTGAAAGGTCACCTTGTGGTTTTGTTTTGGTTTTATGTTTAACTGACGTGACGAAAGGAATGTAGTGTTTCAAGTTTAAAAAATAATGTTAACAACAAAAACATGCAAAGGAGAGGGTTACCTTGTTTCATTTGTTATACGTGAACAAATAGTGAAGTGTAAAATAGAAACAATTATGAAGAAGAGAAAAAAGACTCTATACTCTTTCATTTTTATATTTCGAAAAAACCGAAAAGAAAAGATAAAAATATACTCTTCCTTCTTCATTTTTAGTACGTGAAAATAAAAAAAAGAGTGAAGAGAAAATTGTTTTCTCCATTTTTAAAGAAAGAGTTCTTTCTAATTTAACCGTAGTCATATCAAATGTTGAAAGTGGAACATATTTCTCGGTGTGGAGTGCATAGAGACTTCGTATTTTTGAAGTTCCATATCAATTAATCCTCACATTCCAATATTTATTTTGCTTGTTCTTATTATTAATATGTTTATTAAATGTAATAGATGAATATAGGATTGCATTTTTCATTTCTATTGCGTATGTGATCCTTTAATTGGTATCATAGCCAGTTTTACGTTTACATCATATTTGACAAAGACCATTAATTTACGTATTTTGTTGTGTTCTTTGTTCTTATTTAACATGCATGAGAATGTTGAAATTTTGGTTTCACAAAAACAAAAACATCATTTCATGTTCTTAAAGCATTGTACAAATGTTGTCCATAAAAGTTGTGTATAGTAAACCCATTAAAGACATTTAATAGTTGTTGTGTTTTTTTAATGACAAACTCCTTTGATGCATTTAATGAATGTTGTATGATGGTTAATGCAAAAGTTGTTTCTTAAAAGGTTTTGGTTAAAAGCTTTAATAGAGAATGCTTAGTTTGAAAACCAATAAACGTAGATAGTCTTACAAAGACAAGGGTTAAAAATGAAAGATACTCTTTCAATTTTAACATTGAAAGAAAACAAGAAGACATAAAATGAGTACAATAAGACTTTCAATTTTTCTGTACGTGTAGGAAATAAATACAAGTTTTTTTTATACAAATGTTGTTTGAATATGTGATATGATCACTAATGTTATTAAATTATTTTAATAACATGAAATATTGACCCTTTAAAATTATTGAGTTTATTTTGATATAACATATGATATTTTATCAAAAAGGATTTTTCCACCCAAGTAGATAATAATGTTTATTTTTTTTACGAGGAATAACCTGATAATCAAATAACTTGTAGTTCAAGAATAAATAATATTTTCTATTGCATATGATGCATGCGTGAGGAAAAATTACTTAATTTAATATTTTGGGCCTAGACTAGGGATTATAATATTAATTAATTCTCCATCACTTAGATGGATAAATTAAACTATACTAATAGGAATGACCTAAAAACTAAGGGACCATATAGTATTGACCCTATTATAAAATTTATATGATAGGAAATTTATCACCCTTTAATTATACATGAGTAATGAATTGACAACCAAGGGGCTCATTCATATTTTAAAGATTATATATCATTTAGGTAAAAGTCCATGTCTTAATGATATACGATTGTGTTCTTATTATGGTGTTTTCTTTTTATTAGATTTCTCAAAATATCTACTATATCACTGGAAAACATTCTTGATGCTAACAAGCTAGTGGGTAACGATTTTGATGATTGGTACTGCAATCTGAGAATTGTTCTCATGCATAAAAAACTTATCGATGTGATCGATAAACCCATAAAGGAAGCGCCTCTTGAGGGAATTGATGACGTTAATGGATTGGATGCATATTTTAAGTAAATGAGCAATGTACTAATGCCAAGTGCATTATCCTGGCATTAATGAGTTCTGAACTCCAAATGTAGCATAAAGGTATGAATCCTCCACAGATCATTGAGCATCTTAAGAAGATGTATGGGTCACAAAGTAGGACTGCTAGATACCAATTATCTAACTCCCTTTTCAATTCTGAACTGAAGCTTGACTCTCTTGTGGGACCCCATGTTTTTAAGATGATTGATTTTTATAGTACAACTTAAGAAGTTAGGGTGCTCACTAGGAAAAGACTTGTCACAATATTTGATCTTACAATCTCTTTTTGACATTTTTTCACTGTTCATTGTTAACTTTAACATAAACAAGATTGAATGTGATCTTTATGAAATGTTCAACTTGTTGATCGATTATGGAAATCAAGTCACGTCGTTTGAGAAGGTGAAAGTGTAAGGGTCTGTGAACCTGGTTGGTAACTCTTCTAGGAGTAAGTGGAACCCAAAAAAATCATCTTACACCCAAGGTTAAGGAGAAGAGAGTTAAGCCAAAGGATGCTGAATGTTTCTTCTATACAAAGAAGGGACATTGGAAGAGGAACTGTCTAGAGTATTTGGCCACTTTGAAAAGTAAGAAATAAGGTGGGCCATTTGTGAAAAATTTTTTCATGATTTCTTTAACTACTATTGATTATACTAAATGGGAATTAGATACTAGTAGTAGCTTTAACATCTATCATATATTGCCGGGTTTAAGGATGAATAGGGGATTGAAGAAGGGATAAGTTAAGTTACAAGATGGGAATGGAGCAAGTGTTGCTGCCCTAGCTGTAGGAACTATTTCTCTTGTTATGCCTATAGGAAAGACTTTATTATTAGAAGATTGTTATTATGTTCCTAAGTTTGTTTCGAACATTGTTTCCATTTTGTCATTAGACAAGCGTGGATTTCATGCAATCTTTAAGAATAAACAATGTAGTATATTTCATGTTAATGAATTATATGTAAGTGGTTATTTACAATATGGTCTTTATGCCTTACTTGAAATAATTGTTTATACAATTATGAATGTTTCTGGTCAAAAAAGGAAGAGAGATAATTAAGCAAATCAAACTTACCTTTGGCATTGTAGACTTGGTCATATTGGCGTGAAAAGAGTAAACAAGTCACACAAGGAAGGATGCCTTGTCAATATGATTATGAATCGTATGAAACTTGTGAATATTGTCTCAAAGGCAAAATGAACAAATCTCCTTTTACTAGAACTGGAGAGAGGGCTAGTGAACTTTTAAGACTCATACATACTAATGTATATGGGCTAATGAAAGTTCAAGCTAAAAGTAAATATTCTTATTTTATCACCTTTACTGATGATATGTTAAGATATGGATTTGTGTATCTTATGAAAAACAAGTTTGAATCATTTGAAATGTTCAAAAGATTTCGTAGTGAAGTTGAAAAACAAATTGGTAAGAGTATAAAGGCACTAAGATCTGATCGTGAAAATCAATATCTTAGTGATGATTTCGTTAATTATCTAAGGAAAGATGGAATCTTATATTAGTGGACTTTTCTAGGAATACCACAATACAATGGTGTTTCAAAAAAAAGAATTCGAACTTTATTAGATATGGTGAGATCCATGATGTGGTTTTACTGATATTCCTATGGGGATATGCTTTAGAAGTTGTTGCCTATTTATTAAATAAATTTCCCACTAAATCAGTCACTAAAACTCCATATCAGTTGTGGAAAGGATATAAGTCTAACCTAAAATATTTAAAAGTTTGGGTTTGTCCAGTTTATGTTAAGAGATTGTTGCCAGATAAGCTTGAAGCGAGGTCTGACAAATGTAGATTTGTTGGCTTTCTTAAAAAAACTATGGGATACTATTTCTATCACCCTTTTGAACATAAAGTGTTTGTGGCCAAAAATGCAACCTTTTTAAGAAAGGGAGTTCCTTAATGGAGGAAGTCATTGTATAGAAATAGATCTTAATGAAATTCAAGATTATGAAGAATCAACACAAATTCAAGAGCATCAGATATATGTTAAGCAACCTTTACTTGATGTCTTGAAATTAACATATAAGGTACTAGCCTCAATTGTTGAGGAGAATTGACTAGTTAATGAACCTGTCTAAAAACTAGTGCAACAACGATATCAAGTAAAGGAAGAACCTATTGAACATGAGCCTTTTAGAAGGTATATTAGGGATCATTGTGCACTAGATAGATTAAACATAATGGTGCAAGGTGGTAAGGATAATTATATTGATGATGCCCTTAAGACTTATAAAGAGGCTATAGCAAGTACATATTATGAGAAATGGTTTAAGGCCATGGAATCTGAGCTAGAATCCATGATAATCAACAAAATATGGACTTTGGTTGATCCCTCAAAGGATATAAAACCTATAGGATGTAAATAGTTATTTAAAAAAATTGGAGTAGACGGGAAGGTTCAAACCTGTAAAGCCCATTTTGTTGCCAAGGGATATTATCAAAAGGAAGGTAATGATTATGATGAAACTTTTTCCCCTGTGGTAATGCTCAAATGTATTCGGATTCTACTTGCTATAGAGGTATATTATGATTATGAGATATAGCAAATGGATGTGAAAATAGCATTTCTTAATGGAGAGCTCAAGGAAGATGTCTATATGACTCAACCTGAAGGTTTCATATTGCTCTCTACTCCTAATAAAATATGTAAGCCATAAAGATCCATTTATGGATTGAAGCAAGCTTCACGAAGTTGGAATATTCATTTCAATATACCAATCGCAAAGTTCAATTTTGTTAGATG
Organism: Erythroxylum cataractarum; assembly: GCA_024703695.1. Classification (NCBI taxonomy): domain Eukaryota; kingdom Viridiplantae; phylum Streptophyta; class Magnoliopsida; order Malpighiales; family Erythroxylaceae; genus Erythroxylum; species Erythroxylum cataractarum. Next base: position 20,006,615 of record JANJEY010000005.1, on the reverse strand, counting down.
CAAAGAAGAGCCATGTGTGTACAAGAAGGTTAGCAGGAGCATAGATATTTTCCTAATGTTGTATGTAGATGACATATTGCTAATAGAAAATGATGTAATAGCAATGAAAAAGATAAAGATTTGGCTATCTGAGCAGTTCTCCATAAAGGATTTGGGAGAAGCAACTTACATTCTTGAAATTAAGATCCATAGAGATAGATCAAGGAAGTCGCTAGATCTCTCCCAATCCATGTAAATCGATACTATCTTAAAGGTATCACATGGAAAATTCCATAAAAGGTTATTTACCAATAGGCATTGGAATTTCTCTTAGTAGGGAGGGTTATCCTAAAACCTAGAAAAAAGAGAGTACATGAGTAAGGTCCCATATGCCAGCACAGTGGGAGTTATCGTGTATACCATAACATGTACAAGACCTAATGTAGCCTACACACTCGAAATAGTGAGCAGATATCAAGGTAACCCAGGTGAGGAATATTGGAAAGTGGTTAAAAATATCCTTAAGTATTTGAGAAGAACTAAAAAACAATTCCTCATATATGGAGATTATGAATTAAGGCTAATAGGCTACACTGACGCTACTTTTGCATCAGATAAGGATGATAGCAAATCTACATCTGGTTATATTTTCACCTTGAATTGAGGAGCAGTGAGGTGGAAAAGTTCCAAGCAAGTTATTGTAGTCAATTTAGTTACTGAAGTAGAATACATATCCCCATGCAATGTAACTAAGGAAGTTATTTGGATAAAAGCATTCTTAATTGAACTTGTTGTGGTTCCTTCAATAAAGAAAGTTGTTCCTTTATTGTGTGACAATACCGATGCTATTGCATAAGCTAAGAAACCAAGGTTACACTAAAGATCTAAACGTATTCGGCGAAAGTTTCATCTGATTAGAAAAATTGTTGAGCGTGAGGACGTTCAAATTCAAAAGGTTGATGGAAAGGAGAATGTTGCAAATCCCTTCACTAAGGCGCTTGGATCAAAGGTGTTTAATAAGCACAAGTGGAAGATAGGATTAAAGTTCATTACTGATTCGGTCTAGGTCAAATGGGAGGTTGTTATAATTATGCCCATGACCCAATTGTTATGTAATAGATTGAATACCTTAGTTTTATGATTATGAATTTTGATTAATAACATAGCAAACGATTTTATTATCATGTTATGTTTATTATTTTTTATTCTAATATGATAAGTCCTTGATTAAATTTATACACTTGCCATCATAATGGAGATTATGATAATGAGAGTCAAG
>JANJEY010000005.1:19834100-19852853 GCA_024703695.1 Erythroxylum cataractarum | reverse complement strand
AAGAGATAGTGAAATCTCAGAAGAAACTCTGAGGACTGGACGTAGCCCACGGTTTGGGGTGAACCAGGATAAATCCGTGCGTCTACAACTCTTACTCTTTATCTTTATCTTGCCTCAAAGTTGATCATTACTTACTATTCATATACATGGCATTAAAAAGTTTGATCAATCGGGATTAATAAAAATTCTGTAAAGAATTTTATTTCTAACAAGTAATTCTGAAAAGATATTCAAAAAGGGGAATACACAATTCAACCCCCCCTTCTCGTGCATTCTACTATTTTTCTAAGTGTTGTATTAACGTGTGATTCACTTCAACTTCGCTATGGCGAAGCTAAGGAGTTTACCGCAACGAAACCCCTTGAATTTCAACCCTAAACCTAGAATCTCCAATGGTTTCTACATCACTCTTACCTTTCTTTCAATTTACATTGTCCCAAATTCACTTCCTTTAATGCAACACCATTCCATAACCATTCAACTACCAACATTATTTCATCATACTTTCTAATCTCTTCTCATTTATTTCATTTCTTATAACTAATTCTCCTTCATCACAATTTCCTATCTTTCCTTTTTCCATAACACATCTCACTTACATATATAACAATAACTTGTGGTCAAAATTCATCATCTCAAATCGATAACCTTTTCAAATATACTTAATTTTAACTCAACATCATCCATACAAAATTCATATATCCACTCAAATTCATCCATACATAATTCATAAATCATTTACATCAAAAGATAAGAGTTCTTTACAAAACTGGAGTGACATTTCAAACCATATTACAACAATGTCTCAACATCCCGAAATACATAAGATACTTGAACAATAATACCTGAAATGCAACTAAAAGCCTCATGATTACAAAATCTAGCTTATAATACAAAAAACATGTAACTTGGGACGATGCCTTGGCCCTCTTTCACTCGATCTCATGTTCTTTACCTGAAGATGGGACCGAAGGGGGGTGAGCTTGAAAGCTCATGGGTAACATGTTTATAATAAAAGAAAAATAAACAAAACCTTTGAAATATTTTCTTTCATGCCATATAAAAAAAATTATTTCATTGAGTTCAAAAGAAAACACAAGCCTCTCAAAGGTTCGGATCTTGTCAAGAAATCAAAGTCACAATTTATGCAGTTTTTTAATTTATTCAAAAATCATGAATGCATCAACTTGATCAGACATCTTATGCACATATGCACATCAAAATGATTTGGGTGGATCCAAAACATGACGCACTACACATTCCCATATAATGGTCCTGTGTAGTCGTATATTCTTGAGGCATTATCGCAATCCCACATGGTGGTTTTGCGTAGGCATAAACTTGAGGGAGTCCATAAAGGAGCTCCATGCCACTAGTGGGTAAGGGAGAGAAGCCTTAAACTTGGGTCAACATGCACGTGACGATTCTTGAGGGATCACCACAAACCCTAATAACACATATAATTCATGTCTTATAAACTTGTGTTGCCCAAACTGGCACTTTCTTGTAAACTTGCTTTTCATAATTTGCACGTATTTAGAAAACCATTTGGAAAACATAATTTCATATACATGCATCTTTTCAAAAGAAAATCACTTAAATCAAGTAATGAAAATGTATCAGATTTCACAAATCATGCAACAGCACAAGATGCAACACTTATGATGCAATGTAATTCAAAAACTTTTTTTATTTAAAGAAAATAATAAAGGCTTATTAACTCTATCATAAACATGAAACCCACCTTAGAAATCCTTGCTAAATTACTTGCCCAAAGGTGCCTCATCCTTTGCTCCTCTTTCCTTCCTTGATTTTCTTTAATAATAACAAACATGTCCATTCAATAGGAATATAATTATATTCACTAAGATAAATTCTAAAAATTCAAACTCTTCCAAAAGTCCAAACATTTGGGTCAATTTTCCATGATCCTTCTAATCAAATAAATGACTAAATATGATAATACTTTCTTCTAGAAACATTTTCCCCATTGTATTAAGTTTCTAATGACTCCAAAAATATTCAATTTGGTTCAACATTTTAAAAGTTATGCTAAAATCATTTCTAGGGTGTTCTTATTCCAAAATAGCATTCCATACTCCACTTCCATACAAAATTTGAAATCCATAAAGGCTGAATTTGAACTCAATTCCTTCATAACATTTGTATCCCTATGTATCTAATTTATACCAAATCAAAAATCATCTCATTTGGACATCTACAAAAAATTTATGGCCAAAATACCAAAACATGTCTATGCAGGAAAAATGTGCTGTCAGGGTTTCGCTGCAGCAAATATTGGGCCCCGATTCACATTAAGCATGTTTATTTTATTTTGAGGTTTAGTTTGATAATTTTCTTTGGATTAGAATAATTAGAGGTTATAGTGCTTAAATAAATGAAAATTGAATGGTGGGATTAGTTTAAATTAGAGTTGATTGATTAAGTTGTTAGAGATTAAAAGGAATAAGATGGTGTAAGGGCATTTTGGGTATATCACAAGTGTTTTTAAATCTAAGGCTTTCAAGGAGGGGCTCTTTGGTCTTTTAGTAGTCATTAAAATGAAAAGAAATTGAAGCAAGTGATGAGTTTTCGTGGGTGAAAAGGTAGCCTACGAAAATGTTAAGTTTTAAGAAGGGATTGATGAAACTACGTAGTTTTGGAGGGAGGCTTAGGTTTTTTATAGTTCAAGAAGCAATTTCATAAGGCACTTAGAAGAGAAATATGAAAAAAAAAACAAAGAGAAAGGAGAGAGTGAGAGTTTCGGCTAGGTGGAGAAGAAGAAGAAGAAGAAGAGAGAAGAAGAAAGGTTAGGGCTTTGGTTCATCTTGCTTTAGAAAGGAGAAGGAAAAAGGAGAGGGAAGGATCAAGCTTCCATTAGAAGAAAAAAGGGGAGTTTCGTGGGTATCATCTCCAAGGTAAGAAAATGTGAAATCTTTTGGATTTATAGGTGGGTTTTGGTGTGAATGGCTTAGGAAATTGATGGGTAAAGTTAGATAGGTTAAATTTCATGCTTTCATCTCCTAAGAATGGCCAATTTTGATATCTCATGTTATATGGGATGATTTTGTGTTTGATGAAGGTCAAGAGAGAGAATTGAAGTGAAAGGAAAGGCCAATTGTTCAAGCTCCTAGCTAAAGGAACTAAGGTGGGTGATTTCTTAATAATTGAGTTAATAGGCATATGAAAGTTTTTATAATAAATGCAAATTAAAGCTTTCCAACCAAGTATGAATTACTCTTTGTGATGTTTTTAATTTGTATGTGATATTCTTTGATTGTGAGTTCATGTTGAAATGATTTGAATACTGGTTTGTTATGTGAAAAAAAGACTCGAATGTGTGATGTCAAAAAAAGATTTGCCATTTTGGTCCAATTATGTGAAAGTGAATTTGTAAAGGCCAGTTACAGTTAATGATTTTGAATTGTGTGAATTATGTGCATTCTTTGGGTTTATGGTGGTCTCATAAGAGTCAGGTGCACCTGTCTAACCATAGGCTTCTCCCGCCTGCCCGCTGGTGGCATTGGAGCTCCTTACGGACTCCCATAAGTTCACGGCTACACATGACCGCTTGTGGGAATGTGTAGTACGTTCCATTTCGGATCCACCCGAACCACTTTCTTTGTGCTTATATGATTTTGATGTGTAATTGGTGTGATAAAATGAGTTTTACAAGAGGTTTAGATGAATTGAAAGTGTTTTGATCAATGTAAATTGGCTTTGATAAATTTGAAAGGTTTTTATCAATCTGTAAGTTGCTTTGAGAATGAGAAATAAAGAATGTTTTTGCTTATTTTCTTAATTATTAAGTTGTTACCCACTGATTCGTCGAGCTCACACCCCTTTTCCCCTCCACAGGTGACGAGCGAGAACCCGAGTTATAGTATTAGGATTGAGGCATCACTCCGATGTTTTTACTTTAGAAGTCATTTTTGGAAACAAAGCATTAGGTTGCATTTTGGAGAATTGATTTTACTTTGTACTTTGACATTTGACATTTTGGATTGTAATCGGGCTAAATGCCCTCTAAAGCTTTGTAATAACTCATATTGTTCATGTAAATGCAAGAGTTTTAAGAGTTAAGGTACTTTGTGCAAATTGCATATGTTTTATATATCAAGGTATTATTGTATGTTTGATTTTGACAAAAGAGGAAAATGGTGTTTGCTGCCATTTTTGAGTTAGAATATAGGTTTATTTGGATTGGTAGATGATATTGGAGATTGAAGATTGTGTGGATTGAGGTTTTATGCAGGTACTTGAATATGGATGGAAAAGTTGTCGAGTTTGGTTAGTTGTCTTCTAAGGAAAGTGATGTCAATTTTTGTGAAAATCTGACAGCAACTTTACTTGTGATTTTGACTCTCTTAATGTTTGAATTGAGTTGAGATGTCTTCTTAAAGATTATAGTATTTTTTGAGATCTTTCCAATGATATAGAATTTGTTGCTTTTGGACTTAGGATGAAAAAGTTATGAAGTTGGGAGTACATTCAGTTACTGTTCATAATGCTATTTTACTGTTTCATTGGTCCTTATATGAGCAGTGCTTTTGAGTGACCATTTACCTCTTTTAATGATGAAATTGACTTTTGCATCCTTCATGAAAGTTGTAAAGCATCTTGTTATCTTTCCATTGAGGTATAACATGAAATTTTTGGGATTTGGAGCAAGAAGTTATGAGGATAAGAAAGAATGCAGTTACTGCTCATTTTATTGTCTATATGGCTTGTGTGTTTGTAATAGCTTTGAAGAATGTTTGGCATTTGGTACTTTTGATGAACCAATTAAGTTGGAATTTGAGAATATGCTAAGATGAACTTGGAGTTTGTAGTGTTATGAAGTGTTTAGGCTTTAGAATGAGTGAATTTTGGAAAACTTGAAAGTGTTTAGAATGTAAGGTTGAAGATTGGAAGCATTGGAGATGCATTGGGAGCTTTGGGAAGCACCTATGTCCGTTAAATGGACATGGATGTCTGTTAAACGGACATTCTCAGGTGGAAAAACACCCCTTGGCTAGTCAATGTCCGTTTAACGGACTTTCTCGGGTCATTTGGCATCCTGCACTCGATTCATGTCCGTTAAACGGACATGGATGTCTGTTTAATAGACATCTATAGGAAATATGGTGATTTTTTACATAGTTGGAGGCCGAATCTCATTTGGTGGTCTTCATGAGAGTTTTAGGTCTTGATGTCTTCTTTCTAATGGTAGAAAAACAACTCAATACGACTTCTAGATTAAAAGTTATGGTAATCGTGCCAAAATAGGTTCAATTTGTTTTTGGGTGTGAACATAGTCCATTCTTTTAGGCATAACTCTCGTATCCGACCTCCAATTGAGGTGATTCTTGTACCAATAGATTCCTAAGACATATTTCTTCCTCTCCATAAAAATTTGTACCATTTTGAGTTGAATTGGGGAAGTTTGCATTAAAGTGAATGAGAGGTCAGTTAGAAGAGCATGTTTAAAGTATGAGCTCTCTTAGGCTTTTTAAGCATATCTTGAGTTATATAACTCTGTTTGAGGTGATTGTTGTTTCAAAACGAACTTGAGACTTAAAGCTACAATTTGTATGAATAAGTCAACTTATGATTTTGATGGTTAAATAGCATGCGCTCACCAAGATTGTGGAGTGACAGCTAATGACCATGCAAGGTAATAAGCACAAGGCTTCAGAACTCAGGAAGTTGGGCTCTGAAAGCAGGGTCCAACAGATGTGGTATTCAAGAAGAATGAAAGTGTTAAGTTTTAAGCAGTTGGGTTTCGGATCCAACAGAAATGGTATCAGAGAAAAAGTAATAACAATAAATTTAAGCAGTTAGGTTTGGGACCCAACAGATATGGTATCAGAGCAAGAGTGATAGTGTTAAGTATAAGCAGTTGGGTGAAAAGATTAAAAAGAAAAAAAAATTATACCGATTTCAGATTGGTTAGTCCAAGGTTTCCAACACGAAAAGTTTTCCATGTTCACGCTTCGGATGTCGGAATTTGAAAGTCAGTTCGAACCCACCGTTTGTATGTTTTGATTTCGAGTTTACTTTCTATTTGCAATTTGAATTCATTTCGAATCTAATTTGGATCCGTTATGTTTCCTATTTTGTTATCCGATAATGCGATTCGTATTCGCTTCGCTATATGATCTGATTCATGTTTGCGTTTTGTTTTGTTTCAATTTATGATCCGCTTTCCGTTTCGCTTTGCTATTTGATTCGACTTCTTTGATTTTCGCATGCGATTCTACTTTTGTTTTGCGTTTCGCTCTGTTTTTCGTTTCTTCTCCTTTCCGCTTTCCGATTGGGATCCGGTCTCGGATTGGGTCCCAATATTTATGGTATCAAAGCAAGGGTGATAGTGTTAAGTTTAAGCAATTGAGTCTCGGAGCTAACATTTATGGTATCAGAGCAAGAGTGATAGTGTTAAGTGTAAGAAGTTGGGTTCCGAAAACGGGATCCAATAGATATGGATTCTTTGAAACTAGTAGGAGCAATTCCTTATGATCATGCATTTATTTTTATTCTAACATTCTTTCTCTCTTCATATTTAGGTTGATTAAAGATGTTTTTTAGTATGAATTTGCGCTCACTTATGAATTCTAATAAATTAATTGCACTCAATTTTCTTGATTGGCTAAGAAATCTGAGAATTATTCTTAAATTTGAGGAGTTAGGCTATGTCTTAGATGTTCCACTTCCTGATCCACCACCTGTTGATGCTTCTAATGAGGATCAGAGAGCATATTGTAAGCATCTCAAAGATAGTGACTTGACTACCTATATTATGCTAGCCTTTATATAGAAATGTCACCAGAGCTGCAGAATCAGCATAAGTCTATGGATGCTTATACCACAGTATTTCATCTTAGAGAGCTTTTTGATGAGCAAGCTCGATTTGAAAGGTTCGAGACCTCAAGGTTTCTCTTCACGATTAAGATGAATCCGGGGACATTTACAGTGCAATATGCATTGAAAATGAATGGTTATATTGAGAGGTTGGCTACCTTGGGTTTTGTTATGGACTATAAATTAAGTGTTGACTCAATTCTGATTGGATTATCTGATAGTTATTCACAGTTTATGTTGAAATATCGAATGAACCAAATCTCCATGACAATCCCTGAGTTGATTAATCTGCTCAAGACAACATAGCAAGCTATCAAGAAGGATGGGAAGCCAGTGCTAGTGGTGGACTCTTCTTCTTCTGGTTCAAAAAAAAAACCTAAAGAAGAAAAGGTTTAAGAAATCAAAAGGAAGTGCAGCCAAAAAGAAACTCAAAAAATTTCATCGAAAGGAACTTGTTTCCATTGTGGCCAGATTGGCTACTAGAAGCGAAACTGTAAAGTCTATCTAGAGTCTTTGAAGAAGAAGCAGGCATCAAATGCCCCGACTCCTTCAGGTATGTTTTTGATTGAGATTAATGTTGTTTTTGATCATAACATATGAGTATTAGATACTGGTTGTGGTTCATACATATGTAATGATATATAGGGCCTCAGGGATAGTAAACAACTCATGAAGGGAGAACTGGACTTATGAGTGGGCAATAAAGCAAGAGTTGTTGCATTAGCCATAGGCACTTATTTTTTTCTCTCCCTAGTGAGCTTATAATTAAACTGGATGATTTTTATTTTGTACCTATTTTAACAAAGTACATATTATCTATTTCTTGTTTAAATAAAGCTAGTTTCCATTTAAATTTCAATAGGAATGGTTGTTGTATTAGTTTGAATGGAATGCCTTATGATACTGGTACGTTATGTAATGGAATTTACATATTAGATATGTCACATCTAATTATAAATGTCAATGACACAAAAAGGAATAAATGAGATAATTTAAAATTAACTTACTTATGGCATTATCACCTTGGCCATATAAATAAGAAATGCATAACTAAGCTCTACAAGAGTGGTAGTTTAGGGGTCATTTGATTATGAATCATATGACATGTGTGAATTTTGTTTATTAGGTGAGATGACTAAGTTACCCTTTAAGGGAAAGGATGAATGAGCAATTAGAGTACTAGACCTAATATATTCAGATGTATGTGGTCTGATGTCCATCCATGTCAGAAGTGGTTTTCTTTACTTCATTACCTTTATCGATGACTATTCTTGATATGGGTATCTGTATCTGATGAGATACAAATCTGATACATTTGAAAAGTTCAAAAAACTAAAAAATGAAGTAGAAAACCAAAATTGGAAAGGTATCAAGACACTATGATCTAATCGAGGTGGGGGAAACCTTAGACAAAGAATTTTTAGATTATCTCATAGGTAATGGGATTTTATCTAATTGGACTCCATTTCACACACCATATCATAATGGTTTGGCAAAAAGGAGAAACCGAACCTTATTGGACATGGTACGGTCGATAATGGGCTTTGTAAATTTACCAAAATTCTTTTGGGGGTATACACTCGAGACAACTATTTATTCGTTAAACAGAGTTCCATCAAATACAGTTGATATTACTCTATATAAGATGTGGACTAACAAAAAATCCTATCTTTTTTATTTAAGTTTAGGGCTGTCCGGTTTATGTGAAGCAGATATACAGATAAACTTAATGTGAAGTATGATAAGTGTTTGTTCGTAGGATATCTAAAGAAAAAATGGGATATCAATTTTGCCTTACAAAGGAACAAAAAGTGTTTGTTTCAAAGCATGTTATCTTTTAAGAGAAAGAGTTTTTTTTAGAAGAAGCTAGTGGGAGCAAAATTGAACTTGAAGAAGTTCAAAATGCTTGAACAGACGCAGATCAACTGCCTGAACCTGAGACTGTGACGCATACAGATGAAGTAATAGTTCAACCTTCTTCAATATAGGAAGTTCATAGGTCACGTAAGATAGCTCTGTTCTCGAGAGATATGGATTTCTAATAATTAAACATAATGATGTATTGTTCATAGAGGCCTACTACCTATGACAAGGTTCTGAAGAGCTCAGAGTCTGAGAAATGGCTTAGTGCCATGAAATCAGAAATGGATTCGATGTATGAAAATCAAGTATGGACTTTGGTTGAGGCACCTAAAGGAATAAAACTCATAGGTGTAAATGGGTTTTCAAAAAGAAAATCGACATGGATAGTAATGTCATTACCTATAAAACAAGGCTTGTGGCCCAAAGGTTTATGTTAAAATAAGGAATTGACTACAACGAGACCTTCAACCTAGTATGTTGGACCTCGTTTTCGAAACCCAACTCTTGTTCAAAAAATCATATGACTTGCATGTATATATTATCTTGTAAGATTGTTCCAATGAGCTCTCATTAGCCATCGTCCCATATGGGTGGCGTGCCCACACAAGTCAATCATAAAAAATGAACTCATTCTCCTATTTCTAAATAGATTTTAGGAAACTTCCAACTAGAATTTCAATTTGACTTCTTCAGAACATTTGTTATCCATTGTATTAAGTTTCTAATGAATTCAAAATCATGCAATTTGGAGGAAACATCTAAAAGTTATAGCCCATACATTTTCAGACTACTATTGTACTGAAACAGTACATTATACCCAACTTCACTCCAGAAATTGAAAGTCTTAGAGACCGAATCAAAATTCACTCTCTTCATATAATTTGTAGCCCTATGTGTATAGTTTATTTAGAAATAAGAATCATATCATTTGTAGCTCTACAGTTCAATATATCACTAAAATCCTGAAACATATTTAGTACATCTTCTTAAACATTTGTAGGTGCATCTTCTTCATTATTGAGTTTGGAATTGGTCATTTGTTGTGGGATAGTATATTGGAGAGTTGAAGGGTATACGAGCTAATTTGGTTGAGTTGGAGCTCAAAAGTACCGAAGGGTACTTAGTAGTGCGTAAAACTTTCAGGAAATTGCATTTTGACAACTTTCGGGTATAATTGATATTAAATGTGATTTTATTGAAAATAAGGAGTAGAAAGAGTAGAAAGAGTGATCTTGGTATGAGTTGTGATAAAAAAAGATTTAGAAACAAGATTGGCAGTGATAAGAAAAATGTTCACTGAATATGCTTCAGTCCTTTAGCCATAACGTTTTCTCTAGTTTTCCAAATGAGATGATTCTTAATTTGGATTAATCTAGAGATATATGGCTATATTTTGTATGAAGACATCAAATTTCAGTTATGTCTCTTAAAGTCTCAAAATATCATGAAGTTAAGAATTTGGTGCAGTACGTTGGTGTAGGAATGGAAATTTTGTCTTCAAAATTTAGGGGCAAATTTGGAATTAATATAAATAAATTCTGGCAAAGTTGCCTTCTGCAAAGTTGTAGATCTTTCTTTTATCTTTCCAACGGTATATAGTATGAAAAATTTGGATATTGGAGTCAAAAGTTATGATCCTTATAAATGGAGATCTTCTGAGGAAGAAAAACAGACCATAGAAATGAGACAGTAGAAAAGCAGACGATACAAATGAGACGATAGAAAAGCAGACGATACAAATAAGATGATAGAAAAGTAGACGATAGAAATGATATGATAGAAAAGCAGACGATAGAAATGAGACGGAAGAAAAGCAGACGATAGAAATGAGACGATAGAAAAACAAACGATAGAAATGAGTCAGAAGAAAAGCAGACTATAGAAATGAGACAATAGAAAAACAGACGATAGAAATGAGATGGAAGAAAAGCAGATGCTAGAAATGAGACGATGGAAAATGAGACGATGGAAATGAGACGATAGAAAATGAGACGAAAGGAAAATGAGACGATGCAAAAGTGAGACGATACAAAACTCAAACGATAGAATTGGCCTTTGAGGTCTTCATGAAAGTTTTAGATCTAGAAGTCTTCTTTCCAATGGTCTATAAACAAAGTCAATCGAACCTCTTTAGAAAAATTTATGGCATTCATACTGAGACATGTACATTTTAGGTGAGGGCATAAACGTGTTGGAGTCTTTTGGCCATAACTTCTTCTCTAGACCTCCAAATGACCTGATTCTTGAACCATGAGATTCGTAAGACTTTTCTCTACATCTCCAACAATAATTGAAGCTATCTAAAATTTATGGTGAGATATTGAGTGAAAAGAGTGAGACGGGTACAGTGAGTGTGTTCTTCAATCATATGAACTGGCGTTATCTCACTGAACATGCCTTAGTATTTTGGTGATATCTTAGCCTGTGGAGATCCAATTGAGTTGATTCTTGTTGCAAACTAAACTAGAGACATGGAGCTACAACTTATCTGAAAGAATTAAATTTCAATTTGGGCCTTAAGATTTCCAATTTTTGGATCGAATTCGGGTGTAGTATTCAGTCTTGGTTAAATGTGAGCCCTCCATGCGACTATTGTTTTCGAATGTTGGACTTCGGAAGCGGGGTCTAGCAAGCCTTTTTTTTTAATTGAAAGCAACCACATTACGAGCCAATTACCATGTTTTTCTTGAAAACTTTTCTTCTATTTTTAAACTCTAAAGGATGTGTATTTACTTGATTACATAAAACTTAGATTATATTGAAGAATATTAAAGGAATGACCATTGTGCTTATAATTATTAGCACATACTAATCGGTAAGTTTTTTCTCATCTTAAGGGCATTGTTTTTACAATTTTGTACTCTCTAAAGTTGTTCAAAATTCAAGATTGAAAATTATTTTTTGTAAGCATATAAAAAAAATGAAAAAAAGAAAGAAAAGGAAGTTATGATTTTTTTTAAAGTAAGAAGAATTATTTTTAATCCAATTAAAAATTTTGTTTACACGTATGTTATGAAGAACCGAGTTTTGTGTTATCATGTTTACGTAAATTTCCTTCACGTTATTACCTTTTAAGTTATTCTTTTTATACCTTTACCCAAGCCCCATTATATCCTATTTTAAAGATCTTTTTATTTGTTCCTTCTAATTTGCTTATCATTGGTGGAGATGAGATAATATTGCAAGTTTAAGGTTAAGACTCCTTATGTGTATTGATTTGAGAGCTTTATTATATTTTTCACCCTAAACTGCTTGAGCGAATTGAGTGAACCATTTATGTTGGTGTGGAATTTTATGCTTTTGATATCAGAAAGATTGTAAATTTGATCTTCATTGATATTGGATTATTGAAGTTTGTTCTAAGATTACTAGAAATTCAAAAAGAATAGATGTTTTCAAGTTTTATGATTTAAATTATGAATTGCCTGAGAAAAAACAATTGCTTAAGTATGGGGGAGTTTGATAAACGCTTAATAGACTATATTTTTAATCCCATTTTTAATACATTTTGTTTCTTCATTTGAGAGTTTTATTGTTTTAGGTACTTAATTCGTTCCTAATGTGTTTTTAGATCTTAATTACCTTTATAGATTAAATGAACAAAAATCAGTCAGAATCGAGGCATGAACAATTGAATTTGTTTATGAAGGGCATGTGATGATGTTGTGCACAACCATGTTTATAAATTGTGTAAGTTGTTAAAACTGTGTTTTTGCACAATTGTTGACTATTAAAGTGAGATTGAGGGATATAGTTGCTTGACATGCATGTGTCTCTGACTATGTCTACTGTTGAACCCTAATTTTTTAAGTATGAAAAGAAAAGAAGAAAGGGAATTAAAGGAGTTTGTGTTTTTAACATAGTTTTGAACCTTAGAGTGGCGGAGAAGTGAACACTAACTCAGAGATCCGAATAAAGAACATATTTTCATTAAAGGTTCAACATATTTTATTAAAGAAAGGGGAATATATCATGAATTCTCTTTTTTTAGTTTTTCTTTTGAATCTTTGGGTATGTTTTCTACTTTATGAACTAAGATCAATTTTGTGACTTGAATTTTTATTTAAAGAAACCTTATTTTTAATTCAATGGATTCAATTATTTGTTTTGATTATTTATTGAATTGATATTTTTTGATTTTATATATTTGATATTGAGAAATCCTTTGCATGATCTATTATAAATGAAGGTAGTTATATGTAATCCTAGAGCAAGACAACATAAATATTTCGGAGTGGGGCCAAACCTAATAGTTAAACTCATAAATTGATTAAAGGAATCTTAGGAGTCTTAATTAGAAAGAGATTTCAGTTAATTAACCTAGGCTTAAGTGTTGACAATCTTGAGAAAGATTTTAACATAAATTTTCCACAAACTATTGATCTTTAATTAAATTATATAATAAAGAGTTCATAGTTTAAGAAATCTTGAGGGGATTCATTACCTAGGCGTTGCTTATTTGATTTGGTTAATCTTTATGCAATTTGCATTCTTGGTTATTGGTTGTATTGAACATTAGTTTAGTTTTATCATTTTAATTAAAACCATCACCTTATTTTATATATTAGATAATAAAAAAGAGGTAACTACTAATACTTATAGTCCATGTAGGATCAACACTCAATATTCATTGTTACTATACTATAGTTTGGTATATGCACTTGACTTTATGAATCTATAGGGTAGGATTTTACGTATCAAGAATCTAAGAGAGGGGCCAAGTGAGTTAGGTGTTAGGAAGTTCTAGTACTAATATTGTTTTTCATTCTGAATGGCATGGGAGAAAATAGGACATTTAGAGTGGTTACGTAAATTTGAAGATTGATTTAAGAACTAAAAGAGGACGAAAGTCTTGATGAGCCAACTTAAGAGTCTAGTTTGGTTAAGATAGAGACTCAGACATATTGCAACTTAAAGCAAAAAAAGGGGGAATTAATTGAAAAATTGAAAAATCATTCCTAAAGGGGAAAGAAAAAAAGGCATAAAAATACTAGTTCAGAAAGAACAATAGGTCTTCCGAGTCTTTTGCTAAATAGTTGGTTAAGTGAGATAAGATAGGAGTAAGGGAAGGGTGAAGAAAAACAACCCCAACAAAACAAAGCTACAAGTAGATAAGAGAAGGGGAGTCCTAATATAACAATAGCTTACTAATAATAAAATGAAGGAAAAAATAGAAGAGAATAGATTAAAAAAAAGTTGTAAAAATGTAAGAAGTTAAACAAAAAATGTTATGCTAAATAAGAGGGGAGGAAGTAATTAAGTAGCATTGAAAATAGAAAAAGAAATAATTGAAGTACAAAAAACGATAACTTATTATGGACAGAAAATTATACAATATTGTTAATAGATATATCTTAATTTAGAAACACTCATAAATAATAAAAACATGATTTAAAATAAAGAAAAACAAATAATAAAAATAGAAGAACATGAGGAAAGAAAAGAAACAAGTAAAAATCCTTTTATTCTTCATCTAGAAAAATTAAAAGATGACCGAAAGTAGTTCAGATAATGAAAGCTATGTTATACCAGAAGTAGATAATTTAATAACACAAATCAGGAATTTAGACCTTCAGGATAACTTTATAAATATTAAACCTATCGGTATGAAAATCGAAAATCCAAATATAACTGATATTCCTAGTACCAGTAGAGAACCTCATATTAGATCTAGAGAAAGTCAAAGTTTTGATAAACCTGTAACAGGGTATGCTAGTTTAATGCATGCTGGTATTAATACTGATAAATTTACACCTTATGAAAAGATGAAAGCAGACACAATAAATCCATTTGGAATTTATCTTGACATAGATTGTATTGCTAATATGGAAGAAGCAATAGATAAATGGGAAACTGGTTTAAGAATAGTTGTTGTTGTAAATAAAATGGATTTTGAAACTGTTAAAGGATTTATGAAAAAATTATTATTAAATAGTGCCCAAAGATTTTGGCAAAATTTTAATGGAGATAATAAGCAATATATCTATTCTAATCCAGATAATTTTATAACAAGAATAGTAGAAACATTTAGAATAGAATTTCATGGTGAAGGTAAATATGTTAAAGATCCTAGTACTATAACTCGATATACTACTGCTTTAATGCATTTACAATTATGTGATATATGTGAAATAGAAAGATATATTTGTGTGTTTCAAGAATATTATTATCATATTTATAATCAGGTCACAGATACTCGTAATTATTTATCTCTATTCTTTGTTAAAATTCCAAACCCTTGGGGATCAAAATTGATAGAAACTTATAATCCTAGAAATACAGATACCTCAGGTACAAGAAAAGAACATGTTAGAGATAAATTAAGTAATTGGTGTGCTGATGCAATATTAGCTAAAGCTACTAAAGGATTAAGAAAAAGAATTTCTTTGTGTTGTGATAAGCCAAAGATGCCTATAATGATAGGTTGTGATAGTCCTTATTATTACGGAAAGATAAAACGAAAATATAAAAAGAAGAAACAATATAAGTATCGAAAACCCTATTTTAAAAAGAGAAAAGCAAGATATTATAAAAGAAAAGGATATAAGAAGAATTATAAACCTACTTATAAAAGAAGGAAAACAAGCCCTAAAGAATGCAGATGCTATTATTGTAAGCAGATAGGTCATTATGCAAATAATTGCCCTAAAATAAATGAGAAAAATAAAAAAAAATTGAAATCAGCAGTGAAATTAAAGAAATGATAAATACAGAAGAATTTACAAAAATAGATGATTTCAATATTGATTATGATGAAAGTATCTTTATCATAATTGATACTGAATATACTTCTGAAGAAGAGACAGAATAACTTTATCATGATACAATTAAGTTCTATTTCTCTTTGTATTTATGTTTTACTCCCTTATCTATACATATTTCGTTGGCTACAATCTTTACTTTTGTTTTATTTACTTGCTTGTATTATTGCATTCCCCTTATATGAATTAGATGATTACTTCTTCTCATGCTATCGATATGGTTTTACTCCTCTTATGTTTCAACATTTATTAGATAAATTATTTAATCCAGATATAGCTTATGGACTTAAATAATTTGATTTCTAGTAATTTTGGTCAAATGAATATAGCAAATACTCCAAATCAACATATTGAACCTTTAATAGATAATCAAATAGAACAAACTGGAGAATTTAAACAAGAAATATTAATAGATAAAAGAAAATTAAAACAGATTCAAAATGAAAACTTTTCTTTATCTAATTATTCAGGATTTAGAGTTAGCACTCTTCAAAGATTAGGTATAAAACCAAGACATCATAATTTATTTTATGGATTAAATATTCAAGAAAGAGCTTTAGAAGTCTCTATTACTTCTAATAAAATAATGATACCTCTCTTAGCCAAAAAAGATATTCTAGATAAATTACAAAAAATTAAACCTGAAATAAGAAATACACTTGGATGGATACATATAGGTGCAATACAAATAATAATGAAATCTACTTTTAAAGAAGGATTAGATACACCGATAGAATTAGCAATTATGGATAACCGAATAATAAATAAAGAAGAAGCCTGTTTAGGAATCCTCAAAGGAAACCTACAATATGGCAAATTAAAATTTAATATTTATCCTCGAATATCTTATCACATACAAGATAGAGATTTTGATAAAACTCTAAGTTTAATACAAGATTTTAAAAGAAAAGATTTCTTTAAACAACAAAATAGACCATACTCGATAACATATGTAATATCCTATGCCATATCAAATACACATCATTCTGATTGTTTTCTAGTAAAGGATACTATAGATTTTCCTTACTTATTTAATGAAGTCTGTCAGATACAAATGCCTACATTGCCCAAGATAGAAGAAATTGAATCTAGACCATTGAATTTAGATTTACAAGATAAACCTTTACTATTCTCTAATAACTTACCACCTCGATTATCTTTTACTAATAATAGTGTTAGTAGTCATCCTTTAACTAGACAACTAAGTACTCATAGATATAATAATAATTTAATATTAGCTAAAGAAGATAGTTTAAAAAATTATAAATTAAAAGGAGAATATTATGATGGAACAACTTTTGTCCCTATAAACATTTTGATAGATACTGGAGCAAATGGAAATTATATAAATCATAAATTGTGTACTGGATTACAAAGATACAAGTTAAATGAAGTACATCAATATACAAATTTTAATGGTGAATTACACTCAATAGATGAAGCTATAGAAACATTAATAAGATTTGGACAAGATATATTACCTATTAGATTATTAATAGAAAATGAAGGATTTAATAGTACATTAGAAATAATGTTAGGAATAACATTTCTTGAGAATGTTAAACCTTACCAGATTACCTCTTATGGATTAAAGATAACTCATAATGGAAAATTAATTTATATTCCTACATGACAAGTCGTTATAGCATATATATTCCTATAGGCTTAACCTATAGGGAATATAAAGCAGAATATTTTGTTGCCTTTAATTTTGTAGAAAATACTAGAACAGCTCAATCATATAAATATATTTCTTAACTAAGAGAATAATTTTTCAATTATAGATTATATTTTTCTCTCAAGACCTTATCTAACTTTCTTTTAGAAAGTGACAAAGTCTTTCAAAAATTCCTAAGTTATTGACCATAATTCAACAGTTTATAATTTTTAACATTTAAGGATTCATAATGAATGGCCAGTGATGCTCAATTTTGAGTAATGTTTTAAAAATCGGACTAAAAGTTAAACTGGTAAGACAAGATATTAAATGTAAATTGAAGAATTTAAAATATGATTGAAAGAAACTATTATTACCAATAAAAGAATTCACGGTTTAATTGAAAAAGGAAATTATTAAATGGAATTTAATTAATTTATTTTTAGTTCAATAAAAACTTATTAATTTACAAAAATCGACCAATTAATTACAAAACTAATCGATTTTTATCAACAAAAGTGATTAAAGTAAATTAAGCTGAAAAGTTAAAAATTGAATTGAAATATTGGTCAATTTAAAATTTTTGCGGTTGAATCGACTAAATTTTTTAATCATTCCCTTTGAGTACATCAATTTGCATAAGATATAATCAACTTTCATAATTTTTTAAAATGATTTTAAATAATTGAGGAAACTTTTTAAAATTTTTGGTTACTAACATGAAATCAAGATATGAAAATTATTTGGAATTTCATATATTATTAATAAATCTGCTTTAAGAAAGTTAAATGGAAATTATGAACCAACTAAGTTAACTTATATATCTTTACATGATTTTCCTTTTTTTTCAACGTTGACATATTTAAAATAATCTTTCAAATATATACTTTGTAAACTTGATTTTTTAAAGTATTTATGGCTCGAGTTTAGTAGTTTTTATACATACTTAACTTTCTACATAACACTCATTTTTATTAATATAAATACATTTTGTTACCATGAAAGCATATTATAATAAAATCTAAGGCCTACAAAGGAATTAGGAAGAGTTAGGTTAATCTATATTGTAAAACACATAATGAAGTTTTTAAATTTTTCTGCTTAATTCGATATTTCCTTTCTTTAATGCAAGTTGATGCCAAAATGTAAGAAGAAGAACCAAACATCAAGATGTGATTGGTTAATTTGGTAGAATATGAGAATTTTAGGTGGGCCTAATTGTTAGGTAACTGGAACTGAAACAATCTCTGGAGACGCGCGAATATGGATAAGGGGAAGCTATACATATATATGTGACTAGCAGGTTAACTCTGCGCAAATGTGCAGTGAAAATGTCCACTGAATTTATACACAAGGGAAATTTTAACATCATAGTTAAATAAAAAATAATATCAAAATGTAATAAAATAAGTATTGGTTGGGAGAAGAAATAAGATGAAATAACTTTTTTTGAGATAACTAGTTACATCTACAGTATAAAGATACTTTAATCTATAAGTATTTAATTTGCCTTTCATAAAATTTCCTTGTCTCGAAGTTTACTTCTTTGAGATCGTTGGCCATCTTTATCATTCGACTAGTTTCATACATCTCGATGTAGCGAAGTTCATGTGAACTATTATGTGCCTTTTT
>JANJEY010000005.1:19780419-19799146 GCA_024703695.1 Erythroxylum cataractarum | reverse complement strand
GAAGAAGAAAGAAGAAGAAAGCAGACGAAGATAGGGGGAGGAACAAGGAACAAGAAGACAAGAAGTTTTGTTTGGTGTATATAATCCGTTCTTATATTTTGTGTTCTTTATTTTGGTTCTCGTTAATGTGAATATTTGTTATCATGAAAAAGGGGGAGATTGTCAAGTCAAAATGGCCAAAAAAAAATATTTTGATGAAGAACAAATAATAACGAAACAATAAAATAAGACGGAAGGCGCAAACCAAAATCAGAAGGAAGGAGCAAGTGCAAATCAAACATGTGACGGAAGGGAAGGAGCAACCGCAAATAAAAAATAAGTCAAAGCGTGGGGACAAATGTAAGACGAAGTGTGCAGACAACAATCAGATGAAGTGGAGAAGCAAACATAAGACGAGAGATAATAGTATGATGACGTATAAGAAGGGAAGATCGGTAACTTTTGGAGACAACTTCACCAAGTCATTGAGCAAAGAACGGTTCAAGGAAATCAGACGGAACCTCAACATGGTTATGTTATGTGACCAACTGTTTGACAAGTCACAACCTAGTTAAAAGGTCATGAGAATTAACGACGTTAGTAACAGAAAGTTACAGCTAGTAACTTCTATCATAAGAAAGTTTTGGAGGGAAGAATTCTAATAGTCTTGAGAACATCACCTATTCCAGAACACTCTTGATATGCCCTGACATTGACCTTTGAAGTACACCCAACAAAAGTTTTTCATTACTCTGTTCTCTCAACTTCAGTAACCAACCCTACCTTCTAGAAGAAATCTGTGCAGTTAGTCCTTTACCAATCACAGAAGCAAATGGAATCAACAATGATTTACAAAATACTTATGGATTTTGAGTCGTTGAGGAAAGACAACATGGACATTGAACCAGAGATAGTTGGATTCGGGTGGAGAAAGTTCTTTCAAGTTCGAGAAACCATATATCATAACAAAGTTTATGATTTCTGAAAGAATATGCATACGGTAGACAATACTATTGTATCAACAGTGGATAGATTGTTCGTCATAGTTACAAAGGAGACGATTGAGAGGGTCACTGAGTGTTCATCTGTTAGAGAGAAGCTCAGTATGAAATCGAGATGGACGACGCAGGCTAGCGTGAAGGAGAGTGAAATCAATCGACTGTTGTATGGAAACAACGATTGGTAAAATGGGCTTGAAGATTTTGGACAAAAAAGAAGCAGATTCTAAGAAAATAGCAAGCACCGAGGAGGAGCGTGCGAAGAAGGGAACTCCCATGAGAAGTTTAAAATCTCAACCCAGTGTGAAAATGCCCATGGTTGAAGAGAAGACATCATCAAAAGATTCGACGATTTCTCACGAAGAAGGTAGCCAAGTGCGGGGCACAGAGATGTTCTTTATGAAGCGAAAGGGGGAGAAACTTCTATCCGATATATCAAAGAAAACAAAAAGGTCACCCAAAGTTCGGCTCGTCCGTCAGCAAGAGGAGAAGAAAATCAAAGAGTTGAACCGCGGAGAAGACTCTGAAAGGGAAGCACCCCAGGCTACAAGGTCTTTAATCTCAATCCTAAACAAAGATTCAGCTAAAATAGCTAAAGAGACTGAGATTTGGAGGAAATTGGAGGCCGAGAAGAAGAGACCATAAGCATATACTACTACTATCGCTATTGAAGCAGGCAACAAAAGGATGATGATAATGTTGTCGATCCTCATCCTTCAGTGACTGATATTGAAGTAGCGCAACAGAAGGATGATGATAACATTGACAATCCGCATCCTTCAGTGACTGACTTGTATAGGGAAGTGCATCATATATGCAGTCCAGTACAGGTCACTATTTCTCAACCTTTGTAAAAAGAACATTTGAAAATCAAGCTTATTGAAAAGGTTCAACCTATAAGGAGTAGCACCTCAATAATCGTCAAAAAATCCCCACAAATGTCAGTAAAGGCTCAGTTAGAACCTATTTTGGTGAATAATAGTACAATGCATTTGTTGAATAATGATGAGAAGAGTATGTTTAAGTTTCTGAGTGATGAAGGGATGAGACCATACCCTACACAGATGACAAAGCAAATATATACTATTTTCCCAATCACAAAGAAAACTGTGATCAAGGTTGTGCCTGACCTACAGCCTTACATTGTTCGCAATGCAAAAAAAGGGAAGAAGAAAATGTACCCTGAAGGGAAGAAGAAAATGCGCATAGATGAAGTGTGTTATGCAACACAGAAGACGGGAACTTATATTTCCCAACATATTTCACAAGAACCAGGGAGTAGTGGAAGTCGCTCTACCACCAATGAACCTTGTGTGGTGCTTGGAGAACTCACCAAAGGGACGTACAAATCCATTAATTTTGTAGATAATAGGTGCACATATAGGGCTATTGTGCAATAGATTATGCGCATTAGACCGCTCTATACTATATCTCCACTTAGAGAGGTTCTACACCTGCTCGGAAGACAAATCCCACGACTACCTATCCCTGATGATTTAAATCCTCCAGAGTCGAACCTCTCTGTTCAACCTCCTGCCCTTGTTATAAGTGAATCACCTGTTCTAACTTACGATGCATACAGTACCACTGTTGCTTGTGAAGAAGAAAAGAAAAAGGATGAAGGTCATCCCACCTCATTAAGTGACTTACGAGAGGAAATCGTTCAACTTCGACGAGATTTCAAGTCACTTAGATCAGAAGTGAAGGAAATGAAGGCCATGATGTCAGAAATATTTAAGCATTTATGGTCTTAATTCATTTTTGATCAATAACAAATAGGGGCGGAGAGGAGGAAAAAGAAAGAAGAAGAAAGCAAACGAAGATAGGGGAAGAACAAGGAACAAGAAGACAAGAAGTTTTGTATGGTGTATATAATCCGTTCTTATACTTTGTGTTCTTTATTTTGGTTCTCATTAATGTGAATATTTGTTATCATAAAAAAGGGGGAGATTCTCAAGTCAAAATGACCAAATGAAAATTATTTTGATGAAGAACAAATAATAACGAAACAACAAAATGAGACGGAAGGCGCAAACCAAAATCAAACGGAAGGAGTAAGCGCAAATCAAACATAAGACGGAAGGGAAGGAGCAAACGCAAATCAAAAATAAGTTGAAGCGTAGGGACAAACGTAAGACGAAGTGTACAGACAACAATAAGACGAAGTGGAGAAGCAAACATAAGATGAAGTGCGGAGACAATAGTAAGACGACGTATAAGAAGGGAAGATCTGTAATTTTTGAAGACAACTTCACCAAGCCATTGAGTGAAAAACGGTTTAAGGAAATCAGACAGAACCTCAACATGGTTATGTTATGTGACCAACCGTTTGACAAGTCACAATCCAGTTAAAAGGTCGTGAGAATTAACGACGTTAGTAACAGAAAATTACAGCTGGTAACTTCTGTCATAAGAAAGTTTTGGAGGGAAGAATTTTAATAGTCTTGAGAACATCACCTATTCCAGAACACTCTTGATATGCCCTGACATCAACCTTTGAAGTATACCCAACAAAAGTTTTTCATTACTTTGTTCTCTCAAATTCAGTAACCAACCCTACCTTCCAGAAGAAATATGTGCAGTTAGTCCTTTACCAATCACAGAAGCAAATGGACTCAGCAATGATTTATGGAAGACTTGTGGATTTTGAGTCGTTGAGGAAAGACAACATGGACATTGAACCAGAGATAGTTGGAGCTGGGTGGAGAAAGTTCTTTCAAGTTCGAGAAATCATATATCAGAACAAAGTTTATGATTTCTGGAAGAATATGCATACGGTAGACAATACTATTGTATCAACAGTGGATAGACTATCCGTCATAGTGACAATGGAGACAATTGAGAAAGTCACCGAGTGTTCATCTACTAGAGAAAAACTCAGTAGTAAAGCGAGATGGACGACACAGGCTAGCGTGAAGGAGAGTGAAATCAATCGACTGTTGTATGCAAACAATGATCCTAAGGAGAAGAAAGCATCAAGTCTTGTGCCGAAGGTGAGGATTCTACATTCAATCCTTTTCCATTGCATTTTACCAAGAACAGGCTTAAGGCATCTGGTGACAACGTTAGATGAACAGTGCTTATTCCATCTACTCAATCGACAACACGTTGATTTACCATTCCTTATTTTCCACTATATGTTAAAGACGAAGAAGGAATTGAAAAGTCCCCCATATGGAATGTTGTTGACAAGGATATTCAGAGATTCTGGAGTTCTCCTGGACAGAGGCAACAGAATGAAGATAAATCCCAAGAGTTTTATCAATTCCGCAATGATTGGTAAAATGGGCTTAAAGATTCTGGACAAAAAAGAAGCAGATTTTAAGAAAATAGCAAGCACTGAGGGGGAGCGTGTGAAGAAGGGAAATCCCATGTTGAGTTTAAAATCTCAGCCCAATGTGAAAATGCCTATGGTTGAACAGAAGACATCATCCAAAGATTCGACGATTTCTCACAGAGAAGGTAGCCAGGTACAGGGCACAGAGACGTTCTCCTTAAAACGAAAGGGGGAGATACTTCTATCCGATATACCAAAGAAAGCAAAAAGGTCACCGAGAGTTCGGGCCGTACGTTAGCAAGAGGAGAAGAAAATCGAAAAGCTAAACCGGGGAGAAGACTCTGAAAGGATTGAAGCAGCATAACAGAAGGATGATGATAACGGTGACGATCCCGATCCTTCAGTCACTGATATTGAAGCAGCGCAACAGAAGGACGATGATAACGCTGATGATTCGCATCCTTCAGTGACTGATATTGAAGTAGAGCAACAGAAGGATGATGATAACGATGATGCGAAAGGTCATCCCACCTCATTAAGTGACTTACGAGAGGAAATCATTAAACTTCGATAAGATTTCAAGTAGCTTGGAGCAGAAGTGAAGGAAATGAAGGCCATGATGACAGAAATATTGAAGCATTTATGGTCTTAATTCATTCTTGATCAATAACAAATAGGGGCAGATAGGAGGAAGAAGAAAGAAGAAGAAAGCAGACGAAGATAGGGCGAGGAACAAGGAGCAAGAAGACAAGAAGTTTTGTTTAGTGTATATAATCTGCTCTTATACTTTGTGCTCTTTATTTTGGTTCTCATTAATGAGAATATTTTTTATCATCAAGTCAAAATGACTAAACGAAAATGATTTTCATGAAGAACAAATAATAACGAAACAACACAATGAGACGGAACACATAAACCAAAATCAGACGGAAGGAGCAAGCGCGAATCAAACATGAGACAGAAGAGCGAGTCAAACATGAGATGGAAGAGTAAGTCAAAGTAAGATGGAAGGCGTGAGTCAAACATGAGATGGAATAGGAAGTCAAAGTGAGACGGGAAGCGCAAGTCAAAGACGATAAAAGTAAGAGGAAGTGAAAGTAAAACGATAAAAATAAGACGATCAAAGTAAGACAAAGTGAAAGTAAGACGATAACGATGTGAAGGATAATGAGTTTGACTCTCTTTGGTCTTAGTTTCTATCGTCTTAGTTTGAGTTTTCTATCGTCACTCTGCTCCATCTTAGTTTCCATCGTCTTAGTTTGACTTAACTCCTCTTCGTCTTACTTTAACCGTCTTACTTCTATAGTCGCACTTTCACTTCGTCTTACTTTGATTACTTTCAGTTCGTCTTACTTTGATCGTCTCACTTCTATAGTCTGACTTCCACTTTGTCTAACTTTGATCGTCTTACTTTGATCGTCTTAGTTTTATCGTCTTACTTCTATCGTCTTACTATGGCTTAGTCTTACTTTGATCGTCTCATTTTGATCATCTTACTTGTATCGTCTTACTTTCACTTCGTCTCACTTTCACTTCATCTTTCTTTTATAGTCTTACTTCCGCTTCGTCTTACTTTGATTTCGTTGGACTTTCACATCATCTTACTTTGATCTGATTACTTCTATCATCTCACTTTCACTTCGTCTTACTTTTATCATCTTATTTCTATCGTCTTACTTTGACTTCGTCTTACTTTTATCGTCTTATTTTCATCGTCCTACTTTAACTTCATCTATCTTCACTCTGCTTTATCTTAGTTTCTATCGTCATAGTTTGGCTTTTTTGTAGTTATAGTTTGACTCTACTTCGTCTCAGTTTCTATTATCTATCGTCTTACTTTGATCTTCTTACTTTCATTTCGTCTCACTTTCACTTTGGCTTACTTTAATTTTGTCAGATGTTCACATCGACTTACTTTGCTCAGATTACTTCTATCGTCTTACTTTCACTTCGTCTTACTTTTATCGTCTTACTTCAATCGTCTTACTTTGACTCCGTCTTACTTTGGTCGTCTGACTTTTATCATCTTACTTCAATTGTCCTATCTTACTTTCACTTCGTCTTACTTCGATCAGATTACTTCTATCATCTTACTTTCACTTCATCTTTACTTTTATCGTCTTACTTTTATCGTCCTACTTTCACTTCGTCTTACTTTTAACTTCATCTTATTTTTAATATAGTGCACAGATTAAAATAACACGAAGCGATAAGTAAGACGAACTGGAAACTGAGACGAAGTGGTAACCAAATTATGCTATATAATATTACAATTCTTCAAGATACAATATTGATCAACGCATTTACAATCTTCCTATTGGATCACAAGTAGCTGCTATATGGACTGACACTAACGATGAATAACATGATAAATCTCCTCATATCCAAGTCTGCACTACGTCTTCTTTATTTGAGGCATCCTTTTTCAGATTTTTCTCGCCTGAATGTAGGTGCTCCAAGTTTGTTAACACTAACGATGAACAACATGATAAATCTCCTCATATCCAAGTCTGCACTACGTCTGGTTGTCCATCCCAACTTGCTCTTAGTATATATACTTAATGAGGCATCCTTTTTTAGATTTTTCTCCCCTGGATGTAGGTGCTCCAAGTTTGTTAACATTGACGATGAACAACATGATAAATGTCATCATATCCAAGTCTACACTACGTCTTCTTTATTTGAGGCATGATTTTTCTCCCCTGAATGTAGGTGCTCCAAGTTTGTCACTGACGACGAACAACATGATAAATCTCCTCATATCTAAGTCTGCACTAAGTCTTCTTTATTTTAAGCATCCTTTATCAGATTTTTCTCTCCTGGATGTAGGTGCTCCAAGTTTGTTAACACTGACGGACTTTCTGTCCAGGTTTGGAATATAAATTTTCAATTCAAGTTTTTAATGGAATATAAATGAATGAATATTTAAAAAATGTTCTTTAAAAAGGATTAAAGGATTTATAATGTAATATAGTAAAATATTATTTGAAAAAATGATTTATAATATAATATATTTTAATTTCATTTTAAATTTTTCTAATCAGAGATTTCTCATTTTTACTATTTATGATAGAATAAAATATAACGTGGAGTTCTTCTCTTTCTTCTTATTTCATTATATTATATTATAAATTTTCATTGAATAATATTTTATTATATTTAATTTTTTTAATAAACCTTTCAATCAAATATATACTAAGATTATATTATACTTTAATAACATGTTCATTGTAACATGTACACATCACGGGAGAGTGAAGTTGGGTTGGCACTTGGCCCAAACTTAGCAGCGATGTCATAGCGAATCTAACAAAAAAATAAGTGAGGTCAAAGGAACTCAACTCCTCTGTTTCGACTGTAACTCGCACGATGGCTGGTATTGAAGAAACCCTTGGAGATTTGGACAAAGAATCCTTTGTTTCACTGCTAAGGAAGGTCATAGGAGAATCCAAATATGTGCAAAACAATCCTCCAGAGCTTATACCAGAAGAGGACAGAGTGGTGAAACATGTGTTGGATGTTCTCCTCCCTCTTAGCACAACCTCTGGAGGAGGCCCGTTGATTGTGAATCATGTCTCCTATTTCCCTGGGAGAGGCAATCTCATCGTTCAGTACCCTGGCACTGAACCAGGAAAGGTCTTGTCGTTTGTCGGCATGCACATGGATGTTGTCACTGCTGATCCTAACGACTGGGTTGAATTCTATCGTCCTTTTCATTTTGCTTTCTCTTTTATATTTTGATTGAAGTGAACTGGGTTTGGTTTGGATTCCTCGTATGAGTTTTGTAACTTTGGACTTGAGGGTTGCGTGAGTTATCAGTTCCTAAATATAATGAACTTTTTTTCTTTTCTTTTTCTTTTTGAATTTATGATGCAATCTCCTGTTTTGAATTTAAGCTGGATTTAGCTGTTGGCTGTTTTTCTTTTTCTTTTTTCCTTTGTTGCGATATATTTCGAAGTCTTTGCTGATTGTTTTACTGAAAGATGAGATTTTTCGGTGCTTTGATTTTGCGTGGCCATAAAAGTCTGCTTTTTTTTTTTTTAATTTGAAGTTTAGCCATTTCAAGAGAATTAAACGATTTGATCAGGGTTTTGCCTTTTGCAATAGAGGTATTGAGCTTATGAAAAAAAAATTATTAAGTGATGGCATTGCTTGTTGAGAGTATCCCTGAATTTCAGATTCCTTTCTCTTTTTTTTTCAATTGCAAGTTGTTTCTGGGAAGGCATACAATGAATTTATTATCCACGTTACATTCTGGCTGGGTTTGTAGGAGTTTGATCCTTTCTCATTGAGCATTGATGGGGATAAACTCCGTGGCCGTGGAACTACAGATTGTTTGGGACATGTTGCCCTTGTGACTCTATTGATGAAAAGATTGGGAGAGACTAAGCCTAAATTGAAGTCATCAGTGGTTGCAGTCTTTATTGCTAGTGAAGAGAATTCTACAATAACAGGGGTTGGTGTTGATGCACTGGTGAAAGACGGGTTGCTTGATAAACTAAAAGGAGGCCCTTTGTAAGCAATTTATTTATTGAACAAAAACTATTTTACATATGTAAAACATCATCATTTCCTGGGGGGCTTAATGAATATATTTCCCATTCTTCTCTTTTTTGATATAACATAATCACTCCAGTGCTTTGTTTCCAGATTCTGGATTGACACAGCAGATAAGCAACCTTGCATTGGTACTGGTGGGATGATACCTTGGAAACTTCACGTGACTGGCAAACTTTTTCACAGTGGTTTAGCCCACAAGGTAGTTATGAAAACTGTATGTTGTAGGATTGGTCATCTATCATTTGAACTTTCTAGTCAATGTTGATTTATTCTCATTGCTGCTTAATTCTGCAAGTTGTAAAATCTTCAACCTTCCCATTGGTTTCTAAACCTTAGAGATACTTGTAGAAAATCTAATAAGCATGATAATACACTAGTGTTATAGATATTTTATGAACAACTTCTTTATAAATTACTGTGTATTTTGCAACTTCTTACAACAATACCTCTAGCCTTTTTCTTTTTGGTTGTTCAAATGCTTGATGAATGAACCAATTAATGTTAAAAACTTGTTCTTGGACTAGCGACACATACTTGCCCCATCTATGTGAAAGTGGGCATGGTTTAGTGTTTAGCAAAATGCCTGGAATGTATGGTCCTCAATAGATTAGATGTGAAACAGGGTATGAGTGCACTACAGCATCAAGCTTGCAATTTGTAGAGAGTGTGAACGTATACATACTTTCTGAGTCTTTTAATTCGTTTCCCTTTTCCAGCAGTTGCAATTGCAGGACTTGCCTAAGGAATATTACCATTGAATTACATAACCAATTTGAACTTGGTCTTTGTTTATTACCAGTTATGGATTGTATGCAGGCTATAAATGCGTTGGAGCTAGCCATGGAAGCCCTTAAAGAGTTGCAAATGCGATTTTACAAGGACTTCCCACCTCACCCAAAGGAGCAGATCTATGGATTTGCAACACCATCAACAATGAAACCAACCCAGTGGAGTTGTAAGCCCCATATTAGTTGTATTTGTTTATTGATTTAACTAAAGAATGTCTTTTGAATTTCATGTTTCTTTCAGATCCTGGAGGAGGGATCAATCAAATCCCAGGCGACTGTTCAATTTCAGGAGATGTCAGGTTCATAATCTTGTCAGGAAGATGTGATAAAGACTTTTGATATCGATATTACTAACCATTTTTTATCGTTGGTCCTTGCAGGTTAACTCCCTTTTACAAGTAAGCCACGTTCCTTTTTTATTTTTCTGAAATCCAAAGTCTCAGCCCTTCTTTTTAATCTGTTTACGGGCAACTTTGAATATTTATTTCCTTAAAGACTTCAACAATAGATCTAGGTAACAATTTCTGATATTTCCTCTGTTGGAATGTTTCTTCCAGTGTAAAAGATGTGATGGCAAAGCTACAAGAATATGTGGATGACATAAATGACAATCTAGACAAGCTAGATACGCGAGGTCCAGTTTCAAAATATGTGCTACCAGAAGAAAATCTGAGGGGAAGGTATCTCCTTTGTTCTGCATTCATTATAAGTAGATCTAATTTGGACGAGTCCAAATTACTATACATAATTGAGCTTACATGTCTAGGAAATGAATTACTTTTTTTTAAGGAATGTGATCTACAATATGTTTAAATATTTGTCTTTTTGTTAACTATTGATGGTTATTTATCTTACAGCCTTACTTTGACATTCAATGATGCAACGTCTGGGGTTGCTTGTAATCTTGATTCTCCTGGCTTCCATATATTGTGTAAAGCAACTGAAGAGGTAGTTGGACATGTGAAGCCTTATTCCATCACCGGGAGTTTGCCACTTATACGAGAGCTGCAAGTCAGATATATCTCTTCTTATTTTGCTGGATGTTCACAATTCAATAATCATTTCTTCATTATTGTCTCTCTTACATTTTGCAGGAAGAAGGTTTTGATGTTCAAACTGCAGGCTATGGTAGACTTATTCTGACATCTTGCTCTTCATTTAAGTTCTTTAGAATGCTAGGCTAATGATGTCTTGTCTATGGTGATTTTGAATGTTTGCTAAGTGCCTTTTGTAGCATCTCATCTAGTAGAGTTGTCGCTGATTCCTGGTCCATGCTTTTTTTTTAACCTTTAGTCGTCAAGTATTTTATTCTTCTTGCCTTCATATGATTAGAATAGAACGTTAATTTGCAAGTTACAAAAGGGATTTTTGAAATTACAGTTAAGACTTTCTGTCCCCATACACATTTACAAGAGTATGAAAACACCAGTTGATTATGTGAAGACAGTTCTCCCCCATCTCATTAAAAAAATTGGAGAGGTCTTATCTTGCCAACAATTTTTCATATATATCTCCATCTTGGAGATACATACCAGTGTCAAAATTATTTGCCGGACTTATGGAGCTTTCTTGTGGAATTATCTCTCATCGAAGGTAGTAGAATCTGAAAGAAGATAATTATGCCAAGTTTGTTTTTCTTGATCAACTACTGTCCATACTTTTCTAAAATCAAAACTAGCGTATGAATTTACAGCTTGGTTTCTAATGTAAAACACTCAAAAACCTTTCTGTATGTAGAAAAGAAACTGAGGTGTTAACTTATGGGAGACGTTGCTTGCTGGTTGCTTATGGAAGTTAATCCATTTTCTAATGAAATTGTTTCATTATATAGGAAATCTTTGATCTGCTGATGTTCAAATTCAATCCTGCCATTTCATTGTTAAGCTTAAGTTGCTTTATTTATTTATTTTTAACATATCATCCAGGTTTAATGGCTACATACCATGCCAAAAATGAGTACTGCTTGCTTTCGGACATGTGCGAAGGATACCAGGTTTTTGTTCGCATTATCTCTCAACTAGAGAACTGATGTACCCTGGAGCATAGTCACAAACCAGATTCCTGCTTATAGGCAATAAAGGCATGAATTATTATGATGCAATTGTTCTCCAATTTCAGTGTCGTGCATTATGTATTTACATGAGTTGAGCTCAAGTGAACCATACATGATAGTACATGTTTGCATTTAGAACGATGAATTGTATGCTTGCTATAGAATTGTTCATTCATACTCTTTATTATGCATTTACTTCTACATGATACATTAAAATCCAATCTCATATTTATACATTACAAGTTTAACGGGTGATGTACAAGTTTCCTCGGTCTACTTTTCCTAAAATCTTTTTCATGATCTGTTTTGAGTTTAATTTTTCTAACTTAAGCTGCTTTATCCTCTGCCGTAATCTTCTCCGGTGATCATGTATCTTCCAAAGGCCATGTCCCAAAACAACCGCCGAGTATATGCCGTGAGTAATTATGGGTGCAAGAAGATTATTTGTCTGTTGATTTGGAGTCAGGAATGAACAAGAAGAAAACTGTTAGTTTGAGCCTTCACGAATTATAGTAAAACTTGGACAAAGTAATCCCAAGACTTAAACCTGAATCCATTCAAAGCCAAGATAAAGTGCCAATAGCCCTTCTAGAAGGGGAGAGTAGATCTTTTTCATTTGCCTTCTCTCGTACCAGGCTGCACGTTTTGGAGGTAATAGACGACTAGTTATCTAATTCGAAATTTCAGGCAAGTAAATTGATAAACGCAAAATGTGAGAATAGAGCAAAGTACAAAATCATGCAGAATTTCAGATTCTTTTAACTTTGATTTCAGTAGTCTTTATGATCTTCTGTGCTAGTAAAACAGCATTTGATTATGACATCCTGTAATTATTTATCCACGACCACTCAAACAATAATATAAAGTGGATGTCCAGTATTCTTGAACACTATCTGAAACAATAGTAATAAAATAGATGGAGGGAAAAGGAAAAAAAGAAGGTAATTTAACAAAAAAGCAATAGTTCCTTGGTTATCGAACAACTATTACAATCTCCATAAAGCACGTTGAAAATAATTGTTAATTTCCCTTTATTCTATAATTAGTTAGAGCAATAGTATGTTATAAAGTTTGTTACACACGTATATTAGTTTGTTACCATCAGCAGTTACATAAAAAGAGTCTCTCTACAAAGAAATAGGTCTTCTTCATCATTAACACACACTATTCAAGTTTCACCTTCTTGCTTTTTATTAATTAATTATGATACTTCATCACGATATAAGAGCAAGGTTGCTCATCTTCTTTTGATCCAACTGCATCACCTCGAATTTAAATTTTTCCTTAGCCATTAAATTAGATCGTAATAATTACTTGGTATGGAGGCCTCAAATGTTACCGATACTAAAAGAATTTGGTCTCAATTTATTCATCGACGAGAAGGTATCACCACCATCAAAGTTTGTGCTGAATTCAACCTCGCTAGATGGATCATTACTATATTGCCTAGAGTAAGCAAGACCAGATCATTTTAGGCTCGTTGCCATCCTCAATATCTGAGCCTGTTCTCAATCAACTTGTTAACTACGATACATCATGTGAGCTATGGAAATCCATTGAGATAACATACGCATCACAATCTCGAGCAAGAGCCCTTCAATTGAAAATTTAGTTACAAACCACTAAAAAGGGATCCATGAGCATCACTGAATATGTTAATAAAATAAAAGGCATTGTTGATAGTCTAAATTCAATCAGATGTCTAGTGTCTAATGAAGATATCATAATATAAGTAATGGCTGGACTTGGTATTGAATATGATTCTGTTGTCGCTAGTGTCACAACAAAGACTAATAAATTTAGTGTGAATGAAGTTTATGCAATACTAATGAACCAAGAAGCTCGTCACAATGGTGCGGCAACTGTTGATATGCAGAATCTTTCAGCCAATATTGCTATTACTGGACATCAAAGAGGAAGAGGTCCAGGGTACAATCAAACTTCTGGAACTCATTTAAACCAAAATCGTGGTGGAGGCCGAAACAATAAAGGACAAGGAAGAGGTTATAGAGGCGAAGGACGTGGACACAACAGACCAGTATGCCAGGTTTGTGGCAAACCTTTATTATCGGTATGATTCAAATTACCAAGGACAGTCTCAACAACAACAACCAAATTAACAAATGTCTCGGGGACAACAGTATCAACCATCACAATGTCAGCCATGATTGCCACGCCCCAAACATTAACAGATCCAAACTAGTTCCTCAATAATGGAGTCATGTTACTAACAGCCTCGGAAATTTGCAGATCAACAAAAATGAGTATTCAGAGGTCAAGGTCGTCTCACTGTAAGTAATGGTCAACAACTGTACATCATGCATTTTGGCTCAAGTTCTTTACCAACACGTCAATTAATATCATGTTAAACCACGTCTTGCATGTCCCTAAAATAACCAAGAATTTACTAAGTGTCCACAAACTCACTAATGATAATCCTGTTTTGGTTGAATTTCACAAGGATCTATGTTTGGTCAAGGATAGGAAAACGGGGAAAGTGTTTCTCAAGGGTACAACTAAAGATAGATTATACTATCTTCCTCTTCCTAAAGCTGCTCACTAATCTCACTCAACAACCGCCACCTATCCTACTGACTTTTATCCAAAAACCTATATGTCTAGCCTAAATCAGACAGATACACTTAAACTTTAGCATACCAGACTTAGTCACCATGAGAGTTTGTAGTAAAATCTATTTTGAAGCTTTGTCATATACCTTTCAGTAATGGTATGTTTTTGGATTTTTGTGACACTTGTCAACTGGGAAAAAAACCACACATTACCTTTTCAGCATGCACAAAATAAAACCACCTCTCCTCTACAACTTATACATGCAGATTTATGGGATCCTGCATCCATAGCCTCAAAACAAGGCTTCCTTTATTATCTGCAAATTCTAAATGATTTTTTGAGATATAGTTGGATTTATCCGTTGAAAAACAAATTCCAAAACTTCAAAGCAATGGCAGAAAAACAGTTTGATAAACCCATTAAAAGTGCTCAAACCGATTGGGGAGGTGAGTTTAGAGTTCTTAAACCCTTCCTCAGTTCTCTTGGTATCTTACTGCAACATCCATGTCCTCACACTCACCAACAAAATGGGACAGTAAAGAGGAAACATAGAGACACTGTATGAGAAAGGCCTAACTCTTTTAGCACAAGCTTCTTTGTCGTTGTCGTATTGGTGGGAAGCTTTTGAAACTTCTATCTCATTAACCGACTTCCCACACCTGTATTGCATCATCAAACACCTTTTCATAAGCTTTTTGGTCATCACCCGGATTACAACATACTAAAAACCTTTGGTTGTGCATGTTTTCCTCATCTTAGATCATACAATCAACATAAATTTAATTTTCATACTCGAAAATGCATTTTCTTAGGTTATAGTCCAAACCATAAAGGATTCAAGTGGTTGGATTCATCGAGAAAAATTTACATATCTCGAGATGTCATCTTCAATGATTTCGATTTTCCCTTTGCTAATGATCCTTCTTTCAACAAAGCCTTAGCTAAAAATACACCTATTACTTCAAAAATCTCCAACAATCTACAGGTGTTAAGACAATATGATTCATCTAAGGTGGCATCTCAGAGAGGTATTAACTCCACCCCTGCTTGTTTACAATCTCAGGAAGGTATTAACTCCACCCCTGCTTCTTTATGCTGTCCACCCAATCGAAATCCTACTTCCCATTCTGATTTTTCTACCTCAGAACTAGTACCTCCACCTGATCCCATAGTTCCAGACATCTCTCATTCTTCGAATATACCTACAACATCCCCTACAACCATTGAACCACCCAACATAGCTATTAACACGCGCCCCATGATCACTCGTAGTAAAATTACGTATATACAAACCAAAAAACCTACCTCATTAATCAACCCAAACCTGAAGAGCGATAGTCTGTTATGAAGTTTGTTACGTACAGAGTTCTAGAACTCTTCCATTCAGTCATCACGTATATTAAATTGTTACTATCTGCAGTTATATAAATAGAGTCCAACTCTCTACTGAGAGAGGGGTCATCTTCATCATGAATACACTCTAGTCAAGTTTCACCTTCTTCTTGCTTTTTATTAATTAATTCTGATACTTCATCAAAGCAAGAAGAAACGTTTCTGGCTAACTGAAAATGAATGTTAAGAGAAGAGAGAAAACCTGCAAAGAGCTTTTTCAAATCTTCACGGCCGGAGCGAGATTGTAAAACAGGGGCGACTACATATGTAGGATCTAGAAGAAAATAAACAACTTAGGAATCAAATCATATATACCAAAACAAAAGAAAATGAAAGCAAACGGCAAAAACTCTTGAACAAATTCGATTAAACCTTTTGGAGAGGAAGCCATATAATAAAGAGAACCGGTAAGAGCAGCTGTAATTACAGCTGCAAATCCCTGAGCGAAAGGGACAAATGGAGGCAGCACACCAGTCTGCACTTTGTGTAAATACTAACAAGGTTTAATAGGGAGGTATAGAGAAACACTAATGATATTTATATAAACCGCATACCAGAGCAGCCATTCCTTTAGCATCTGATAGCAAATTGGTTCCCCTGAGGAATACATCAGCCAGAGCTCCCTATGAAGAGAGAAAGGATTGATAGCGTATGATGTTTTTTTCCAACAGTGCAATTGGTAAAGATATAGAATTAAGCACTTCCATCATAATAAGATGATTGAGCCACTCCTTCTACTGAGCTTATGCAATGAGTGGATGGAAAATGCTAGCATGAATTGCTCTTAAGCAAGAGAGTAAGTGGCATATTTAACAAAGCAGGTTTCTAGTTCATAATAATATTAACCCAAAACATTCCACTTGCATGCTAAATAGAGAGTCTTCATATAAATGAGATGATCAACAACTCAAATAAAGGGTTTATTGAACTTCCCAAGAGTCCATGAAACATACAGTCTAAAACACCTGATAAAAGACTGAAACAAAACGATGGTCTGCATGCTCTCTAAATAGACATACAGTTAATGCCATCCAAGCTCATCAATGGCAACAAAACAACAGCAGCTCATGCCATGGCAATGTCAGAACTAGACCACAAAGCAATACTACCATAGAGTTAAATGTTTGATGGTTCCATCATAAATGGTGGAGTTGTGAAAACTTGTAGATAAGTGTCGAACATCTAAATTGAATTCTTTCTGGTTAAAGAAACAGTTAAGAGTTCGAAGATGTAGATCACAGAACTCTCATCCGAGAAAACAGCACATACCTGAACAGCGGCCCGATAGAAAAGCTCCTCCCCTACTGAGCTTGCAGCAACAATGAGTATAAACTGCAAAGATATATTGAAAGTGACGCAATTTCCTCGATTATCGTTGCAGACATCTTAGGATTATTTCAGTGCACAAAAGATTACCTGCCAAGGAGACATTCCATAAAAGAAGCTCCGAAGCTCTTCATCCTCAACATCCCTGATGGCACGAGCATGGGGCGATAATTTCACAACTTCATCCTGCAACCAGATCAAAGTGACCAAGTCTAATACAAAAAAACGAAAGGTAAAGCATATGAACATCTGTTTCTTTCCAAAGAACGAAGATTTACGAAATTGAAAAGGAAACACAAGTGTTGAACATACATCGAGTATGAAAAGAAGGGCCATAATAGGTGGAGCAGCATATCCAAGCCCTTGTAAAATGGCATCTAAACATGGATTGAACCCTCCCATGCTATCAATTCCAGTTATTGAACATATAAAACTTCCAGCCAAACCCATTGCTCCATAAATACCTGCAGGAAAAACCATCAAGCAACTTTCACTCTCACTTCCACCTTTAAGTTTACTTACAAAAATAATTACTTTCTTGTCTATTAGCGCTCAACCTTACCGATTCCGAAACTAAGTCTAACGACGGCGTCGATTTTCTGCCAAACAGGAAATTCTGTGACGTCGCTGCCAAAGCTCCGATCATATGTTGCCGCTTCCATGGCACTGCTTCCAGAAAAACTGCCATGTGTCCGCTCCCGCTCCTTCATCACTTCACCACTCCCTCTCTCCGTTGACGCTTTGAGCACGTACGGCAGTACTTGAACTCCTCTCTTACTCTCTCTTCCTCCATCACTCACCCGCAGCCTCTTCCAGCCACCACTCAGTTTACTATCACCACACGAGGTCAACGCCTTCGTCGTCGTCGCCGCCGTTAAGTTCCCTGAAACTAACGTCAACTCCATTAAAGGATGTTTGGGCTTTGGTCTTCTTCTACTAGGAGCATAGCGCACTCTGCCGTCCTTCTCTCCCTCTCTTTCTCTCTGTATTCCAGGTAAATAAACAGAAAATTAAATGAAGGATTTGCGATCGTTGGATTTGATAAAGCAAATAATGTGAGTATGTGACGGTTAGCAGTGAACAGGGAATGTGGTGTTTGATTGAATTCAGTGGGCTTTTGGGGATGGGGATATCGGCTGGACCAATGACAAGGTGACACGTAAGAGATAACGCTGGCGGGGGCTTATCAAATTTGAGTTGAGTTGAGTTGCCTTGTTTCTTTTTTCACCTTTTAATCGACTAGTTGATGCTAACTGCGAAATGAGAAGTCAAATCAACAAAAACTAAATAGAATTTTTAGTTAAATATTTGAAATATATAAATCATTATATATAATTTGATATTATTTATTTACTTATTCTGTTCTTCGTTACGAATTCGGAATTCAATTAAACAAGATTTTGGAAACTGGTAGATTGTTAATCAACTTGTAATTCCAAACTAAATCAATTTCGAGAGCAACATGCAATATTTACAATTTTAGGAAATATATTTTATAGGTTCTCATTTAAATATTTCTTTTATGTAATCCAAATTGCCATTGAATATTTGATATAAATATATAGTTTGATTGAGTTACAAATACGGCATAAGAAACTAACTACTTAGCATATATCTATGGATATTATACCGGTATTGGAAGGTTTTGCAAGGCAATTCCTATGCACCAACGTACCAGCTTAAGTTTAAATTCTGCTTTTAAGTTTTTTTATTACTTGTCGTTTATTAATTAGTAAGAAGGGTAAAAGATTGATAGTTCTTTCCATAGTTTAAAAATATATCT
>JANJEY010000005.1:19568670-19582355 GCA_024703695.1 Erythroxylum cataractarum | reverse complement strand
TCGACTTATGTATTCGACAAGTCGACTTATTGAAGCACAGATTCAGCTCCAACGGTCCAATTTGCTAAAAATGGAATAGAGAAGATCAAGCAACGGCTATATCAAATCAAGCAACGGCTAGAAGACCTCCAACAGCTATATTTCTTCTACTATAAATAGAGGATGAAGCAAAGAGATCAAATACAAGTTCTATAAGCTCAAATACTCTCTTGTTGCTTTATATTGCTCAATATTGCTCTTATATTGTTACTTATTACTTTGAGCATTTGTTCTTCAATTTTTACATTGTGTTGTTAAAATTGAGTGGCTAGAGGAAAGGTCACGTGAGGTAGGATTTGTGCCGTAATACAAATCGTGTGTAAAGGTTACTTGAGCCGGAATTCAAGTGAAGGTGTAAAAAGTTCACACTCAACTACAAAGTGTGCAATAAAGTTGTTGGCAAAATCCTAAGTGGGAGCTTAGGTAGAGGACGTAGGTCTTAGCACCGAACCTCTATAAAAACGAGTGTTTGATCTTCTTCCCTACACTATTTCATTTAAGTTTATTTAAATTATTTTTGTGTGTTTAACTTCTGATTTTCTTGTAGAAATTTACAAAGAATTTTAAGATCTATTCAACCCCTCCTTCTAGATCACTTACAGTATGAAGGATATTGATCAAATGAGAAATCAAATGGTATTACGTAATTATTTACGTACTATTAACAAAGATTATTCGACGATATTGAGAGTTTAAGTTTAAAGAGAGGTTCAAAAAAGTTTTAAAGGCCCGAGAAAAGTGATCATGACATGATCAAGATGGGAACACAAAAAAAGTAATTGAATTGTCATAAAATCATAAAATCATTCACCAAAAAGAGATAAAAATAAAATTTTAAGTTAAAGAAAGATAAAGGTTACTGTGATTATTGTGATCAAGATGAGTACACAAATGATAATTGTTTCAAGCTAGTGAGGTTGGTAGTTAATGTTAACATTACAAAGTTTATCATTTGAAGAGGAAGTAGAAGGAGAAATTTCCAAGTTGGACTAACTGAGTTTTAGAGTAGAAGACATCATGAGATTGCTTAAAGGACAGGGAGGGATTTTGCAACACTATCAATGAAAAAAGAGTTGATAGATAGCTATTTATTTTTTAAAAAAAACTTATAGCTTCTATTTTGTAGGTTTTAGATGTAAGCTTTTGGATCATTGATATAAAATTTATACTGAGTCCTAAACTGATTATTTTACAAAACTTATTGAACTTGGCATTGTTTTCTTACTTGATGAAATTTGATAAAGCTAGAAATGTTCATTTAACATCAAAATTCCTTTTATATGATGCTTTTCTATACCTATGTTTGTTTTTTTTGTTGAATTGATAAAAGATCATTGTTTGACTATTATTATTTACTTGGAAGAAGGTGTTAGTTATTCGAAAGAAAAACAAGGGATTTGTACATATTATCTTTACCAAGTTTTCACCTAAAATATATAGATAGACCTAAAATACCAAGGTATTCCTTCAATTATACTAAGTAGAGAAAAGACAGGGGATGTCAGGGATGCATATTGCAAAAAGTTGTGATTGAAAGAAGAGCTACAACGATATGACCTTCCAACAAGACATGAATAACATATAATAAGTTCAATTTTTCAGACAACATTAAAAAATTTAAAAGAAAAAGTAGTGAGTAAAAGTAGGTTGCATAACAAGAATAGGTGTGGACAACAAATATATCATTTCCAAACCCATCTACATTACACACATCAACATAGTCAATCACCTACCATTCTCATACTTGGTGTGAAACTCCTACTGTAGCTACTGGTTTACTTGGTGCTAACACAGATGACAACAAAGAATGATGTGCGACAATTTGTAGCTGGTGCAAAAAGGAGTCAAAAATTTTTGTAGCTAGTTTGAAAACACTCTATCGTGGGAAGAGGAGTGAAGAAAAGGTATGTGACATGAAATGTAATTTGAAAGGGTAACAATATGAAATTTCTTTAATTTGTTTAATTTTACCTAATTTTTTTAATTAAGTCTTATGTGTACTGTTTTATACAGCCATAATCAGAAGTGCTAAGGGTTTTTGTCTTATATGACTTACCACATCAGCAACATTAACAAAGATATTAAGGTTGGGCCAGATTTGAAAAAAATTAAGTATTTAATTACTACTTTTAAAGTTCGGACTTTAATTGCATAAGTGAGTATAGTTTGAGATTTTTTGTAATTAATACTTAATTTGATAAAGGATGATTTATAAAAGCCACTTGAACATCTATATCTATAAATAGATTAAATTCACAAAATAGCAGGAAACTATGAAATATTATATATATACATACATACATACATACATATATATATATATATATGTGTGTGTGTGTGTGTGTGTGTGTGTGTGTGTGTGTGTGTATAAAAGGTTAGTGTCTACAAAATTTTAGTATTCAAATACAAATTATGAACTTTATAAATATGTAAAGTAATTTTTTATAAATGATACTCGACTTCTATTAGGATAGGCATGATCATATTCTTATATAAACATAAAGTTCCATCTTTAAGCAAGCTTATTATAGTATCAAGTGTAAGTATGAGAGATCTATATCTATAAATAGATTAAATTCACAAAATATCAGTAAACTATGAAATATATATATATATATATATTTATTTATATATAATTTAAACTTTTATTTTTTTGCAAAAATAATTTAACTATAAGTTCTTGTTAAGGTCGATAATGTGACGTGCTACATTAGATCAATGCTTTTATCATTCTACTTTTACTCCTAATTACTCCTAAAATTCTTCATTATCACTAGTTTTTTACTAATTTAACATAATTTTATTTTATTAAATAACAAATTTCATATTTAGCAAGTAGTCATGTAAAAAAATATTAACATGGTGTGCTGTGTATTAACAAAGAACTTAATGTCTAATTATTTTTTCAAAAAATTAAATGATTAGAGTAAGATTAAAATTGAAAATCCGTTTTACAATTAAAAGTTAACTTTTGTCAAACATTGGAGGAACGCTAAAACCCATAATGAATAGGGTGAAGTGGGCTGGCTCGAACTCTAGACCTCAGGATAAGCCATTCAAGCTATAAAAAAATAGCGCTAGCCAACTGCACCACCGCCCCGCGTGCTAGGCTATATCATTCTATTGTTATAAATATTATTTCAACCTTTCCGCAACAAAAAGGTCATTACATTCTGCCGCTTCATGTGTCCACTCTGCTATTCAGATCACAAAGCATTTGACTTACCTATTCTATCTGATGAGACGATGACGATGATGAGGTACACTTCTTTCTTACTTTCCAATTCTGCTATGTTCTCTTTCTCGGGATTCCTTTACCCACACCCTGTAAAAAACTGGGATTAGTTTCTTCTTCTCACTTAATCCTAGCATTTTTCTTACAAATTTCTTATCTTTTATATGGGAACCCAGAGATTTCGTTTTTGTTTCTGTGAAAATGAAAATTGAATTGGTAATTCTGGAGTTTTTCTCGTTCAGTTGCTGCTTTTATGATTTTCTATTGTGTTTGGGATTAATGTCATCTGTGCCTCAAGAGAATGAGATTGAAACTCAATTAGCTTTAGTTTTCCTCTTTCTTAAAAATAATTGTGCTGAGCGGGAGATTGAGGAAAACTAGTTTGTCATTTTCTAGATCAGTTCAAAAGCTTTGATGGTCAAACTGCTTAACATTGTGGTGTTGCAGATGTTGCAAATGACGCTTTATTCAAGGAATGATTGGATAGTGTAGACGTGGGACCAAAGGATAAAGAAGACTCGTGATATTGCATGAACCAGACAAAGAATTGCCATTGGTAAGGATCAGAACAAGCTGAAGGCAGACCTTATTTTGGCTTTTTATTCAATTTTATTATGCAGGTGGTATTGTTGTACAGAAATGGAGCTAGGGCAAAATATGAATGCTACTGAAAGGCAAGAGAGTTTACAAGTGAAAGCCTTTGAGCAACAAGAGCGCTCTAGAAGCCGGAATGATGTTATGATCCGTCGCCTGAAGAACCGAGAACGGCAGCGTAGATACAGGGCCCGGAAACGCCTCGAAGCAGAGATGAATAGTACGTATGTTTCAGACGCAGTGGCAATGGAAAAGGATGGGAATGACTACAATTTTGTAACACTTGTTCATCGTAAAAGAAACTGGAAAAAAGATGCCAGAAGAGCACATGCATGTTCCGATCAAACTCCCAGCACTGCAGCTGTATCTTCTGTGGCCTCAAATATTGAAAGTCAGACACTTTTCTCTGAACCTGGAGTAACGACAGAAGCCCAGCAACCGAGAGCAAGTCATCCTGAGAATGGTCTGAGCTTGAGGACTAGTGAAACTCAAAAACCCAATCTTGGTCGACGAAATTGGAAGGCGGAAGCAAGAAAGATGACAAACTAATTATACTCAGGTTGTGGGTGTGATGGCATCCTTGAGACTGAAATTGACATCATAGAATCCTGTGGATAATACTGTGGCAGTAGTCACTGAAAACTATGCTAGCTGTGCGATTTCGAACTGTTTCCACCTGAGGATGAGCTTCTATTCCCTTTTTTTGTAAGGTAACATTTTGCTGTTTCTAAC
This sequence comes from Erythroxylum cataractarum, assembly GCA_024703695.1. Taxonomy (NCBI): domain Eukaryota; kingdom Viridiplantae; phylum Streptophyta; class Magnoliopsida; order Malpighiales; family Erythroxylaceae; genus Erythroxylum; species Erythroxylum cataractarum. The sequence goes on along the minus strand of JANJEY010000005.1, from coordinate 19,577,755 downwards.
TGATGTAAGGGCAGCTAAGATTATATGCCGCAATTACAACTTGGTTACTACCGGTTGTAATTGCAAGAAGAACGCTGTATTGGAATTTAGGCCTTGACACTTCCTTTATTATCAAAGCTCAGGTCAGCGGTCTGTTACGTGTGGTTGGTGTAATTTATATATGATATTGTACACAGGTCTTTGGGATTTTCCATTTTTGCTTAAGCATTGAAGGATAATTTAGTAGGGAACAGCGCTGATTGAAGGAAATGGATTTCTATGGTGCCTCTTGTCCTCTTTCTCTCGGAAGAAATGAAATTTCTTTTTGGTACTTTATTGAGAATAGATTCTCTGGTTGCAATATTGTTTATCTCTGTGTTAATTTGTGTTGAGTTTTGAGAATTTGAAGGAAAGATGCACAAGGAAGAAGGAAAGCTGAGTTTTAAAATGTGAAAAGCTCTCCCGGCATTCATGACAAGAGTAATGGTTATAAATTACAACAGTATACTAACTAATTGAACTAATATACAGCTCGTCTAATTAACTTATACCAACTTTAATTCTTCTCTTTCTCCCAGAGGTGGATTTTCATTTTTCTCCTCGCACTCCCCCGTAAGATGAGTATGCATGTTGATCATGTTCATCTTAGCGATTAGAAATTTGAATTGGGGTGATTTGAGTGTCTTTGTGTAAATAATTTAAGCTTAGTTGGCATATATTCTACTCTCACAGTCTCTTCTTCAACTTTTTCCCTAATAAAATGGCAATCCATTTCAAAGTGTTTGTCCTCTCATGATGTACATGATTTTTACATATTTGACGAGCAGACTTATTTTCATAGTACATCACAATTTTTATACTTTAGCATGAAATCTTCAAGTAAATTCTTTATCTAAAGAATTTCACAAGAGTTACATCTTTATACTCAGCTTCAGTTGAGTTTCGGCATTCCAACTCGTCATAGCTCTTTCATACAACACAGAGAAATTAGATATAGATCTTCTAATATCTGGACATGTGCATCAGTCACTACCAGTGTAGTATTTTAACGGTGAATCTTTGTCAGCGTCCAATATGATTCCCTAACTTGGTGTTCCCTTCAGATATCTGACTAGTTTTAAAGTTGCCTGCAATGTTCCTTGGGAGGCTTACTCATGAATTGAAAAAGAAAATGCACTGAGTAGGATCAAGCCTTATAAATGTGAGATATATCAGCTACCCCATAAGTTTTCTATAAGTTATTGCATCATCCAGAAATTTCTCTTCCATTTGTCTCAGAACATGATTTGGTTCCTTGAGAATTGGACTCAGTTTTGTACTCAATAGGCCACTTTATTCCACAAGATCTAACGCATATTTTATCTAGTATAACACTAATACTTTTTCTAACCTTACAATTTCAACACTAAGAAAGAACTTAGGTTGTCCTAAGTTTTAAAGTTTAAACTTTGTATTCATAAAGGTATTCTATCAATCCCTTCCTTTGTTTCACATCCAATCAGAATATGATCTACATAAATCAATAGTGAGACCACACCATTAGAAAAGAGGCTATAATGACTAATGTAAATCACCATTTAAGAAAGCATTATTAAATGTAAATCACCATTTAAGAAAGCATTATTAATGTCAAGTTGCTGCATTTTCTAGTCATCCTTTGTAACCAAAGTAAGAAACAATCTCACAGTATTTTGTTTAACCACTGGACTAAAATTTCCATGATAATCAAAACCAGTTTTTTTAATTGAACCCTTTTGCTACAATCCTTGATTTAAATCTTTGTATTGTCCCGTCTAAATTCAACTTGGTCTTATATACCCATTTACAACCAACTGTGTGCTATCCAGTGGAAGACATACTACTTCCTAGGCATCATTCTCTTCCAAAGCATGTAGCTCTTTAGGCATGGCCTTCTCCAATGTTCCACTTGCACAACCTCATGATAATAAGTGGTTCCTAAAAAGTTGAAAGTGCAAGTACAAAGTAATTGTGCTTCTGGGATAGTTTAGATATTGTGCGAAAATTTGAGACAAGAAGTTGGGTGGTAGATGAAGAATTTTTCTTAAGGCTATGTTAATATATATCGAGGTATTTTAGAAGTTTTGATTGTCTTGTTGATCATCTAATAGTTATGGAGGGCTGGTGGATTTGTGATTGAATATAAAGTGAATTATTAAAGTTTTAAAGAGATGACTGAGTTGGTGAAGTAAGATTATTATGTAAGGATGATGCAAGGTATGAAGTGATATTATAAAGATATAATGGTAGAGATATTAATGCATTTTTAGGCTCAATAATATCATTGATATGCAAATGTGATGTACATTGTGGAGTGTCATAGTGAGCAACATTAGGAAAAGCATGAGAAAAAACATTGAGCTTGCTAATAGGGGATGGGTAATTGAAATCAAAAGAGAACACAAGTTTATGGAAAGCAATATCTCTTGAGATAAACATTTCATAACTATCAAGATCATACACCTTGTATCCTTTAATGCCAATAGTATATCTAATAAAAAACACTTTTTCTTGCTCTAGCATTAAAATTCTTTCTATGATTATGACATGTTGAAGCAAAGCAAAGGGAACCAAAAACCTTCATGTTCTTATAGAAAGGTGGTTTACGAAAGATTTTGTCATTAAGTGTCAGATTTTGTAGAATTTTTGTAGGTATCCTATTGATTATATAACATGATGTGAGTATAGCTTCCCTTCAAAATGTCTTAGGTAATTCGGATTAGAACATAAGGGCTCTGGCAATAACAAGAAAATGTTGATGTTCCTTTTAACAACATTTTGTTGATGAGTTTTAATGCTAAACAGATGATATACAATTCACTTTTAGCAAAAAATGATTTCATGTCAAGTTCTTTAACATTGTCAACTTGCTTAATTTTTTTTAACTAAATAGAGTCTTAATCAAGTTAGAAAAGCTAGCTAAGATAAACTTAATATATTACTTATGCTTCATAAGATAAACCAACGTGACTTTGGTGCAATCATCAACTAATGTAAGAAAATAGTGAAAACCACTGATTACAGGTCCCCAAATATCAATATGGAGTAGTTCAAAAGGGTACTAGGTGTTTTTGCAATAAGAGGGAAAAGAAAGTCCCTTTTGTTTTGCCAAAGGGCAGATTTCACAAACTTTATTGCAATGAGAAATTATATCAGGTTCATATTTATATACTGCACTCAATCTGTTGTGATCAACATAACCAAGCCTATAGTGCCATATATCAAACAAAGACAACTTTGAATTGGTTTTTACGTTGGAAATAAAAGTTGAATCATATTTATATATAATACTAGAGACTTTAGAAGTATGATAAGACAAATTTGTGTCTTGTTAAAGAGAGTTCAATTCCTCATGACACTGGCCCTAGATTACACAATGTTTAGAGGAAAACATAAAGGAACATTTGTGAGCTTTTATAAATTTACTAATAGAAACGAGGTTGAACTTGAAAGAGGGTATGTATAGAGCATTGTGTATATGTAGTGAATAAGAAAGTGATACTAAACCTAAATGTTTTTAATAGGCTTGAAATTATACAAGGGTAAAACATCGTAGCATGTATGATTAAAAGCAACAATTTTTAACACCCATTTATCACACAAGGATGTTATAATAGCTTGAAAAGTGTTATGTGTGTTTATAGTGAATGAAAAGGGTAGGCTAAGAGTTCTTGAAAATTTTGAATAATGTGTGTTACACATATCACTTGGTGTATTGTGTACACTAGAATTGGAGCTTGATGGTAAAGCTGTTCAAAAAGTTTGTTGTGCTTGTATTATTTCCTCTCCACTTAGAAGTGCTAATAGTCCCTGCATCTAGTTCTTGGTCAGTAACATTGGAAATGTTTCTTGTGTTTCAGTAGATTCACCATTTTTTTTTTTCATAAATCACTTCCATTAGAACTAACTGCATTAACTAATGTCTTCCTTTGTCTTTATTATTTATGAAATTTGAAGTCAGAAGGAAAACCAATTAGTCAGTAGCATTTTTCCATTGTATGTTCTTTCTTTCCGTAGTGATTGTACATGATCTCTCAGTTATCCTTCTTGTTCTATGCTCTAAAAGATTCAATCAAGGGTTAAGATAGACTTTGTATCAATCTCCTAGACATATCTCTCATCACTATATAGTATGCCTCTTGTAAGGTACAAAAAGGCTTCATCAATAAGAGTTATGAAATCTAATTAGAGTATAACTCATTTAATCCATTCAAGAACTTAAAAACAACATCTTTCAATTGTTGTTCCACATAATACTGAAAACATTATGGATTGCAATGTCCAAACAAGCAGTGAGGATAAGGTCTACATTATCGAATTTCCTCAAGAATCACGGTTAATTATGTATAATATTCATCAAAAAAAATTTGTTCCCTTAATTTAACTTAATAGATCGTATTGCAATTTTCATATTGGATTATCATTAGGTTGAATAAAACATTTTTTAGCTATTCCCATATTCTAGTAACTAAATTTTTGTAAAATAATAGACTAGATACTGACTCGTAGATTTCAATAACCAATAAATGATTAAATTGTTACATTTAATCCATGCATTGTAAGGTTTATTATTGATATATGGTTTAGGAATCATATCATCAATGAAATTGATCTTGTTTTTTAATTAAAAAAGATAGAATAAATGATTTTCTCTATGTTACATAATTCATTGCATTGAGTTTTGGAGATTTAACTAATGTGTTGTGATTATTTGATGGATGAATGAAATAAAGAGACTTTGAGTCTTCCATGTTTGACAGATTTTGTGATGAAGCTAAGCTTTGATTCAACATAAGAACTTTGAACCAGTATAGCAAAGGAATCTTTCTGTGAAACACTAATGTGTAAGAAGAAGTGTATTGATTATGTTATCCTTGAAACGTCTAATCCAAGTAGCTCTAATGCCATGTTGAGTCTTGAGAATTTGAAGGAAAAATGTAGTAGGAAGAATGAAATTTGAGTTTTAAAATGTGAAAAGCTCTCCCAACATTCATTACACTAATCAATATATATACAGAGTAGTAGTTATAAATTATAATAAAATACTAATTAATTAAACTAACTATTTAATATGTTATGTATAGCTTATCCAACTAAATTATACCACCTTTAATTCTTCTCTTTCTTTTGTAAGTTTGTTTTCTTTTTTCTTCTCAAAATTTGTTCTAGTGCAAGATTTTCTTTAGTTCCTTACTAAAGAGGGAATTGCCATCAACCTCCCTACTTTGTAATTGGTCTTACCTAAAATGAATGACTTACTTTCGAATTTCCTTCGTCTTGTTTTATAATTGGAATTGAACATTGCTAAATTGCATGATAACATCTTAGAGTACCTATTTTCCTTAATTTAGTTTCAGAAAATATAGAAAATTTTTGTTAGTAATATTAAAGTTTGAAGTATTATAAAGTTGTCATGCAACATAAATGTCTGGTTTCTTTTGATAAAGGAGCAGATGAGGATGGGTCTAGACTCATATAAAGGATGGTGTACTTTTTATTTGTTTATTTTTCTAAAGCATTGAAAACTCAACCCTTTATTATTCAAATGTTTAAATTATTCACATATATAATTGTTTTATGATGTCATTATTATCTTGGACAACATAAATTACTAGATTGGTTACAATTTAGCTAAAGCTAGACGGATTTTGAAAGAAATAAGTTATTTTTAGAACTTCTACTATTAAGCTCAATTACTTTATCTTGTTGGACGACACTTGAACAGGTCTGGAGGTTTTGCCCACTCATATTCGTTAGTTGAAGCTATAAATTCCATTTTTCTCATTATTGTTTGTGTAAGATAAAAGCTTTTGAAAACTTTGGTGCATTAGTGTATGTTGGTGATATGCCTTAGAATTACAGGTAAATAATAAATTTATAGTTGAATAATTTGTCAATAGACTATGTGTTCAGGAAATTTTCTTTTATTACTTATTTTTAGGAGTATGTTAGAATATGCCTTGATATTTGTAGATTTTTCTAGCTTATTATTATGTATCAGTTCTATATATTGAACATTGAAGTGAATACTTCTAGAAACAAAAAGGCTCGACTTTGCTATCTGATTCACATTTTTGGTTCAATTTTTATCCCAAATAACAACAATATGGTATCAAAGCCCTATATCTTGTGGGATCTTTGATTGATCCCAAACCTAAAAAGCCACAAAAACCTAAACCTAGACATTTAGAAACCCTTGAAAATAGAAGCTGAAACATCATTCTCTAATGTAGCCCCACCATTAATTTTTGATGTGATAACTATCATGCTTGGGTATTAAAATGACAACCTATCTTGAAGCACTAAAACTTATGGGAAGTTGTAGATGAGGAATATAACATTCCACCGTTGCCTATAAATCCAATGATGACATAACTAAAGACTCACAAGGAGAGAAAGGCCTAGAAATCCGCATGTTTGTTCTCTATTTTCTAAAAAAACTTATTTACAAGGGTTAAAAACTTGGAGTCAACTAAAACCATTTAGGACCACCTCATGAGGGAATACTAAGACAATGAAAGAACAAAGAATATGAAATTGCTTAATCTAGTCAAGGAGTTTGAAATGATGAAAATGAAGAAGAAAGAAACCATCAAAGACTACTCTGATAAGTTACTAAGAATAATAAACAAGGTAAGGTTGTTGGGTAAGGATTTTTATAATGAATGAATTGTGTAAAAAATTCTTGTAAATTAGCCAGAAAATAGATGAGTCTAAAATTTCTTCAATAGAAGAATCCAACGATTTGTCAAGCACATCTTCGACAGAGTTAGTGAATACATTGCAAACTTAAAAGCAAAGGAGAATGAAAAGAAAAGAAGAATATGTGGATGGTGTTTTTAAAACAAAGCCAACAAATTTAAGAAGACGTAAAGATAAGAAAAAAAACAATAAGAGGAAGAGTGAAAAAGCAACATAAATGAGATGTACCTATCTTGCCCGTATTGTAAAAAAGCAAATCACCTACTGAAGAAGTGTTGGTGGAGGCTTGTTATCAAGTGCAAAAAATATGGATGGATTAGGCACATGGAGAAGATTTGCAAGTCTCAACGATAAGAAGAAGCAAAAGCATATACTGAGCAACATGAAGAGGAGCATCTTTTTGTTGATACCTCTTTCTCTATAAGCAGTAACTTTAATAATTCTTGGCTAGTAGATAGTGACTACACAAATCATTTGATCAATGACCTGAAGCTTTTCAAAGAGCTTGATAAAATATAATTTCCAAAAAAAAGTTGGAAATGGTGATTTCATTTTAGTTAAAGGGAAAGGAACAATTGTTAGTAAAAGTTAACATTTTTGAAACATGTTACTGACATTTTGTATATGCCTGACATTGACCAAAATTAGCTTGATGTTATGCAACTAGTTGAAAAAGGTTTCAAAGTCATATTTAAAGATAAATTGTGCTTGATCCAAATTGCAAAAGGCATGGATATTTCAAAGTGGAAATGAGAGTAAAAAGCTTTGCTTTGAATCTAATGGAGGAAAAGCAAATAGCTTTTTCAAGTGCTATAAACAATGTAGATCTATAACATAAATGACTTAGGCACTTTCATTATAATGAATTTTTGTATATGAAAAAATATAATTTGGTGAAGGGTATATCGTTGCTAGAAGAAAAGTTGGTTGATTATGCGACTTGTCAATATGGTAAGCAAGTTATAGGCCCTTTACCTTAAACAATATGAAGAATAACCCATAAATTGGAACTTGTACACACAGATATTATAGGACCTCAAAAAATATCGTGTTTAAATCGTAACATATACTATATTGCATTTATTGATGATTGTGGAAAATTTTTGTAACATCCCGTTACCGATGTGAGGGTTATTTTGGTAAATTGGTACGAGTAGGGCTGTTTGCTGCATTTATTCATTGAGTATAATTTTGGCCTCTGATTTTAGAGGAATAGATCGTTTTGCACATGCATATGCATAGTGACATGCGTTCATGATTGTGCCAGCATTTAATTGTGATTATGTTTTGAATTGTAAATTTTGAGATAATTATGTTAGATATGAGCTATGGGGAATTAAGGAATAATTTGAATTGAATAGTCGAGTTGGAGTGAGAATTGAATTTATGGAATTGGAAATTGAAATTGGAGTATAGGATCGAGTGTTTTATATTTTTGAGGATTTACAGGAATTTTTCAGAAATTTTTAGAGTTATGAGTCCGGACCGGAAAAATGACCTAGAGACTGACGATTTAGATTCCGGTTCTGAAATTGGCTGGTAAATGGCTTGGAAAATTTAGATTTGTGAGTTTAAGAATTTTTGTGATAAGCCATTGAAATTTAGAGATTGAAATTTAATGACATTGAGGACTAGGATCTATAGGTTGAAATCAACCCTATATATATACTTTATGTTTGGAAAATTCTCCTAAGGCACGAATATCTTCCTCTTCTCGTTGGTGATTCTGATTTTTCCCCCTTGGAGATTTTGCTTGTTTCCCCTTTCTTTGTGGTTGAAGAGCTGTTAGAGATCTTGGAGATGATGATGGTTGGCATGGATTGAGGAGTTCACCGTGATTGTTAAAGCTTGAGAGATTTTCGGAGGTTTTTAGGGTTTACGGATTTGATCTTTGATTTGGTAAGTCAATGGCTTTAATGTTGATATTTATTGTTGTTTGATATATTAATGAGTTTAAATGTTAGAGATGTGAGTAGTTGAGTGTGTTTAATGCTGGTTTTAAGAGTGTTAATGGTGGAGAAATCGATCGGAGAAGATGAAGTAGTCGCACGTCGCGACGTCTGAATACAGGCCACGCCGCGACGAGAAAAGGCGTGCTCTCCGCGGCGAGCCAAGAGAGACGTCGCGGCGAGCGAATAAATTCTTCGCCACGACGAGTTTTAGTGGAGACGTCGCGGCGAGGAGCAAAGGAGTGTTCGCCGCGGCGAGCGTCCCTTTCCACGCTGCGGCGAGAGACCATAGGCCGCGGCGAGGGACAGATTTTCTGAATGGAATTAATTGGGTTTTTAGGGTATAACTTTTAGTGTAGACCTCCAATTGATGTGATTCTTGATTTGTTATGAACGGAAGAGAGAGGTCTACAATTGTGGTAAAGATTGACAGTTCG
>JANJEY010000005.1:19467212-19481459 GCA_024703695.1 Erythroxylum cataractarum | reverse complement strand
ACACAAACCCATATCATTTTCCATGATTCTAAACCAAAAACTCTCTAAAAGATCAAAGATCGAAAATCGACTCTTACTTTCATCTTCTCCAATTTCGGATTTTCTTGGTTCATGATGGAGCTCTCTTCATTCTCTACCTTTTTCTCTATTGAATCAACATAGAAAGCTTGCTTAAAGACCCCTAAAAATCAAACCCTATCTCTCTCTCTTTTCTTTCTCCTTCACTCATCCGAAGCTTGCTCTCCCTTCTCTCTTCTTTCTCTTGTTCTTTGTCTTCTTATGTTTCTGTCAATAACGTGCATCGCTGCTCCTTCTTATACTAAAGCCCACTCTTCTTATTTACCAACTTTCCATTAATGAATGAGAGAAGACCCTTATGCCCTAACATGTAAGCCTTATAACATAACAGCTTAAGTGATCTTCCAACAATGTCCTTCCTAAAAACTGACACATTCACTCCATACTTAGATCAAGTAAATGAAGCCATTTGATAAAACTTTCTTTTATATAAATGTCCCCTATGTCTTACAAATCCATCGCTTGAAGAATCAGATCAATCGGAGCTCTATAACTCAAGATATCTCCAAAATACTGAAGTCTGTCCTTCAGACCCAAGACTGAACACTACACCGAGATTCACTCCAAAAAATGAAATTCTTAGAGGCTTAATTGTAGATCAGCTCCTTCATATAACTTGTAGATCTATGTCTCTAGTTTAATTTGCAAAAAGAATCAGATCGATCCGAGCTCTACAGCTCAAGATATCTCCAAAATACTGAAAAATGTTTAGTCTTTTTCCACAGGTCATCTCACTTTAATCAGGTCTATCTTTCTCTATTTAATGTTAAAACTGATCTATTTGGCATGAAAAGATAGAAAAATGTCTTAGGAATCCAACGCTTCAAAAATCGGGTCGATTGAATGTCGAACGAAGAAGTTATAGCTAAAAGAGCGGAGAGAGGTCGGTCGGCAGAAAATCAACCCCGTGGGTCTATCGACCAGCACGCGGGTGCCTCGGTAGCCCGATCGGGCGAGCGCCCGAGGGCTGCGCTAGCCCGAACGGGCGCGCGGGCGCTCGATTGCTCGCGCGCTGTCGATCGCTTGCGCTCCGACCTCCTAACTTCTGACCTTTATATCTTTTGACTCAGAGCTCCAAATTTTACAAACTTGGTACTGTTGGAAAGATAAAAGACAGATATACAATTGTCAAGAAGGACTCAAAAGTAAGCTCGATCTTTAAAGGGGTCAAAAATGCACTCAAAGATAACCGATCGATAATCTCCTCAAAACTTTAAACAACACCTCAACTTATAAACATCATAACTTTTGACCCAAAACTCCAAATTTGACAAACTTGGTGTCTACAGAAAGGTAAAAGAACCATCTACAACCTTTATAAAGGCCCTAAAAATTAGATCGACCTCTAAATGGGTCAAAAACTTCACACAAAGTGAATGGTCGATCGGCTTCACACTAAACAGTATCAGAATTTCTAAAAATCATAACTTTCTACTCCCTTATCCAATATTTTCGTACTTTATATCAACGAAAAGATAAAAACAATCTCTACAATGTTCATGAAGAACTCCAAAGCAAATTCCACCTCTAGCTAAGTCAATTTTTTAATCAAAAATTTTTGCCCAAAAATTTCCATACTAAACAACATTCAAACTTCACAATTTCACATCTTTCAGCCTCCACATCCAAAAATTGCACATTATACATCATTTTAAAGCTATTCTAATTCTCTATAACTTTCACATAAACTATTTACTCCAATTCAAACCCCGTCAGTACGGCGATCGGATACTTCAAAGTATTTTTCCAAAACAACGCCAAATATATTTAACTTCGAAAACTCATAACTTTTGATTCCGATATCGAAAACTGTAAAACTTTATGGCTTCAAAAAGCTCTCAACATACTCTACAAACTTCATGAAGATCATTTTCTCAAAATCTGCCTAAATCAAGAGTCAACTCTCTACTCCATAAAGTCAAACATTCTAATTTCTTCAAAGTTTTACACATTCATTTTTTATTTCTTGATTTCAACTTCCATTTCAATCATCTCATCCACTTAAACTTTCATAACCAAAACTAATCTTTAAAGTCATCAAAACCAATAAATTCTCTTTCTCATCAATTTCCTCGAGGCATAAAAAACTTCTATAACACAATTCATATCCGAAAACACTCATTGAATTTATTTTAATATTCCTAATTTCCACCAAAAGTTCGGTGTCCAATAGAACCAGTATAAAATCGCGACGTCTATCTTCTAACCTTACACTTTAATTTTTCTTATTGTTAAATAAGTATATAGAAGTTATTTGCGATTTAAATATGTAGGTACTTTATTATAACATTTTTTGTATTCATTTGATAGTTGAAAAAGTTCTTTTCAAAGAAATATCAAAGTTTTTTGAATTCTCAAAAAAATTACACAATTCAACCCCCCTTCTTATGTATTTCGTATACTGTACGTAAATTCTATATTAACAAGTGATTTACTTCACTCTTAACACATTATATAAATATTATTAGATGTAAGACACTTTTTCGAGTCTGGTAGTTGAGATAAATAACAAGAAAATGATTAAACTTTGAAATAAGTACAAATTATGATTTATGTTTTATTATATTTTATGTATCAATTTTGTTATAAATTTTAAGTGAATTTGGATTTTGAATAATTATATTAAAAAAAAGTGTTCTTATTTTACTGTGTAGGAAATTAGATCTGGCCCCTTAATTTCCCAACATTAACTGCAATCTTTCTCTATTTATCACATATGTCAAGCCAAGCACAAAGCTTAAAAGTAGCTTATAAATGAGTGTATTTTAGGCGCCTCAGGAAATTTTTTAGGGAAGTATAGATATATTTTGGATTAACTGGCGTTAAATTTCTTAGTATGTTAATTGTTAGATAAAAAGATGTAACATTTTGAGATTGGGCTCATTCTACCTAATAATTTTTCAATCTAAATAAGAATACTGACACGACTAAAGCTTAAGAAAATGCCACCTCTCTTCTAATAAAAAGGAGATCAATAATTGATTTAAAGTGAATAGTTTTAGAACAATAATAAGGTTGAGGCGTACCTTAAAGATTATATCATTTGCTTACTAGCGCTTTCAATTCTTTTAATTATGTTTTTAACAATTAAATACTTATTTAAACACATAACACTCAAATATAAGATCCTTATTATTCTTTCTTGTGTATTTTTGTGCATATCACAAATAAGGTTTAAATAGACTAATTTGATTATTAAAATTTTATTAAGTATTTAAAATTAATGAAGCACTTTTTTTAACTTAAAGGTGTAATCAAACCCTATAACTTACTTGAATGATTATTTTTCCCTAAATTGTGGCTTTGAACATTTGGCAAGATAACATGAGGGATCCTATATATACGGTTTTCTCAAAACCAACACAAACATAACCGTTGACCAAAAAAATCTAATAGCAGTTAAAATCTGAACTAGAAAATCAAGAATTTGAGCACGTGTTCTGCAACTACGATCTGCATCTGCCATCACACTCGCAAAGACAGATTCCTAATCCGTCTAAGAAATCCCAACACTCTTCAATGAGCAATGTCCTAATTTACGTTTTCGACAGTCCTCTGAGCGTCACAGGCTCTAGCAATCCCATATCAGTCATGTTTTAAACATTCTTGGTTTATTAACCTTATAACAGGAACCAATCATGCCACAAAAACCTCATTTATAAGGCAAGAAAGGACAACGGGAGAGCTTATTCTCCAACTTGGAGGGCCATCTAAGCTGCAGCAACTAGTGAAAGCTTAGAAATGAATAATCCTGAGAGCTTGAAAACGACACAACCACAAAATTTGTCACATGGTGTTAAGAAAGAGAGACTAATTTATTGATATAAAACTATAGGCTAACTGTACATAATTTAGTCAGAGCAAGCTTGTGGTTCTGAAATTTCCCCTTTTTACATGAGGCATGTCCGTGCAGTTTGAGTATTAAACAGAGGGTGAAATGTTTCCATCGAACGGAAATGAATACTTGGAAACAAAGTCTGAATCTTTAGCTTTAAATGTAGATATCTTAAAAGGGCAAAAAGAACTTCGTATAGGTTATAAAAATCCAAAAGCATTCGTGAAGCCAACTCTGTCCATCGGTACAGAAATTGGAGCATTGAAGCCGGAAAGAGATTTCCGAATCGCAGCTGAAACGCTTTTCGGAAAACAATAACTCCAACCGGAGATTTTGGAGTCCTCAATCCAATTTCCTTGTGCTGTGTTAAAAGCACTTAAGTTAGTACCGTAAGAACGACCAAGCCCTGAACTAACTTAAACAGATCAAGAAACTGAACTGATCCTCCTCTGTTCAAGTTTAACATATCCATGCTCCACCTGTAGTATAAATACATGCATCAAACGCAGAAAAAAAAAATTCCTCATCTTCAAATTTATAATTATATACACAAGGATGACCAGGGAACATGAACAGAAAATAGCTATTTTGACTTTGATTGGAGCCTCACAACCTACATGAGTTTCACAATCTCATAAGCTCAGCTCCAGGCTCACCTCTAATCACCCTCGAATTCAAATTACACTAATACAACTATCAAAGATTACTACTTTACAGGGGAGACTTAAAATGTCCCAGAACTCTTAAAAAGCAAATCCAGCTCTTTATCCCCAAATCTTTATTGAGCATCACCAACTTTGGTTAGCAAGGCTATCCTGAGCTGCTCCTGTGTGTAGAAACGGCTGCCCATCTTCACAGTTGCTTGCTGGATCATCAAATCGTTCACAACTGAAACACTGGCATGGTGAACATCAAGGTCCAATTCTTTTAAAGTCGTCATAAGCCTTGCTGCGGGATGGTTCCGCTTACTACATTGGATTCGAATCATTGCATCACATCCAATTATCTTTACATCAATATCCATTTCTATCAATTTACTTCCATGACTGTTCGGCGTCTTGAGTTCTTGATCCGGCAAAGGACGTGAATCTTTGTTAGCAAATTCCTTCTTCATTGATTCCACATGCTTCTCCAACTCCTCCTTATCTGACTCTGCAGTTTGCAGCTTCAATCTAAGCTCTTTAATATAAGCTATAGCATCGCCAAGAAGTGACGCTTTATCCATCTTTGATACATTAGGAACCACAGCTCTAAGTGCATAGAACCGTTGATTAAGTTTCTCCCTTCTTTGTCTCTCTGCTTCAACATGATTAAGAGGCTCCTCTCGTCCATTCGCAGGCTTTCTTCCCCGCTTCCGAGGCTTCTTTTCAGGCTCTACTATCCTACTACTATCAGCATCCTTAACAACAGAGGCTTCAAGATCAGAGTGATCCGAATCGCCTGATTTCATCACACCAGAAGACGGCAAAATCACACCAGATGTAAAAGAAAGCATACCATCTTCATTACTTCCCCTCGAAGCCGACGTTCTCTTCTTCTTATTAGTCTCCTCCGACACAAACTGCGAACCTGAAAAGAGATTGCTCTTACTATCTCCGAAATTCAATATGTCCCCACTTTCAGGCTTCAAAGGGCAAGAATTCCCATTTCTAACAACACTACTTCCATCAAAACCACCATAACCCCCAAAATTCAATTCTCGGCTAAAAATACTCTGCGTCTGCATCTGCTGCTGATTCACCGCACTAGGATTGTCACTTGGATTGTTCTCAAACTGTAATCCTACTCCTTTAGGGATTACTTGATTATTGTGGTTACTATTATTACTATTACTATTGCTACTATTGTTCGCAGCAACAGGAGTTGGAACAGTAGTGTTACCGTCCTTAATATCATTCTCACTCTGCGACGGATCACTGATCCAAAGCGAAGACGGATCATTTTCTCCCTGACCAGGATTAGGCCAAGAACCCATCTCCATATTACCGAAATTAAACAAAACCCTCACTTTGTTCATCAGATCCGAGCTCTGGTAAATCAGCTCCGTCGAACCCAGCTCAACCACCCCATTAGCCGACGGTATACAAACCAAAGTCTGTAATCCGAGGACCTGAGCTTGCCTGGCGCGCTCGCAAGGCGAGCCCGCGAGTCGGTCTGGTCCAGCTACCCAGACCGGACTGCCATTATAAAATGCTTGCCCAGGGAGCCCTGCTCCGTTAACGAAAGAGTTAGTCATGGAGACAAGGAAGAACCACTCGGTGTCGGTGACTTCCTCGTCGACGGCGTCATCGGAGGCTACGGCGGTGGGGCCGGATATGAGCGCGTTGAGATCACGCAGCACCTTCTTGCGGTGCTCCTGTTCGACGACCGAGGAGCTGGAGCTCTTTAGCTTTCCTTTCACTTTATCTTCTTCGCCCTTGTAGTAGCCGTCACCCCAGCCGAGGACGGAGGAGCATGAGTAGTCATAAGAGGACTGCCAGAAGATGGCATACGTCCAGCACTCACGGGCTCCTTCAATAAGGGTCTGGAGGCGCTGCTGAAGGGTCTCTTGGTTGAAGAGCAAGGGCGGTGGCGGTAGCGGAGGCGGAGGCGGCCCCTGGGAGAGAAAAGGTTTAGTGGGTTCGGTGGTGGGAGGGGCAGAGGTGGAGGCGGAGGACTGAGGAGGTGGCCAGAGGGCAGAGAGATCGGAGTTCATAAAGGCCTCCATCACGGAGGCATTCTCATCATTCCAAAGGTTCATGGTCGCCGGTATCCGGTAGTCCGTCATTTCATACACCAAATGAAAGGCGTAGAGAGAGAAAGTGACGGTGGATAATAGAAAGAGAAACTAGTGGTGATGTGGAGATAAGAAGATGTAGTGATAATTTGGGGTGCATTTGGCGTATGGGCTTTATTTTGGAGTTAATTTGTATTGAATCTTTGGTTCGTTGAACTTGAAACTAGGAAAAGATACATAATAACATTAGAATAGAGACAGAGACAGAGACAGAGAGTTCTGAAAACAAAAAAGAAAAAGTAAAAATAACAAAAATTGAAGAAGCCAAGTGGTTTCTAGGAGGAAAAGTGGAAGTAGGCGATTAATCGGGACGACTGAGGTGAGGAAAGTAAAAACGAGGCTTACCGTCACGTGATACGCACTTGCAATAGTAGTAACAGTAACAGCCCAGCCGTGGGGTTGTGTTGTGTTGTGTGGATTGTTGCTAGTCTGGTCCACTCTTTCTTTCTTGCCGATAGCTACATGCAGTGGCAGTAGTCGGTACTCAGTAGGGCAAGTAAACAATGCCTATCCGCTTGTGTTGTGACTCTAGAATTATACTTATCCGCACTGCGCGTGCATTCTTGGTCTAATCTGGAACTTGCTAATCGCATTTGATGATTTTTTTTGTTGCTGTTTAAGTAAAATCTTATGGGCATAATTAAAGGATGTCCACCGTATTTAGCAATATAGTCTAAATTGAACATTAACCATAAATTTCCATCAATTAATTTAACCGCAATTTTCAATATCATCTCATTGATTATATGTCTTTATTTTCCATATTTCTTAATAAAGCAAATGCTAAAGCCTTTCTACCACAACTTTTTAGACATATCGGTGGGAGAATGACACTTAATATTAGCACTATTTCGGTTATGAATATTGTTTGGTATCGATTGATTTCAATTTCAACAGTACTAGTTTTTTTTTTTGGAAAAAACAGAATTAAAACAAAAAAAAGCTAAAAATCTAACCCAAATTGTCAGGCTTACCCAATACATCCAAAACCTACAAACCTTTCTCTATTAGCGACATTACAAGAAGATTGATAGGACATAAAGAAACAGGACTTGCGTCCCAACTGTAATAATTTGCATGAAATAAACACCAGCTTATATCGGCTGTTATCCAAAATATTGGAAAATTTTAAAGACCAAACAGTAATTTTAAAAAATTGTGAACTCAAATAAACCCTAAAATAACCAAACTTTTATTCACTCTTCTTCACCGTCTACTTCAGTAACGAAAGTTATAAAACCCAATCACTTTCACTCTTCACGTCACCGCCCTCCTCTTATTCAGTCTTCACGCTGCTGTCCTTTGAGTCACCCATCCACTCCCACTACTACCCTCCCAGTCTTACAACACACGCCCGTCGTAGTGCCGCTTCCTCCACACACGCCTTTCGCTGGGAGGCTGGAGAGCAGATACCGAGCCTGGGGCCGCTCACTGTCGCTGTTCTCCAGTCTCCACCGTTTTTGCTCCCTAGCCGCTGCTCTGCTGTGTGCCCAATGACTCCAATCAACCAGTCCCTAACTCCACAGTTCAGATGGCAAAATCCAGATCCAAAATCCAAGTTCATCTGCATCTGATTGAGCCAGCCCCACTAACCTGTGGCCTTCTTTAACTTGGTTGCACTGTCTGAATTTTTTTTTGTGTGTTTTAGGTTATTTGTTTCTAGTCTGGATTGCAATTGCAGTGTGATTCGGTCGTGTCGTATGTGTATTATGAATGGTTTATAAAATATGCATTCGACAATTTGAGCTTGGAATTTAGAATTGGTTGTGTAAATTATGTGCAGTTCAATAACATTTAGAAAATGTGAATTTACGAAGAAATAACATCAAAATAATATTGTGTATAGCTTATAGAAGAACATTTAGGCATTGTGAATTGTGTATAACTCAAGAATGTGTCATATTTTTTGTTATTTTAATAGTCATAAAATGATATCAAAATAATTCATTAAATTGTTAATTAATTTATATTAAATATATAATTGACTAATTATTGTTTGTATATAAAAAGTATTTAATATATGATTAATCATTTAAATATAATATTTAATATATAACTAAATCATTTAATATATGAAATTAGGTGAAGACAACTAAATGTTTTTCATTTTTATATTATTCATTGTCACTACAAGAATAACATAGTATTTATGACGTTTTTAAGATAAAACGTCACAAAATGTTTGAACTTTTTGTAACGTTTAAAAAATGTCACAAAAAATTCTAACTTTTTTCAACGTTTTTACAAAACGTCACAAAATTGTAACATTTTTTACGATGTTTTATCAAGAAAAGGTTGCCAAATAGCAATTGGAACGTTTTATTAAACAAAACGTCTCGTAAGGCTATTTAAAATTTAACATTTTGTCCTCGCGCCTTCGTTTCCCACCAGCTAGTTTATCCTCGAACGTTTCTTTAACTCTTTTCCGGATTTCTAAGTCGTCCTCTTACTTTTCTATTTCTATTTTTTTCTCTCTTCTCTATCTACCTTCCACCGCAAAACTCCCTCGCTTCGCCTGAAACCGTTCATAGCTCCGGCGACTAACCTCCTTATCCCGTCTGAAAACTCCTGATTTTCTTCGAATTAAGGCTCCGTCGATTTCTTCGGCTCCCTTTTCGTAACCCAGCTCGAGGACGATTTCGGATCTCCCCTTTCAACAATTTCTTTTCGTGTTTCGGGCGTTTTCGGAGAATGTGGGCTGCTTGGTTCCTGTGTAATGCATTGCTTTGAAGTCTTATTGGAGAAGATCATGACCTAGGGTTCGGATTTCGAGTTCCGAAACTTTTGGGTTCGGGTTTTGTTCCTAACATTTTGTAAAAAATCTCAAAGGTAAGAACAAGCATTGTGGCTCTTAATTTCATTTTTCTTTCAATTTTTGTTCGTTACTGTAAAATTGGGTTTTCGTTCTTTAATCGCATATACTTTGGTTAAAAATGTTGATATTTATATATTCCCAAAGCCTAGAGACTTCTTGAATTTTCTTTCTAATTATATGTTGTGGACTTATTAAGGGTTCTTTGCAAGTTCTTTGCTCATGGAGTATGTCTGAAAGGGGAATATTGTGATTTTTCATACGACTGGAAAGGTGAATAACAAATTTGCTTCAAAAAAGTTGTTGTTGACAAAGTAAGGAAATAAATGAGAAGAGGGCAAGTAGCCAGCGGTCAGAAGCTGCAATCGTAAACAACAAGCTCAAAGCCCACCAGCTGTTTGATTTTATGCGCGAGTGAGTTCAAGCACCGGAATCACGAAGAGTCTCTGCAATTTTTAGTCTTAACATGGAAAAAGAAAAGTCAAGGAGGACTCCACACTTGTTTTGTATATCCATCTACTTTTACAGTAATCCTTGGTATATGCTTCACCTACAATTTGATTGCGTCTTCTTATTATTGAATTGTTCAGTGAAAAACTTTAATTTGGTTCCTTCAGTTGGTAGACAGAATATGAAGGTTGTCTTGTGACTTAGAAGATTGTATAGAACAAGAAGTAGATAAAGTTATAATGACAAGGATATAGTTTAAATTCTCATTGCATACCCACAGATTACTGAGATGATTCATTTCAATTTGAAAAACTTTCAAATCTGCAATACAATGATTTCCTATGTTTTCTGTTCATGGAACTTTTGACTTACATATTTTTATCTTTTTCATTTCTTTGAAAATCCACATTACATTATATTTTAATCACTCGTTTTAAAAGTGGAATGTTCTTGTTGCAGAGGAAGAGAGAGGATAACTAAAACTTGTGTCAAGGTTCAATCCTCCATCTTCAACCGGTAATATCGACTTTCTTCTCTGCAACTTCTATGCTCATTTAAGTTCACAATTCTCTTCTTTCTGCTTGCTGCATATTTGTGCTAATGCTTGATTCTTCTCTAACTTGTTTGTTGCTTGTTCTTGTTACAGGAAAAGCTAAGAAATTCTGACATTTAAGATGTTTCTCTAAGAACTGAGAGAGAAGCTAATGACAAAATGCATAGAAATGTTCTTTTGTTCTTTAACTTGCCACTGCCTTTTATGTCCTATGTAATTTTGTTTTGCTAGATAATTCGTTGCGTTGTTACTTTGGTATTTCAAGTCTGATTCGTCACCCTGTTGCTTTGGTATTTCGAGTCTGCAACATTATGGGATCGATCCTTGTACTAGATTAGTTATTGTATAAATTTTTTTCAGATTTGATAGATTTAGTTACTCTTCCAATGTTTTAAGGAACGTTGTGAGTGGAAGGATCCTTTGTTCTATTCAATGAAAAATAACAATAACACTAAAAGATTAAAAAAATTGTATTTTAAAAAATAATTATTAAATTAAAATAATTTTCAAAAAATGGAAAAAATAATAATGGAATGTTTAAAATTAATGATATAAAGAATTATTAAATAAATAAAATTTATAAATAATATTAAACAGTTATTAAACAAATAAGATTAAAAAATTATATTTTAAAAAATAATTATTAAAATTAAAAATTAAATTAATTTGATTTTAAACAAAATGCAAAAAATAATAATAAAAACATCGCGAAAGACAATCTGCGACGTTTTTAAAAACGTTACTGGAGACTTTTCGCGACGTTTTTAAAAACGTCACTGAAGATCTTTCGCGACGTTTCTAAAAAAAACGTCGCAGATTCCTTCACTTTCTGTGACGTTTTAAAAACGTCGCGAAATGTTAGACAATCCGTGACATTTTTTAAAACGTCGCGGATTGTCCAACCTTTTAGTGACGTTTTTCAAAACGTTGCAAAATGTCAGCATTTTTTGAAAAACATCGCGGAAATTTTTTTCCTACACCATATTCTGTGACGTTTTTTGAACATTCTGTGATGTTTTTTGGACATTCTGTGATGTTTTAAAAACATCACAGAATGCCTTATTTTCTTGTAGTGTGTTGTCATCAAGAAATAATATTATAAATATAAATAATATCTTATAGGTAATAAATACACATTCATCATCTTATCTTATGGATAGTTAAATACGTAGTAGAAAATAGTATGTGAATGTATGAGAAAATACTTATTACTCAACATAATGTGAAATTGTAAGTGTTTAAATCATTTTTCCGATGTATATTATTATAAAGAAAAGTCAATTTTACAATGTGTGTTATAAAAAAAGATATAAGATATAAGATAGAGTCCATAAAAAATTTGGATATGTTTAGAATTGAATTTTGAATTTTTATAGTTATCTAATGATATTATATACGCAAATTGTATTTTTGAATATGAATTTATTAATTTAGTTTTAATACATGTCTTCATTAATTTTTTTAGATAAATGGAAGAAAATTTAAGTACTCCCGATAATTCAACCGTTTCAGGAAGATTTGATGATCCGACTTAGGCTCATCAAGATTGGTTCCTAGAATAAAGAACCATATCATTTGTGTGTATTGTAATAAGCATTTGAAAGTTAGGGGAATCACAAAATTAAAGAATCATTTAGTTAAGATCAAAGGTATGCAACTCACCAAGGCAGTAAAGATTTGAGGATGCCAATTGGTCCAATTACAAGGCATGCTCCAACAAACTCAAGACACAATTTCATATTTATGCGCAAGCTTTTGTTTCACAAGAACTTCAAGAAGTTTTGTTAAGCTTGGGGAAGAACTTAGGGAGACGCCTAAGTGTGTGTACACATTGGAGGCATCAAACCAAGAGGCCAAACCAAGAGGACTAAGATTAGTTAATTTTAATTAGTTTTGAAGCCCAAATCTGTGTGGGATTTGTTCTTGAGCAGATTTGTTTCAAGAGAGAATTCGGATTCTTGTTTGTTTTATCTTTGATTCAACTTATCAAGTAAGTTCTAACTTGTGGTGTTAATTCAATTCTTACAATCTTTAAATTCTTTGTTACCAATTCCTTGTTGCTTTGGGGGTGAAAGGTCTTATTAGATTGATTGAATTTAGGTTTGGAAATAATTATTAAAACGGAGGTGATCTAGACATTGACTCTAGGTTGTTGCCGTATCAAAAAGTGAAATAAATCCTTATAAGAAAAGTGAGATATGATGTGAAATGGTAAATGAAAACTTTATTTGAAGAATATTAGCATGAAAAAGATAGAAGACAAAAGCTAAACTGTGAAATTGGTTATGGAAGTTTTTTTTAATGGTCAGGATGATAGTGAAGATGTTGAAGGTGGTGGTAATCCTACCAATAAGAAGGAAAATTTATACCTAGTGTGAGAAAAAGAAGAAGACATATGTCTATTTTCTTCACCATAAAGAACTCATAAAGCTCAGCTTTCAATTCATAGTGCCTTACAATCTAAAATTGAAAGCTGAGCTTTATGAGTTCTTCAATGGTACATGTTAGGCCCCAAATTTTTGTTTTCTTGAAGTTACTAAGTATGAATTATTTTGATTTATGATTTATGTCCTAGTTTGATTTTATTGAAAGTATTAGTGGAAAATTTGGATTTATTTGAGTTTAGCATAGAACAAGTGTTTGAAAGAGTAAAAATGTTTAAGGAAAAAATGGTCAAGGCACTTGAGTTAGGATGTTTTAGGCTAAGCATGGAGGGGCATTTTAGTCATTGCTCTTCCTTGTAGGTTTAAGGAGTTAAAGGAAAAGAGGAAAAGAAAAGAAAGGGAAAATAGAAAGAAGAGAAAAGAAGAAGAGAAGAGCATCGTAGGAGAGGAAGAAGAGGGAGAAGAAGAGGAAGCTAAGTTTTGACGTTTTCCGACAGATTTGAAGCATTCTTTAGGTTTGTTTAACTTTTCTACTCTTGTTTGGGTTGAATCAAACCCTAGATTTACATGTATTGAGTAGAAATCGATGGTTTAGGATTTATGGTGAAACTTTGGTAGATTTGCATGGGTTGTTGTCTTGTAAATGTTTTTGGTGTTAGAATTAACCTAGAAAGGAAGTATGTTACTTGATTCAAGAGTTATATGTGTTGTAGTTGAGAAAGGGAAGGTTTTAAGGTTGAAAATGGCAGAATCTGGGTCGGGAGTCGTCTCTCCCGTCCGCACATTCCGACGTGTGCAAGGCCGCACGCCACGACGTGCAGAAGGCCGCACGTCGTGACTTGCCAAGCCGCATGCCTCGACGTGTAGAAGGGCCGCACGTCTTGACGTGCTGAGGAAGGGCCGCACGCCGTGACGTGCCAGGCCGCACGCTGCCGCCTGCCAGGCCGCTCGTCGCGACTAGCGAGCCTCGTCGCGGCGAGCCCCGTTTTTTCCAGCAAGCGATATTTTTAGTGTTTTAATCATATATTTTGCTACAGAAGTCCTTTTGAGGTGATTTTTGAGGCGTTGCAAACTAGAGACATAGATCTACAAGTTTTGTGAAGTGATGAAGTTATAAATCAGTTTCTAAGAATATGGAATTTTGGAGGGAAATTAAGAATGGAAATATTGTTTCAGTATGAATTATTAAATGGGATTTTGGTTCTTATTTTAGGAGAACAAGAGAGGCAAGAGGATCAAGAGGCTCAAGAGGAAACTCATTCCTAGGCAAGAACAAGCAAGGAAATCAGGTGGGTTCATGTTTATAATAGAGTATATAAGTCACTCATTGTTTTGTTCAAATCAAGAAAGAATTAATGC
>JANJEY010000005.1:19332308-19346930 GCA_024703695.1 Erythroxylum cataractarum | reverse complement strand
CACATGTAAATGCACCACATTCTACACAAAGCAAAAATATAACACATCAATCGGTTTGGTTCGGTCCATAAAACAGGACGTACTGCACATTTCCGCAAAGCGGTCCTGTGTAGCCGTGAAACACATGGGGAGTCCGAAATCGGAGCTCCTATGCCACTAGCAGGCAGCCGGGCGAAGGCTTTTAAAAATGAGACCAGTGCATTGACTCCACATGAAGGACCTAACCAAACCTATATAACAAGTATTCATGCTTGAAAAATCCTATTGCCCGAAGGCACATTTTGAAACTGAACTTTTCATGTCATCTCAAATTTAACATAATGACGATCATTACAATATCACCCAAGTTCACATAATCAAATTATCAATCAATTTAACACAATGAAATCAAATGAGTATTTCAACTTTATCAATTTATTCAAGAATCCATTGAATAACAATTTAAGTCTTTATGGAAAATTGTCCAAAAAAATGGTAGAATTTTTCGTAAATCATTTGAAAACAATGACTTTAACGATTCATAATAGTTCCAAAAGTAATTGATTCAATCATTTGTAAAACAATGGCTTATAAAACCAACATTTATAATTAGCTTATAATTTGAAAAATAAACACATTACCCACCTCTTAACCTTGCTAGAAACTTGTCCCAATCCTCAAGTCTCCTTAGCCTCTCCTCAATTTTTCTCATTCAAGACAAAAGCCCTAAATCATAAGCATCCCCAATTAATTCAATTCAACCATAAAAACTCTAAAATTGGCTTGAGAATCCACAAGCCCATACCAAACTTAAGTCAAATCAACCAAAAAACTCACTAAAACTCAAAGATTAAAGATTGACTCTTACCTCATTTCTTCTCAAATTTCGAAATTGCTTGGATTGGAAGGAAACTCTCTTCTCCTTCCCTCTTTTTCCTTCATGAATCAACGAAAACTAAGCTTGAATCCCTCAAAAATCCGAAACCCTAGCTTCCTCCTTCTTTCTCCACCGAAATCCCTCCTTTCTCTCTTCTTTCTTTCCCTTCTCTTGTTCTTCTCTCTAATTTTCGTAAGCCTCCTCTAAAAAAAATGACACTCCTTCCTTTTATAGTGCCAAGGCACTAAATGAAGTATAAATGACCCTTTTGTCCCTTGCTTATAAGCCTTAAGTCTCAAATCTTTAAGTTAACTTCCTAATTTGCCCCTGAACTTTTCTTTAAGTCAAGCTTACTTTCAGATATGCTTCACACTATCAATTTGAAGGAGTTTGTCAAAACTTCCTTCTAGAGAATTGTTCCTCATTTTCTTAATTTCATAATGCCTCAAAAATCATCCAATTTTGAGCACTACATCAAAAGTTATAGTCCAACATGTCGGACATATCATTCTACTAACACATTTTCTAGTTTTCACTTCCTTCCACAAATTTGGCATTCTTAAAGGCTAAATTGATATTTCATTTCTTCATACGATTTGTAGCCCCATGTCTTAATTTTATTTTGCCTCAATAATCACTTCAATCGGATCTCCATAGATTCCGAATTTCTCAAAATACCAAACCATGTTTAGAATATTGTCTAACTCAGTTTGATTCAAACAATCTTGCTCAATTAAGGCTCTAAAATTGAAAATTTTCACATAAAATGAAATTCATTGTCTTAGAAATCCAACGCTTTAAGAACCAAGTCAATCGGATGTAGGACGGAAAAGATATAAGCAAATGATTTGACAAGGTCGGATGAGGAAGGAAAAATATCAAGATCCGAATGAAACAAATCGTTCCGATTATCATAAGATTTAATCAAACTCTTTCAATTCAACTCCAAATGATAGAAATTTTTATGGAGAGAAGGATACATGTCTTAGCTATTTATTTCTTTAAGAGTCACCTCAATCCGAGGTCGGATGAGTGAGTTATGATCAAAATAATTTAACATGTTCAAACCCTAAATCGATTTGAAACTCTTTTGGCGCGAACACCATAACTTTCAATCTAGAGATCGGATTGCTTTCTTTCTTAGACCATTTGAAAGTAGACTTCTAGATCTACAACTCTTATGAAGACTAAAAAATCAGATTCGGCCTCTAAAATTGTCAAAATTGAGTTTTACACAAGTTGACCCGTGGTTGTCCGTTAAAAGGACATACGTGTCCGTTTAACGGACACATACGGCCCAAAATGTACCAATCCATCTGAGAATGTCCGTTTAACGGACATCCATGTCCGTTTAACAGACATACGTAGGGCAAAGGGTCCTTTTGACCCGTAAAAGTCCGTTTAACGGACTTCCATGTCCGTTGGTTTTTTAAAACCTCTTCAACCCTTTCTAAAGCTTCTCACATCCAAACTAACATCATATACACTTATAATCTTCACATATTTACTTATTCAAATGTCTAACTCTTCATAATAATCGAACAACAAATTCAAATCACAATCTTCTCAAAACTCAGCTAAATTGGTTCTTCAAAACCACAAATCTCAAACATGTCATCAAAGTTGTCACTAACATCAATCTTATATAACATCATAACTTGTATCAACTATAACTCTTAACTCCGATCTCGAAAACTTGCATACTTAGTCTCGTTGGAAAGATAAAAGAATAAGCTACAACTTCAAAGAAGGCAACTTTGGCCAATTCTATGTCAATTATTCCTGAATTCCTCACGAATCAACATACACATTTTCATTCTACATTCAACCTCAATACACATGATTTCCTACATTCAATAACATCATGCCATTTTCTAAATTTCCTCTCTTGTTTTTGCATAATATCTCACATAGATAACCATAATTCATACTAAGTGTTTCTCAATTCACCATCCTTACATAAACCCATATCTCATTAAGACACAAATAACATTTATAACACCATTTATACACTAACATATTCATTTTCTTTCATATTCACATTTCTAATTTCCACTCAAGGATCGGGGTCCAACAAATAAATGAATTATAGAATTGATTAAATGACAGGTTATAATAACAATTGCACAACTTTACTCATATTCTCTCTCAAGACATATAAGAACACCCAACTAGTTAATTACTATCTCTCGACGTGAAATCTAACTAGTCAAATTTATCAAGAAACAGAAACCATAAGTTATCACAGTAGTTTAGGATATTTCTATCTCTAAATCTAATGGGTTTATCTTCCTAGTGCATAAATCATACGTCAACTCTCAGTTTATCATATGTTTCCTAAGATTGCATCTGTGGTGATCAAGCATAGAGACAATAGTGAAATGATGCTACATCCCTTACCCTAAATAGGGTTTAACTCTAGAACATGATAACAAAATTCATATATATAAAGATAATCAACAGCCCAGAAAGAGTAGAGAGAGAAGGTAGAGAGAACACAAAACAATTTCTTTTAATGTTTGATTCCTTCCTCTTTTCTCCTCTTCTTTTCCTCTTTTGGGTGCCTCTTTATGTTACAACCTCATTTCCAGTGTCTAAGCCCCTTTTCAGGTTATAGAAATGAGTGGTTATAGTGTCTTGGGTTCAAAGAAACCTAATTTTTGCCAAACAGGGGTAGATAGAGCGTCCTTGGGTCGAAAAAGTCTATTAAGCAGACTGTATATCCGTTTAATAGACCTTCTCAGGTCTCTGGAGTGGAATTGGCTAGGCAATATCCAATAAATGGACATTATGTTTGTTTAGTTCTTTGGAGTGGAATTGGCTAGGCGATGTTTATTTAATGGACATATCCTAGGCTTCTAAAAAATCGTGCCATGTTTAGTGGACATGCCCTAGACTTCTACAAAATCATGCCATATTGACCCTTTAGATGACAAAATCTCTCTTTGGAGTCTTCGAAAGTTGTAGAACTTAGATTCCTCTTCAAAAGCATACATGAATGACCTTAATCCGACATCCACAGTCAAAGTTATGCCTTATGCCCAAAGTTTATCCATTTGCACCTATTAAGCAATAAAGTGGAAATGTGTTCGAAATAGCCAAAGAAAGCTCTAAATTCATAATAAGATAAGTCAAATGAGTTCCAATTCATCCCCAAAATCATATATGAATAATTTGACTATCAAATTCCCCCACACTTAAACTATTACTTATCCCCAAGCAAAAATAGAAGGAAACTAACTACTATCAAATTCACTTTTGTAGGTGTATGGTGGCATTTGGCATATACCACAACCACTATGTGTCCATAATGGAGGATTTATAGTCTCTTAAGGGTTTACTTGAAATGAATGATACCCACAAACATTTCCTTTCCATCATTCCACACCTAATCATCATCATAGCTGAATCCAATAAGTTGAAAGCATTATAGGTAAGAAATGACGCATAGACATAAGGCCATATAATACTTCATAAATTAGATCACAGCTAAGCAACAAAAAGACATCATGATGCTTTAATTAATCAAAATCACATGCCATGAATGAATTCTCTCATAAAGCATTCACCTTCACAAAAGTGTTTAAGGGTTACTCTTAATCGTCTTTTTATACATGTCTTTTACCGTAAGCTTACATCTTATCTAATTCTCCACTACTCCTATCTATGACATATCCATGAATAAAAAAGGTCTTTATTTCTTTAGTTATAATGGGGTCAAAGGGTAAAGTAAGCTATGAAAGAAAGGATAAGGATTTAAATATTCAATAATTAGTAGAGCAAAAACTACAAATATTACAATCATCATTGGCAAAATTTACTGAGAATGACCCCAAACATGATAATGCTATGCAACTCCACCAACTCTATTTACACAATTTCCATCATTGTTTCACCTTGAAATTTGAAGTGAACACGCTTTATTTATTTTTATCCATTTTCTTTCTTTCGAGGTTATCATCATTTCATTTTATTTATTTATTAATTTTTAGCATGCTTCTTAAATTACCAAAGAAAACACCCCCACACTTCTTCCTTTGTATACCTATCAATAAGAAAATTGGATGTATACCATTTATAGCTTTACTAACCATTTTTCAAGGTTCTTTAGGATAGGTTTACAAAGAACAATGCTCAAATGCAATCATTAGGCATAAAGTCACTAGGGGATTGATGTCTAATAAAGGTTTGCTATTTAGCTCAAGTTCAATCCTAGTTCCTTTTATCACTTTTATGAACATACCATAATATGATTATGTAACCTTAAAAAGATGCAATGCAGGTTGTTGAAGTAAACATACATAGAAGAGAAAATTATATCACTTATAAGGAAAATAGGATTGAGTGCAATCCGTTAGGCTCAAAATAGCTCACTTGCTGATGTTTACTTATTCAATAACATGCTCATTCAATCAATTTAACATTACATCATCCACTTATGGCAAGTTATGTAATCAATTTAATCATATTATGCATCTTAATTAAGAACAATCTTATCCGCAATGCAATCAACTCATTAAATTGGATTATAGTGATATTTAGGGCTTAAAAGATGTACTAGTATGCAATGAAACTATGCACAACTAATGCAATACCATTTATCCTCCCCCACACTTAGAATCAACTTTGTCCTCAGTGTTAGGTAAGATAATAGTTTTTAAAAAGCAATTAACAGAATGTGAAGTAGAGTTAAGGAAACCCCTTGAAATAGTTGATCAAATTTTGCACACTATATTCATCTCCCATCAAACTACACAAATTATAGAGATACAACAAAATAATGTTGAAGTTAGTCTTACACTTTACCAACACAAAATCAAAGCTAGGGTGAGATTAAAAGTAAAATGCACAATTACATGTATACGAGGTCAAATGCAAATGTAATCTAATAACCCTATGATATCATTACCCTTATGGAGGTGGTTGTTGGTCCATGAAGGCCCTCAACATGTCTTCTATTATGGCTTATGAAGTCGCAAGATTGCTCACTTCCACTCAAAGATCTCTAATTTCTACTTGGACTTCTTGCATCTAAGCCAGAATCTGAGTATCTGCTAGAGTTTAGTTAGCTCTTGATTGCCGTGCAGTAGGGATATCCTAATTGTGCCTCACCCAATGTGATTAATCCACCTGTTAGGAACATCTTTCATGAATTCAGATTCCCTTATTTTATCGGCATTGACGATATCCACCTCAGTTGTATAAGCCACTTCTTCATCTCTCTTGATGACCTTAAGATGTCTAAACAACTAGCTTAATAAAACTGGAAACACAAATCTCTTCATCTCTGCCTTGTGGTGTAACACTTGCCCCATAGAGGTCATTATCATCTTAGCAGCAGCAATGCCCTTCGTTGCAGAGGTATACATAATCACTAGCTTTGGGCATCACATTGTGTGCTAATAGTAAAGCAACCAACCTAGGTTCGATGTTAAGGTATTTGCAATGCATAAAAAATGCTAATTCGTAGACTACAAACCATAGAATCGTCCTTATCCCATTGACTATCACTTGAACACTTAGCAAGTTTGTTAAAGGATGGAATGTTGCCTCCAGCTGGCAGCTCCAAATCTCCATTTATCAACTTCTTTGTGATAACCACTGCTCTCCCATTGATTCGTAAAGTGAGCACAAGTGGTTGTTTACCAGCCTATACACTAAGGTTAGCATAGAATTATCTGACTGCATCTAGGTAGTATGCACCCTTAGGGGTCAATAATTTTCCCCAACGAAATTTTTCTAAGTTACCCTTGACATTGCACTCTTCATCAATACTCTCTGCCATTGAGACTTTGATTAAAAACTTGTTGTCCTTTTTCTTATTAAACCACACTTCACATTATTCACTGATGAATATGGCTTGCTCAGAAATGGGTTCCTCTACTTCATTAATCAAATTTTTGCCTAGAATAGATTGAGAGGATTGACCTGTATTCTTCCTTGCTACTTGCTTAAAATGCGACATGGAGCACTAGCTTCACAACCCACTATAATTTTAACTAGATTGACCTTAACCCCTCAAAAATCAAGTAGCAATTTCCTTTCAAATTCAATCACACCCTACAATCTCATCTTCAATCTCAATCTCACAACTAGAATCACAAATTCAAACGCAACCTAAAATTTAGTTCAATCTCAACCTAACAATTTCAGTGCAAATCAACCCTTCAAATTCAATAACACAACCTGAAATTCAGTTCAATCTCAATCCCATAATTACAATACAATCCATCCTTTTTTAATTTCACACACAACCTAATATTTCACTTCAATCTCAATTCCACAATTTCAACACTATCCAGCCCAAAATCAATAACAACCACAAACGTATAACTTTCAAGCATCAACTCATCAATATTCAAGCTCACAGTGAAGTTCCAACATTAAATAACACTTACCCATACCCAATAGAAGTATAAATGGCACATAATTCACCTCAAACCTCAAGAAAACCCTAAAAGTCTTCGAACATGAAGAGATCAATCAGAGGAAGACGATTGAAGAAGCTAGGGCTGGCTAGGATGGAATGTCGTGGGGATGGGGTTTGTAAAGGGTAGAGAAAGGGAGAAGAATGAAGGGAAATAGGAAAAACCTGGGGCTAGAAGATGATTAGGATGGACGAAGGTAGGAGATGACATGGGAAGACATTAGTAGATGGTGATAGGTTAAGGAAAAAGTGCAGGAAAAGAAGAGAAAGGGGTGTTTTAATTTTTAATGCAAATAATATCCATTAAACAGATGTTTATGGGTCTATTTTATTTTTCTGAAGCTGGAGGTCCGTTAAATGAACCTAATGTTCGCTAAATAGACCTTCTCGGGTGTTTTTGCCTTATATTGAGTCTATGAGTCCATTGAAGTGACTTTCTCAGTGAATCAAAAGTTTTCTCACCTTGTTCATTCTTCTTTTGTCCCTTTTACTCATCCCATGATATCATAGGACTATATTCATGATGTATGAGTGCTAATAATGAGGAGATTAACAAAAACAAAGAGACATTGCTACTTACCTTCCCTCACACTTAGCATGAGTCTTACCTCTAGGACTGAAAAATTGTGATCACACTGTTCCTTATGCTAATAGGAGGTATCATTGGGGTGTCTTATAAATGCTAGCCCTGTGCAGCACACAACAAACTAGAATAAGAAGATATGAAAAAGTTGAAATTAATAGCATGAAAAAGAGAATTAGAAACATTAGGTTGCCTCCCAACAAGCGCTAAATTTAATGTCCTCATCTAGACTCGGTCATCATGATGTCAATTTCAAAATGTGATGGTGGAGATAAATCCAACTATTTCTCCCTTAAAATAGTGCTTGAGTTGTTGTCCATTGACCATAAAGGGTTACTGATCATCCCTTCTAATCTCCACGGCTCCATGTGGATATACTTTGGTCACCACCAAAGGTCCAGACCATCTTGATGGCAATTTCCCTAGAAAAAGTTTTAAATGAGAGTCAAATAACAAAATGTTTTAACCAAGTTTAAATTCTTACCAAAGGATATGCTTGTCCTAGAAAGCCTTAGTTCTCTCCTTGTATATTCCAGCATTCCCAAAAGCATATAAGAGAAATTCATCTAACTTGTTCAAATCCATCAGTCTTCTTTGCCTGGCTTCCTTAAGATAATAGTTCAACTTTTGAATTGACCATAACGCCTTGTCCTTAATTTCAAGTAGAAGATGGCAAGATTTCCTAAAGACTAATCTATAAGGAGATATCCCCAAGGGAGTCTTATATGTTGTCCTTTACACCCAGAGAGCATCATCAAGTTTCAATGCCTACTCCTTTCTCGAGGTATTAACAGTTTTTTACAAAATTTGTTTAATTTCCCTATTAGATAACTCAACTTGCCCACTGGTTGATGGTAGGTAGTTCTAAATTTAAAATGACACCCATATTTTGCCAGTAGAGTTTTGAACTGATGATTATGAAAATGTACCCTATTGTCACTGATTATAGCTTTTAGAACACCAAATCTTGAAAATATGTGCTTCTTGATAAATTTGACAACACTAGCTCCGGTGTTGTTTGACAAAGCTGTAGCTTCCACCTATTTGGATACATAATCAACCACTAAAAGGATGTATTCATTACCGAAGGATACTAGAAATGGTCCCATAAAGTCTAGACCCCATACATCAAAGAGTTCAACCTCTAGAATCCCTGACTGAGGCATCTCTTGCTTTCTACCAATGTTCCCTATTTTTTGACATCTATCACATGTCATGACAAAAGTTCTAGCATCATTGAAAAGAGTAGGCCGATAAACATATTGTAAAATCTTTGTCACCATTTTGTTAGCCTCATGGTTTCTGCTATAAAGAGAAGCATGGTAATGATGCAACACAGACCACATCTCCTCATCAGGTATGCATCTTCTAATTACCCTATCAAAACACCTTCTAAAGAGCAACAGGTCTTCCCAAAAGTAATTCCTTACATTAAATAAGAATTTCCTTCTCTTATGGTATGAATAATCACCAGGAATGATGTTAGACACCAGAAAATTAACATGGTCAACAAACCAAGGAACATTTTCCTTAACAGAACATAGATTCTAATCAGCAAAAGCATCATTGATTGGTTCCTCTCCCATCTTGTCACCTTGCTGAAGTTGTGACAGGTGGTCAGTCATTAAATTTTCAAATCCTTTCTTGTCTCTAATTTCCAAATCAAACTCCTGTAAGAGTAAAATCCATCTGTTCAACCTTGGTTTGGCATATTTCTTCATAACCAAATATTTCAAAGCAGAATGATCAATGTAAATAATGACTTTAGACCCAACAAAATAAGATCTAAATTTATCAAATGAAAAAACTGCTGCTAACAATTCCTTCTCTGTAGTAGCATAATTAATTTGAGCATCATTAAGAAGTTTGCTAGCATAATAAATGACATGTAATTTTTTATCCTTTTTTTTCCTAAGACGTCTCTAAGTGCATAATCACTAGCATCACATAGCATTTACTTCTTGCACTTAAGTGGACCAATTTTATAACTAGATTTGGTGGGGTTTCCCCGGGGTGTTTGTAAAACTCTTCCAAAAAATAGGGAAGATGAAACTCAATTGCAATAGGCTTTAAAGAATTATACATCTTCAGTCCAAGATCAGATTATGAAAGTTATAATAAGTATTTCTATGTATGTATAGATCAACCATGCTTAAACCAGTCACTTTAGGTCCTAACTTGATGTGTACCGGAGGCCAACACTTGTACAAGAGGCCAACACTTGCATAATCCAAATCTATAATGAAGCATGTTTCTATATGTCTTATCTAGAAGTTTACTTTCTAACTTGCAATTAGTAGAAAAGCAAGTTTACTTTCTAACATATCAATTTTCATAGGATACAAAAAACATGGGAATAAACATAACTTATTTCCTTTCCTAAGAGCAAAAAACTAATGAAAAACAGATATTGAAACCCAAAAGCATCTAACATGGTATATTCACTACAAAGTCTGAGCATATAACCCTATTAGCGGAGGTATGGATATTATTAGAAGAACCTGGAATCATTAAAAAGAGAAATAAGAACCATTTGTTACGAGGTACATCTAATATCACATAGCAACTATTCGAAACAAAACATCAAACACCTTGAGAGTATAGAAACATATAATCAGTAGATGCAAGTTAAAAGAGGGGACAAAGTTAACAATTAACAGCTCAGTTAGTATTCAATTTTTTTGAACCTGTTCCAAAGCTTTTACCCTTATCTCCTTCATAAGAATGATCTACCAGGTTCATAGAAACACCTCAAACTACTGGCCTTGGACCTAACCAATCACTCAGTTCAGCCTTCCTAAGCTTACTCTACATATTTGTAGAGTAAAATCAAAGATTATTCCATCATATAGTCAAATTATAAAAAAAAATAACTAATTTAATTTAATTGCACATGTTCACCTTCCATGTTAAATGTACAAAGAGTTGACAAAGTTGTACATTTTGATCAGTCCAAACCGACAACTTGACTGTAGCTACCTGTTTTCTTCAATTGAGTCACCACTAAGTTTAGCAATATCCCACGGCCACACCCAACATCCAAAGCCAACTTCACTGTTGACCAATCACCGACACACGCCACCATTCTCTGCGTTATGCTGTGATACAATGCCAATGAAATATAAAAGAAGTTCCCGGCGACAAAGAAAAGGCAAACCCCTAATAGAGTTGTTATGTAACCTGTGAACCCAGCAACAAAGTGGGCAGCGCAACCTGGGCCATTTCCAAAGAGGAAAAAGATCTCCAAACTGCTACTGATGGGTTCAAAGTAGAAAAAAAAAATTGTGAAAGAAAGAATAGAGAAGAAGACGGCATTGAACAAAAGGAAGAGAAGTGTTTGCCACAAGTCCATGTCATAGATAACATAGATCTAGATCCAATCTCTCGTTGTGGTGGTGGGTTTTCCATTTCTTGGATTGAAATTTAATTTTGACACTTTTTTGGTTACAGAGAAGACCTCTTTTTCTTAGCAGTGTTAGCCCTCTTTCACTCATATGTTTCATTAAACTATTTTATTAGCTTTGCATTTGTAATTATTTTAAAATGGATTATACATAATCTTACTTCATAAGGTTTTATAAAAAAATTTAGCGTATTTTTTTTTAATTGAAAAGACTCTTTATGTTGAGGGAGTAGGAATTTAGTGTAACACCCCACTCCCGCATGACCCAAACCCCATATCGATGGTGATATCCGAGTTCGTGTCCTGCGAGGGTGGCGTGCTACATCACTCAGCCCAAACTCAATATAATTTTTTTTGAAAACACAACATACACTATGCGGAAATCAATTAACATATATAGTCAAAAGTAAAATTTATGACCACGGGGGCCCTTTTTATGAATACAAATCAATTCAGTCCATTGACTTTACAAAAATGACCTAATCATTTGTAAAAAAAATTAGAAAATAATTTTATACAGAAGTGTGCAACACTAATGCAGACTCGAACTGATCTCGACCTCTTGTCTCAATCACATGCGGTTGCTATACGCCCGTTACCTAACGGGGTATTCTTCTGGGTCCTAAAAAATAATTTCAAATTTTGGGTGAGTTTTGCGAACTCAGTGAGTGACCATCATCGATGGCTCACCCAGACATAGAACACAATATTCACACAGCTCGCTTTATTTCATAGTGCACATTCACAATATTTCACATTCACTCATTTACAAAATTATACATTCACATTATTCATATTCGATATTTCTATTATGCAGATGCAATGCATATGAGACTAACTTTTCATTTATTAATCTGTTGTGACCGAGTGCCTAAACTATCCCATGTAGGGCTCATTAATAACTGTCCCTTATCCTATTGGAGGATACAGGGCTCATTAAACGTTGAGCCGAAGGCTCTGAATCACTTGTGAACTCGAAGCTTAATTTCACTCGTTAAGCTTAAAGATCTAATCAGTGGCAACTCTGGTCAGAACAACCATTATATTTCATACACTTATGCCATGCAATGCATTAGTCACATCTACTCACTTTCTCATGTCATCGGATCGTAGTCTTGCACTAGAACACATTCACTTCACATAAGCATAAGGCATGTTCCTTTCACTCAATCAAATATATGTAAGCAAATGAATATGAAATGCCCATGTGACACTTTCTAATTTATTTTGGTATTGTGACCGAGCGCCTGAACTGTCCCAATATGGGCACATTAATCGTTAAGCCTGAGGCTCTAAATCACTGTGGGGCTCGAGGCCCGAGTACAATCGTTGAGCTTTTAGTTCTCGATGGCTACTCCAGTCACAATTGTCATTATCTGGTTATATATTCATGAATGAAATGCATATGCCACACTTAATCATATTACTATGCACGTATGCATATGTCACAATCAACATTTATGTATCACAATTAATCAAATGTAGTCACATCATAGGCACATAGGTCGCAAATTCACATACAAGTGGCACTTCTATAACCAACTCCCGAGTACACAATCATCGAACCTTCTGTCTGGAATTCACATTCACAACAAACCTCAAACCCACCATTATTCACCTATTCATCAATAAATTTATACAAAATGAAAACAAAATAGAATAAAGGGTGAAATAAGACCATCTCGGTCTACTCACAATACGCTCCAGATTAGCATTTGCTTCTAAATTCTGGAAACGCCTGACTGCGAACTCTTAGCCTGCACAACTCATTCGTTGCACAAAAATTAATAGTTTTACATAATTATAATCATTGATGCACATATATGTATGATGCATGTTCATGACTATCCCAGTATCAATCGATAAATTTTATCGCAAAAACCATTCCAATATCACAACTCAAGTATGCCTAGGGTTTAGCCGCACTAAAATCCTTAAACTCGCTATTTATGCTTATTGTAATCTTTCAGGTCTACTACTCCCGATCGATAAGCTAGTCCACATAGGGTAACCTAGGCAACCTCCCTTAATAGAAAAAATTTCCCTAAGCAGTAGGAATCCATAAACACTAAAATGACTCAATTTAGATCTCTATAGGTCCAATTATTCAATTCTTTTAGATAACTTATAGCCCCATGTCTCTAGTTTATTTAGAAACAATAATCAATTCAATTGGATCTCTACAGATTAAGAATTTACCAAATTACTGAACCATGTGCAAAAAATTTTCCAACTCATTTTGATTAAATCAATATCTTTTAGATCAATCTCAAAAATCCATAATTTTCTATAGACAGATAGAGGGCATGTCTTAGGAATCCAACGCTTCAAAAATCAAGTTGATCGGATGTCGGACGGAAAAGATATAGCCAAAAGGGTGAAGTGTATTTAGAAAATAATCTTCCTTAAAAAAAATGGAAGTCGCGATCTTGCGCATGCACGATCGCCACATTCTGGCAGACCAGCGGAGGCCAAACGATTGCCACATTTCTGGCCGACCGATCGGCACATTTCTGGCCGACCGACCATCACATTTCTGGCCAACCGATCGCCACATTCTAGCCGATCGATCGCCACATTTCTGGTTGACCGATCGTCACATTCTGGCCGACTGATCGTCACATTTCTGGCTGACCGATTGCCATATTTTGTTCGATCGATCGCCACATTTCTGGCCGACCAATCTCCACATTATGGCCGACCGATCGTCACGTTTCTGACCAACCGTTCGTCACATTCTACACCAACATCTCAAATTCCAAACTCCATAACTTTCGATTCAAAACTCCAAAATTTACAAACTTGGTATAAATGGAAAGCTAAAAGGTAGCTCTACAACTTCTATGAAGGACAGAAAAATCAATTTGACCTTTAAGATAGTCAGAAACCCCTTCAAAGTTTTTGTCCACTAATGCTCATCCCAAACAGTAGCAGAAACATTTAAAAATAAAAAATTCCTATTACATGGTTCAAAATTTCCATACTTTACATCAATGGAAAGATCAAAACATAATATAAAACTTTCATGAAGACCAATTTCACAAAATCTGTCTCATTTAGCCTAGAAAAATTTGCCAAAGTTTCAGGTCACAAATTTTCAATGTTAGGATCATCCTACACATATTGCCCACTTTCAAGACAAAATTCAGAACCCTTCAAGTCACAATTGGACAGAACTTACTTCATAAAAATTCTAGTCAAACTTCTCATGTTTAATTCAAGCTAAACCTCATTTCAATTGCTTAACCATATAAAAAGTTATGACCAAAACATTGAAACATACACAAATCCAATTTTCCAGATTCTCAACCTAACTCAATTTCTACCTCTTCCATACCATTTCTAAACCAATT
>JANJEY010000005.1:19312785-19324198 GCA_024703695.1 Erythroxylum cataractarum | reverse complement strand
ACTTATCCTGCTGTGTGTGCCGGCGAGAGGAGCATGGCCCACAGGTCTGTCAGCTGGGGATCTTTTGGGGTATTTTGTGGATGACTTAGCTAGGAGTTGTAGTAGTTCTTTTGGACTTGTGCAGATGTATATGTATGACTGATGTTGTATCGACGGTTTTATGAATGAATGGGAAATGGATCTTTTGGTTTTAAAATTTAGTGATTGTGATATTTATGCTTTATGTATATTGATGCCATGAGGTTATAGAAATGATAGTTTGGTAGTGCACCCTCGTCGTAGGTTGTGTACCGGTATGACCTATGAGCGACCCGGTGTATACTCTACGGTGAGGGGGCGCTACAGAAACCCTAAGAAAACAAGGTTCTTGAAACCCCCTAATCCTATTGAATCAAAACCCCAATAATTCTATTATAAGAACATGCTATTTGAAACCCCAATTATACAAAATTGAGACCCAAACCTAAAGAAAACAGAATGCAATCTGGTCCTATTCCACTTAGGATTGGGTTAAACTTACTTAAATAAGACCAAAATAACTTAAATAAACCTAAGGGGGGGATAGGCCTAGTGAAGCACTCTACTTAGGCCCACCCGCTTGGTTATCCAAAACTAGTTTAAAATAAACTAAGGCAAGTGAATTTTGATTAGTGCAAATGCTTACAAATAAATATCCAGCCCATAACAAGTCTTTTTGCCCTAATAAATAAATGATAAATAACAAGCCCAATGTATTAAATTAAGCCCATAAGAATAATTGAACTTATCTTGAAATTTGGCTAAGTATTAGCCCCTCCATATGCCCTCTCTATAAGAATTACAAGCTTGACTACCCCACTTGAATTCTTCATAGATGGTTCGGCCTTATCAATAGGGAGAGATGTAATGTGACGTTGACCTTTAAAGTGCTTGTTTAAGTTACACATTGCCTTGTAACAGGTCCACTTGGCAATGTAAGCTTGTCTTGGCATGTGACACCTTGATCTCCATTGCTACCATGGGTTCTTGTATCATTTCCTCCCTCCTCAAAAGGATTCGTCCTCAAGTCACCCCCTACATTATCAAATGGAGAGAGATCAACAACATTAAATGTAGCAATACTTGATACTCACCTAAGAAATCAATCCTGTAGGCATTATCATTAATTTTTCTAAGGACTTGGAAAGGTCCTTCGCCTCTAGGGTCTAACTTGGATTTCCTTTGCTTAGGAAACCTCTATTTCTTGAAATGCATCCAAACCCAATCACTAGGCTCAAATTGCATCAACTTTTGCCCTTAATTAGCTCTTTGTGCATATGCTTCATTCCACTTCTCTATGTGTGTCTTGCCTTCTCATAAATGTTGTGCACCAAATCTGCCTGCACTAGTTACCTCACTTAAAGGTAAAGAACACAAATCTAAAGGCATTAATGGATTAAAACCATAAACAATCTCAAAAGGTGAATAACTAGTAGTAGAAGTATGCTCCTATTGTATGCAAATTCAACTAATGGCAAACATTCTTCCCATGTTTTAAGATTTTTACCAACCACAACACACAAAAGAGAACCTAAAGTTCTATTCACCACTTTAGTTTGTCCATCAATTTGAGGATGGCAAGTAGTAGGAAACAAAAGTTTATTACCTAGCTTACCCCAAAGAACATGTCAAAAATGGCTCAAAAACTTCACATCATGGTCAGAATCAAAAAAGCCAAGAAAAATAACTTTATCTATACAAAAAGAACACTTTTTAAGTTTAGTATATAGTCTTTCACAGCTAAGTGCTTCTAGTATAGATTTAAGATGCATAACATGCTCATCAAGACTTTCACTATAAATCAGGATGTCATTAAAATATACAACCACAAACTTGCAAATAAAATCACACAAAACATGGTTCATTAATCTCATGAAAGTGCTAGTGCATTTGTCAAACCAAATAGCAGGACCACCCACTTATGTAGACCATATTTTGTTTTAAAGGTTGTTTCCACTCATCCCTTACTTTCATTCTAATATGATGATAACCACTCATGAAATCAATTTTTGTAAAGAAACAAGCACCATGTAACTCATCAAGCATATCATCTAACCTAGGAATGGGGTGGTGATACTTTATCATTATCTTGTTTATTGCCCTGCAATCCACCCACATATGCCAAGTTCCATCTTTCTTTAGCACCAATAACACTGGAACTGCACATAGGCTTAGACTTTCTCTCACGTGCCCCCTCTCAAGCAAATCCTCCACTTTCCTTTGAAGCTTCTTTGTCTCCTCAGGATTACTCCTATAGAAAGGGGAAGTTTGGAATTTGAACTCCTAGAATGAAATCAATCTAATGTTTAATAATGGTGGTAATCCCTTGGCAACTCATCTGGAAAGACATCAGAGTATTTCTGCAAAATAATTTTCACAACACTAGGCAAAGAAGGGTCAAATTCAGTCTTATTATAAAACAACTCCTTATCCATAAGCAAAACCAATGGTTTCTGCGTGTACATGACCTTCCTCAACTCTTTTTCTTTTGCAAAGAAAATACTCTTTTTTGCCCACTCTTTTTTTCACTCTTCTCTCCTTTTTCAATTACACTACTCTCTTTCTTTTGCTCACTAGTGCAATTATGCTCAGTTGGGCCTTTGTTCTTATTTTTTTAAATGGCCTCTTTTTTTCTTTTTAAACTCTCGGCCTCTCCAAGTTTCTTCCATGGATTTTACAAGTCTCAACTGATCCTCATGAACTTCTCTTAGAGAAAGAGGCGCTAATGTGAAGTGTTTCTTCCCCATCTTGAATGACTACCTATTTTTAAATTAATCATGCACTACATGACTATCATATTGCCATGGTCTCCCTAATAGTAAATGAATAACATGGATAGGAACAACATCACACAATACTTCATCAGAATATCTCCCAATTGAGAATGCCACTAGCACTTGCTTGTTCACCCTAACCTCTCCACACTCATTAAGCCATTACACCTTATAAGGACTAAAGTGCTTAATGAGAGGCAGCCCCAATTTCTTAACCAAACCCACGCTTACAACATTGGTGGAACTACCTCCATCAATTATTAAACTTCACATTTTACCCTTAATTAAACATTTGGTATGGAATATGTTCTCCTATTGTTCATCAAGCTCTATTTTTTCTTATGCATTGAAAGCTCACCTCACTACTAATTCTTTGGCCTGGACTGGTTGCTCAACTTCTTCATTAGTGCAATCCTCTAACTTAGGCATATCACTCCGTCACTATCTTTTGATTCAATTAACCCATCTCGTAAATACATGATCTTCCTAATGGGACATTGGTTTGCCGTATGACCTGAACTTAAACACTTGAAGCATTTGATGAGCAACATCCCACTATCATAGGGTACATACCCAATCATTCAGGAACATTCAAGTACATATCCTATGATAATGGCATCATCTAACATAATCAGAAGTCATCAAATTTTAAAACCATTCATTGCATTCATTCACTAGGTTTACATTGTTTTCATTAGATGAATATTTACAAAACCTCATACAGGTTCTAACAGAAACTACAAAATAAAAGCTATAACTCTCTGACGTCAGCTGACATACCTCTGAGTCATAACTTAGTTCAAAACGTTCTTCTAATCCAAAATAAACTCTAAGTCTCCTATCTCGTACCTAAAAAATCACGTTGCAATTTTTATGAGTCTTGTGAACTCAATGAGTGAACCATCATTGATGATTTCGCCAGATTCACATACACAAATCACATATTTCACAATTATTCATACAGAACATGAATATTTCAAATACTCACCTTGTTATGGCACATCCTTTAATCAATGCGAATCTAATCATATATAAACACATACCGATGCATACGAGACTCCACATTTGTTATTAATGTTGTGATCGAGTGCCTATCACATATATAAATACTAGCTCATTGGGCTCAGTCAGAAACATATATCATGAAACATAGCTCTACGTGCCAAATCATATATCACAGAGCAAAACTCTACGTGTAAGCGTTTGATACTGGCCACTCCGGTCACAACATCTTTATCTGAGCATGCATTTTATGAAATGCATTAATTCAGAATTTACCACATATCACAATTATGTATAAAGAACAAT
Organism: Erythroxylum cataractarum; assembly: GCA_024703695.1. NCBI lineage: Eukaryota > Viridiplantae > Streptophyta > Magnoliopsida > Malpighiales > Erythroxylaceae > Erythroxylum > Erythroxylum cataractarum. The sequence continues at coordinate 19,320,098 of JANJEY010000005.1, read as the reverse complement.
CAAAATTTTCTAATCATTAGACCTAAGTTCGGCACTCTACTTTTGTTGAGAATTCATATATCATAATACAATCAGAATTATCAAATGAATCAGAACACTTCCAATACAGTCCCAAATATATACTCCTCGGACTTTAAGTCCATAATTCAGAAACAATCACAATAGTTCAATAATTGGAAGCTTAACAAATCAAATTAAATCAATCATAGGAAATTCATCTAGGTTGACTCACAGTACGCTCCAAGAAACTATTGCCTGGATGGTACGACAATGTTTGACTGGAGCCCGATGTACTCCTCGATAACATACACAACACATTTACAATATTATCACATTTTTGCACAAATGTATAAGTATTCCTTTATGCACATGTACTTATATAAAATATGCACAATGCATGTTCAATGAAAATTATGGGGTACTTTATTGTGATCCTTATCAACAATTCATTTAGATATCAAAGCCCTCATTAATACCATGTATATTTATAATTTGGATCAAAATAAAACAATGTGAAATCAATTTTATAACCTAATTGACCACTTCAAATTTCCTACCCACATGATTTCGAGTCAACTTTGCATAATTAATCTGATAGGGTACATGACAAAATTAGGCAACACTTTCTTCTGGAAAATTGTTCAATCATGTCTTAAGTTTCTAATGATTCTAAGATCATCCAATTTGATTCAGTATTCTATGAGTCACACTCACAATACCACAGACTGTGTATATTTGAACTTTTGCCTAGTACATGATCATACTCTCAAATTGTACAACTCATAGATTTCAGATCAAATATCCAAAAATTACAAACTTAATACCAATTTAAATATAAGAGAATAAGCTATAAATTATGTGAAGACACTTGTGTATGATTTGACCAATATCAATACAGTTTATTCAATAACAACAGGACATAATTTTTGTCTCAGGTAGAACTACAACCTCAGTCAAGACTCAATTTCAAACCAGATTTTGAAAAGCTTAGAGACAAAATTAAAACTTTATTTCTCATATAATTTATATCCCTATGTCTCTGGTTTACTCCAAATAAAAAATCATCTCATTTGGATAACTATAGAGCAAGATATGGTCAAAATACCTAAGTATGCTCGAGCTGTACAGGATAAGACTTCGCTGCGGCAAACCAAAAAGATGGCCACGATGAACTTTGATTTTTTTTCAATGTTGGCTGTAGCAAACCACAGAGTTGGCCACAGCGAACCATGGGGACTTTGTCGTGGTGAATCAAAGAGTTGGTCGCGGCGAACTTTCGCAAGAACTCAACTCTTCTTCCATTCTTTTTCCAGATTCTCAGATTTCACATTCCTACAACGTCTATTATGCATTTCTATACCCAAAACAATCTCTAAACAAATTAGATTCAAGTTTACCATTCAAACAGCCAAAAATTTGAAACTTGCTAAAATTTGAAACTTCATACATGCAAATTCCAATTTTTTGCATTTTTCGCACATTCACAAATTCAACTCCTCATCTAAGCCATTTTGCACACGTTTTCACCGAACTCTACTGCTTTACCTTCTCATGCATGTATTCATCTCTAACATAATTCATCATCAAAATCACGGTTCAACAACAAGGTTTCTAGCACATTTTTTTTACAACTCCGCATTAACACCAAAACTACCCAACTTTCCCAATTCATGCATGAACTCATTTTCAACCATCAAAACATCATTTACACAACATCCAAAACAAATTTAAACACAACTTACTTGATTAAGCAATTAGTTATAGTAATGAGGGTGAATCACATGTACAGAATAGAGGATAAACAAGCTAGTTTTTTCGGTGGATGAGCAAAGAAAATAGTTTTGAACCATAGGATTCTTTCGATGAAGGAAACAACAAAAGAAGGGAAAGAAAGTTACACAAACAAGCAAGTAAGAGCTGAAGAATTTTCCATCCAAAAACACTTGCTATGTATACTCTTTGCGTGTAATACATTTGTCAACCATTAGCAGTCCACGTGTCACCATACATACAAGCCACTTGTCACAATTATAGGTTGTCACGTGTCACACCATAATTGGCCCATAAATCACCATTTTTATAAAATTTACCAAAAATTCCAAAATACTCGAAATGTACAAAAATTGTCAAATCACATTTAATACACTCCAATTTAATCCACAATTTCCATTTATAAACCAATTTACCCAGAAATGCCAATGAATGCATGTACAATCATATGAATGTGCAAGAAAAATGTGTATGTCACAATTAATTTATGCATGACGTGCATTTTCCTAATTTTTTAAAAAATTTCTCATAAGTTACTATTCTAGCCTTAACATGGGTAACAGAATGTTACATGATGTCTCTTTGCTTAGTGCTAGGATTTTTATCATTAGATGTAGGTGCACCTTTAGAGGTTGTCCACTTTTCCTTGGACTTCTCCATATTGTCATAGGACTTATCCTTGCTCTTTTCCTCCTTCTTTGGCCATTTAGGACTCCAAGAATTTGAAGATCCTGATATGTTGCCTTTGTTGAACCTTTTTCCCTTTAATTGCTTCTCAATCTTCATAACTATGCTTACCATATCCTCCAACTCCAAATATTGATGAAGCTCTAAGACGTTGGCTATCTCTTTGTTTAAACCAGTAAGGAATCGAGCCATTGTAGCCTCTCTATCCTCCTTTATGTTAGCTTTTATCATAACTATCTCCATCTCCTTATGGTAATCTTCCACGCTGTTCATGCCTTAAATGTTTGGAGTTTTTGATGCAACTCTATATATTAGTAACTTGGCACGAATCTTTTTTTCAGAATGTGTTTCATCTTATCCCAGGTTTTAGTCGGTCTTTCTTCAGTTTGTCTTCTACTAATCATCAATTGATCCCACCAAATAACAACATAATCAAAGAACTCAACTACCGCCAGCTTCACCTGCTTCTCCTCAAAATAGTTGTCGTAGGAAAATATCATCTCTACTTTCCTTTCCCAATCCAAGTAGGCATCTGCATCATTCCTTCTTTGAAATGATGGCATCTTAATTTTGTTGCTGCCAATGTTTCTATCTACCTTTTTAGTCTCTTCCTCCTCTTTGCCTCTTTCAACTCTTCCTCTATAACCACCTCTATTTCAGCCTCTATCTCCTCTACCACCTCTTGCATTGTTTCAGCCTCCATACCACTCTTCCTCATCAAATCCATCTTCATCTTGCTCCTCCTCATAGTGATAATGATTATGAACTGGGGGGTTGTCTCTTATTCTTGTCCCATTATTCCCTAAAGATTTGGCTTGAATAGTTTTGAGAAGCCTATCTTGCCTTTCAAAGTTTCTATCTTGCTACTCAAACTTGTCTTTGACTTCAAGGATCATAGTCTCTATTCTCTTGAACTGATTTTGCATTGTTTCAAGAGTAAATAATGTATTTTGTTGGTCCTCTTCACTCCCATCACTATTTCCATCTTTATTGTTATTATGAGACATGATTAATTTCTGCAAGAAAACACTAGAAACATCATAACACTCCCTCATGTGTTTATCTCTAGAACATAATTTCCCACTCATGTTTCACATAATAAAATGGCATTTCACTATATAATCTCACACTCTTGCCTTTTTCCACTCAAATGCCTCCTTTATTGTCACTTTTCAGGATCACTTTAACAAGATCAAGGAAATCAATAAGCAACAAGTTTAAGTAGAAAGCATAAAGATAATAACCTTAATAAATAAAAAAATAGATGAAACAAATCTAGAAGCAAAATAGTGTACAGACAGAAAATAAATTAAAGTGCTAATACATAGATGAAGAGTAGTGTAGGCAATGATTCTTATTTCAATTGAATAATTATGAGTGCAACAATTGTTTAAATCAATGTAAAGAAGCAAAGATAAGTACCAAAACAAGAAATAAACCAAGAAACAAAGAAAGACAATCAAAAAATAGTAGTTTGGTGCCTCTATAGTTGTTGTAGATTTGGATATCCCCTTTGTACTTGTATAAAAGAATTAACATACTTATTGAGGCAAGTTTTAATCTATTCAAAACCATCAATATACTGCAAGCACATAGGTCATGGGTGTAGTATGTGAAGTGTCGATCCCTCGAGGAGTTGTCGAATTGATCTAATTCTAAGTTATCTAAAGCCTAAAGAATTATTAAAATGAAAATAAAAATTACACAGAAAAGTAAACACTTGAAGATGATTGATCGAAATTAAAATGTAAAATGAACATACAAAGAATCAAATTAAGCACCACTAAATTAACAATGGAAATCACACAAGGAAGATTAGCCAATTATGAGAAGGGGATTTATCCTATCAACAAATGCTAACATGATTACTTTTGAGTTAATAAGGTACCTATCCTAGACTTTCAAAAGGTGGATTACTCTCTCTCTCGATTTATAATCATTAACTAATTGAATTATTAAATTTGCAATCTCTCCATTAACAAAAACTCACAAATACAATCAAATCTTAAGCTCTTTAATAGACTGTTGGGTCCTTATACAAGATCTCTCTTCGTACAAATTACTGATTTGATTATTTACGTGATCTATTATATCATTTAACTTTCATTACTCAATCTAATCATTTTGTTATCGATTCACCCTCTCAATTATTATCGAAGCATGCAAATACAAAAAATAATCACAACACCCAATGTATTAACATCAAAAGAAATCACATTAACATTTATTCAAGAACAAATCCCTAAAGAAGTTTAGAACATCATCATCAAACCTAAATCCCTCACTATCAAATCCATCTTATACATTAAATAGAAAGACCGAATAAAGATGAAATGAAATGTCACTTGGAAGGGTCAGAATAAATCAGAAAGATAGCAGCAATGTAACCCTTCTTCTCCTTCGTCCTTTCTCCTTCTTCTCTTTATTCTTCCTCTCTCTGTGGATCTTTCTCAAAGTAGCCAAAAAAATGGAGGTCCCTCTAAGGATCTTTTTTTTTCTTTATATAGTCTTTTCCATTTTAAGTAAACTCTAGGGTTTTTCCAAGTCCAAAAACTCTCTAGTTTCCTTCGGTAAGTCGCGTTTAGGAGGCTACTAGTGTTGTTTGTCGAGCAAGCCATGATCGTGGCATTTGATTTTTTCTCTCTATTATAACCATGGCAAAAGGAACCACGATCATGCAGACCCTCCATGCTTCTGTCACAAACGTGGCCTTAGGCCTTACTTTGGGCTTCCTTTTAATTCTCTCTGTTCTTAGATATTTGAACTGAAACACTAACAAACACATCAAGACACCTCAAATACACAAAACTTAAGCACAATAGCATGCTCTAACCTATAAGACACTCAAAACACAAATGTTTAGCTAAATAACACAATCTTAACATAAACATGCATTAATCATTCAATTTAACAACTAAATACACGTTAAACTACCCACTAAAACATTATGCAACCTACCACTGTCAACATCCCCACACTTAAACTTTTGCTTGTCCTTAAGCAATGACAAAACAAGAAAAAAAAACACACTAAACACAATTAACAATAAAAGGCACACATATGTAATAATGGGTCAAAGACTTTAAACTTCATGAAACAAATTTAACTACAGACAAGGTACCTCAAGTTGTTCTAACTTATTAACTTGTGAAATCTATGTCTAAGTACTTCAGACCAAATATACATACTAATCAGGACTTAATGTCACGTTCATTCACTCCTATTACTTACATACACACATTGATAATTATTTGGGCAATCAAAATTGTAAATATCATTAAGTAGCTTTTCATGAAAATTTGAGTTATTCACTAAGATTGGTAGGATTTATTAAACAACACACTATTTTTGTTAATTTTCATTAACATAAACCTAGCATTTTGACGCAAAGGCAAAAATTTGTGATGAATGTCCCCCGGTTGCTCAACTAGGTCAAGTTTTTATAAAGCGGTTTGGTTGGAATTTCATTATAGCCTTTTAACGCAAAGGCAAACATTTGTGATAAATTCCCTCCAGTTAATTAGCTATATCACATTCTCAACTGGCTACTAGCTTTATTCATAACCCGATTTGTTTCCAAAAGGACCAGCAGAATAGTTATTTATTAAAAAACACACATTCTTTTATATTTTCTTGCCTACATCGTTTCTTTAGCTCATCGTTCTCATGAAAAGATACCAAAGATGCTACTTATTTGATTGAGCTAAAATTATAAATGAATGTGTCAAATTCCTAGGGTGAACGAATTAACATTATATCCTAATTAACATGCATATTTAACCAAAGCAACCTAGCATAACAATTTCACAAGCTAACAAATTTTAGCAGCTTAAAAGACTATATTCAAAGATAAATCCATTCCGTTAATTCCTAGCCATTGGCATATTCAAACTAGTCACATCATGCAAACCTAAACAAAACTAACATATAATAATTAAAATTCACCTTTAAAATAAACATATAATGTGTTGGGTCCCAAATTTTTCTAATTGATGTTATTAAGCATAAATTGTGTTGATTGTGTGATTATGGCTTAGTTTGATTAAATTGGAAGTATTAGTAGATAAGTTAGACTAATTTGAGTATAATGTGGTGTAAGTGAGAATAAAAGGGTAAAAATATTTGAGGGTGAAATGGGAAGATCACTTAAGTTGAAGAGGTTAAGGCTTTACTAGGAGGGGTAATTTGGTCTTTGCCCATTTCATTAAGGCTTAAGTGTAAGAATTAGAAGGAAAAGAAAAAGAGTGAAGAGAAGAAGGAAGGAGGGTGTCGTTGGTGAGGAAAATGAAGAGAGAGATTAGGGCTTTTCATTCCAAGAGGTTTTCGATAGATTTGAAGCAAATTCCTAGTAAGTTTAGCTTCATTTCATCTTGTTTTAGTTAGATTAAACCCTAGTGTAGATTAGCATGAGTTAGAACCGATTGTTTTGGGGTTTTCGAAAAAATAGGTAAAATTCCTTGGGTTGATGATCTTGGTGTAGCTGTGACTGATTGTAAGATTTTAATGAGTTAGAAATGAAGTATAAGACATGATTCAAGGTTTAGATGTGTTGCATTTGCAAAATGCTAGGATTTGTGGTTGAATTTGGAAGAAAAATCGATTTCGGGAGGGGTTTTGGACCCGCAAGTCGCGACGTGCTCATGAGCACGCCTGTAACACCCCACTCCCACGTGACCCGAACCCGACATCGTTGGTGATATCCGAGTCCGTGACCCACGAGGGTGGTGTGCTACATCAGTCAGTCGAAACTCAGTATGAAATTTTTGTTTCTTTTTTTTCATTACACTCATGTGCGCGGAATAGACAGTACACAATCTGAGCCCACGTTTATAAATAAACATTGTCATTTATTACAA
>JANJEY010000005.1:19296126-19312685 GCA_024703695.1 Erythroxylum cataractarum | reverse complement strand
CCTTAAATTCATAATTTTCTCACCAATTTCTTTCTCACTTAAATTCATTTTAATATTTCTAATTTTCATCAAAAGTTTGGGGTCCAACATAAATAACATACAAGGTGGGAACCAAAATAAAGTAACACAAAAACATAAAAACAAAATAAAGATAGAAATGAAAAGATAAGGTTTAGAGCATAAGAACTCGTCATGTAATTGAGGTAGTGATGGCGATGGTGTTTGAAATCAACTGTGTTTGACGTCCAAGATTGCTGCCATATCTTAAAGTTGCTTTAGAAAGGAGAAGAGAATTAGAAATCCAAACCATTAAAATTCATTAAAAAATTACTTTTAGAATGTGAAACAACTTTAACTACGCAATAATTTCAATCTAACTAGCAAATATGCTAAGTTATGGTCATTAGCTTGACCTTGTATCCATTGAAACTTAGCCAAGATCAATTACGAGTGGCTTGCTTTCACCTATGTTGCTTAATTTCAACTTTGTAGCTTGTAGATAAGCTACATATTGGAATACAATGAAAATGAAATAAGCAATCGAATCAAAGTAATTTTTGTAATGCCCTTTTCAATAACAAACTATCAACATAATTGGGGATGATGAAATCCCATAAATCTTCAGTGAGATCAAACATTTTGTGTTATAAGATAGTGAGTAGATCATCCACTCTTTTGCAATCATCATTGTCCACTCTTTTGCTTCATCTTCTAGACCAAGGACTTCTAGATATTCCTCAAACTCTATATCCATTGTCACTTATTCTTCACAAATCACTTCCTTAAAATAGCCCTCTCTTGTGCTTTGATACTCATCCATTATATCTACTTTTATGCAAGAGCTGCTTTTTTCATATTGTTTAAGTCTTTGATCAAAATGAACTCCACATGTTCATATCAAATTTAAAGGAGCACTTTGCCTTCATAAACATCTATCAATGCTTTTTCAGTGTTTATGAAGGGTCTTCTAAGAATTAATGGACAATTTTTATCCTCTTTGAAATCTAATACGACAAAATCTACAGGAATAATGAACTTATCTGCCTTTATCATAACATCTTCTACCACACCAAATAGTTTCTTTGTGGATAGATCCGCCAACTGAATAAGCATCAGATTTGGCTTCACATCGTTGAGCTTTAATTTTCTAAAGGTTAAAAAAGGCATGAGGTTTATAATTGCGCCTAAGTCACATAAACATTTTGCAAAATCTAACTCACCAACCACATAGGGTTTTGTGAAGCTTCTAGGATCCTTCAACTTAGAAGGCATGTTACTGGTGCTAATAGAGCTACAACTTTCAGTTAGTGCCACCGTTTGGTTCTCTTCCAAAATCTACTTTATTTTTAATGTGTCCTTAAGGAATTTTACATACTTGGGCATATGTTCCAATGTCTCAACAAAAGATAGATTAATTTATGAAGGTTTTAATTTCTCCATGAAATTTGCAAATTGTGATTTATTCTTTTGTAATCATTGAGGGTATGGGATCTTGGGTGGATATGGCGAAAGGGCAATGTAATGAAGGTACTCACTCATGTCTACGTCTTTCTTCTTGTCTTGATCTTTTTCTACTGGGTGGGATGCAGCTTGTGTCTGCTAATTGATTAAGTTCCTTCCACTTCTAAGTGTGATTGCTTTGAGTTGCTCCATTGGGTTTACTTCAATATTGCTCGGGAGACTCCATACACTTCTTACAGACAATGCATTTGCCAATTGACTCATTTGAACCTTTAATTTATGAATTGAAGAATCATGGTTTTTAGTTACTTGCTCGAATTTACCTTCAAGACTCTTATGAGCTTCATCCATGTTCATGAGCTTGTCCAAAATTTTGTCCAACTTAGAGTCCATATAATTGGGTTTTTCTTGTTGGAATTCAGGTGGCCTTTAAGGTCAGAATTAACCTCTTGCATGGTTTGACCAAGAAAATTTTAGGTGGTTTTTCCACCAGGATAGTAATTGTTAGAATAAGTGTTGTTTCCTCCTTCATGACCAAATTATCTGTCTGTGTAGATGAGTTGCTCCATCGTTTCATTTTGCATTGAAAAAAATTAGCAATAAAATGGTTATTTTGCCCGCATAATTATCATCTATGCATAATTGCTTTGAAGGGAGCTGATGAAGAGGCCTAGATGCTATTAAGATCTCTTTTCAAAATGTCAATCTCAGCCTGCATTGTTATTATTGAATTGAAAATAATGACTCCTTTATGATCTAGTAAAGTTGATTATTTTCTACTTCTGTCCGACAACCAAAAACAGTAGTTACTTGCCATCTCTTCCAACAATCCCTTCGCTTACTTAAATGTCTTTTGCATAAGAGATCCTCTAGAAGCTACATCTATGGTGCCTCTCGTAGGTGGATTGACTCTATGATAGAATGTTTGAAAAAAAAATCCTTTGGTAGATATAGTGAGGACATCTCCTTTACAAGTCCTTATAACGCTCCCACGCTTTATATAATGTCTCCCCTTCGTTTTGTTGGAAATTCACAATTTACTTTATTAACCTTGTTGTCTTTGTGAAGGGGAAGTACTTATCCAAAATGCATGCACCAATTGCTCCTAAGTTATGAAATTTGCAGGTTTTAAAGAATGATACCATACCTTGGCTCGATCTCATAATGTGAAGGGAAAGAGCCTTATCCTAACAGCATCTTCTGACATCCCTTAATATTGGAAAGTAACACATATTTCTAGAAAATTCACTAAAGAGTGTTAGGATCCTTATTAGTTAACCCGTAAAATTGTACACTAGTTTGTATTATGTTCATCAAAGCTAGCTTAATCTAGAATAAGGCTACTTGCATCATTGCTCGAGTGATGTATTGGTCTATAGCTATATTCTGAAACTCGGATCAGTCATCGAATCGGTGGCCTTACTGGTCACCGGTTTGACCGGTTTGACCGATTCAACCACCGGTCGAACTGGTATGATGTAATAATTATGCAATAATTATATTTAATTATATAAAATTTTAAAAAAATTCAAAATAATAAAAAATAATTGTCGGACCGATCCGACTGGTCAATTGATCGGTTTTGACCGGTTCAGTCTAGGTCAATTTATAGCCGATTTTAAAGGATAAACCGGACCGGACCATCGACCGGTCACCGGTAGGACCGGTCGAACCGGTTCGGGTTTAAAAACACAGGTCTATAGCATTAAATCTCAGTCTCATGAAATCCATCAAAGTTCGATGTTGTTCTCTTTGATTGTATTCTTCTGTCGTTGTTTTTTTAATTTCTTCTTCTTGGCATCGTACTCTTTGGATTGCTCCTTCCAATCAGGTGATGTCAAGTGTTAGAGTTTCTATAATCCTGCTTAAACTCTGAGTGACTCTCGTGTTCATGCAATTGCATAGGCACAATAGTGGCAAAAACTCCTTAGCTAAAAAAATTGATCTAATCCTACTAACTCCCCAGCAATGATTCCAAAAACTTGTTGAGGCAAGTTTTAATCTATTTAAAGCCCTCAAAATATTGCAAGTGCATAGGTCGTGGGTGTAGTATGTGAAGTGTCGATCTCTCAAGGAGTTGTTAAACAAATCTAATTCTAAGTTATCTACGGCCTAAAGAATTATTAAAATGAAAATAAAAACTGTATAAAAAAATAAACACGTGAAGATGATTGATTGGAATTAAAATATAAAATTAACACAAAGAATCAAATTGAGCACCACTAAATTAACAATGAAAATCAAACAAGGAAGATTAGCAGATTATGAGAAGGAGGATTTATCCTATCATCAAATGCTAACATTATTACTTTTAAGTTAATACGGTATTGGTCTTAGACTTTCAAAGGGTATATTACTCTCTCTCAAGTTATAATCATTAAACCCTACATCATAATCCCTAATTGAATTATGAAATTAGCAATCTCTCAATTAACAAAAAACTCACGAATCCAATCAAATCTTAAGCCCTTTAATAGACTATCGGGTCCTCATACGAGATCTCTCTTTTTATAAATTACCAATTTTATTATTTGTGTAATCTATTAGATTGTTTAACTCTCATTACTCAATCTAATCATTTTGCTCTTGGTTCACTCTCTCGATTTGTTGTCGAAGAATGCAAATATAACAAATAATCATAACACCGAATGTATTAACATCAAAAGAAATCACATTAACATTGATTCAAAAACAAATCCCTAAAGAAGTTTAGAACATCATCATCAAATCCAAATCCCTTACTATCAAATCCATCTTATATTAAAAAGAAAGAACAATAAAGATGAAATGAAATGTCACTTGGAATGGCCAGAATATATTAGGAAGATAGCAGCACTGGAACTCTTCTTCTCCTTCTTCCTTTCTCCTCCTTCTCTCTTCTTCCTCCACTCTCCCTAGATCTTTCTCCAAGTGGCAGAAAAATAGAGCTCGCTCTAGGATTCTTTTTCTTTCTTTATACAGTCTTTTCCACTTTAAATAAACCCTAAGGTTTTCCTAGGTCCAAAAAATTTCAAATGTCCCTCGATAAGTCGCATTTGGAATGTTGTCTGCATTGCCTGTCATGTAGGACACGGTCGTGCACTTGATTTTTGCTCTTTTTCATTATCATGGCAGAAGGAGCCACGATCACGGCATACCCTTTATGCTTCTGTCAAGGGCCACGATCGTGACCCTGGCCTTGCTTTGGTTTTCTACGAATTCTCTCCCTTCTTTTATATTTGATCTGAAACACTAACAAAAACATCAAAGTACCTCAAATACACAAAATTTAAACTCAATAGCATGCTCTAACCCATAAAACACTCAAAACATAAATGTCTAAATAAATAACACAATCCTAACCTAAACATGCACTAATCATTCAATTTAACAACTAAACACATACTAAACTACCCAGTAAAACATTATGTAACCTACCACTATCAATACTCAGTCTCTATTCATTCGACATTTTAGCATAATTAATAATCTCATTAAAAAGCTTTAACTAGCTAAGTTTTATAGGTGTCTCATATGATCCTACTATCCTTCCGCTCTTCATCTCCTTTAAAACTTTTTTAATTTCTTCCCTTGTGACCTACTTGCAATGAGATTAGTTATGAAACCTCTCAGACTTACTGAGGTCCCATAAAGAGATATTGTCCTCTATTCCTTCATTAAAAAGGCTATAGAAGTACCTCTGTCATCCACTCTTGATGGTATTTTCATCCATGAGCATATGTCCTGTAGCCTTTGATTCCTTATGCCTTTTTTTTTTAAGTGAGCTTTTCACCCAGAGCAATAATGCGAGTCAAAATGTTCCCACCAATTTTATATGGTAACCTTAACACAACCTTATGACTTCCTCAAAGTTTAGTGGTGATACATGATGGATAATGACTTAATGGAATGGGCCCTCGTGGCCCTCAATTGCCTAGTGAAAATTTTGGATCCAAATATTAGTTAATCTAAGGCCCACTATGAAGATTGAGAGTAATTTTAAGTAGGTATACACTTGCATTTATAGTGACAAAGCCCTCCTTACTCTAAAGGAGCCATGGTCTAGAACATTTATTCTTTTTACTCTTTCCATTTATGCATACCACCATGTTTCTATTTCTTCCACCTCTAGTATAAAAGGGAGAACCATCTCAAAGGTAAATAGCTCCAAAATTTCTTCATAAACACTTTGACATAAATGTAAAACTTGATTTAAACATTAAAACTTTAGTATCAAAACAATCTTTCAACATTTTGTTTTGAAAACTTGAAGATTCTAGCCATCTCAACCACCCAAAGGCAGGCAAGCCATGTTGATAAGTCTAGCCCATCAATTTATATACATAATTGTTAATGTCAATTTTAATTAATACAAGATTAAAATTAAAATATCAAATTAAGAGAATGACCTAATCTTTTATCATATATGGTTTAAGTTGTAAAACATTTTGAAGGAGTTTTAAATGTTTAAGGATGCAAAATTAACCAAAGTTCTAAACAATACATTTTAACTCCTTTAAGTAACTTGTTGACCAAGTGAGGACTTAACCTATAGTTTTATAGATAAAAAAACATATTACTATTAATGAATTGACTTTTGGTGATATTAGTAACTATATTATAATGAAATAAAGCAAAATATGAATGAGCATCAATTGAATAATCAATGGTTGGTTAAAATGAGTAAAATGGAGCATATATGCAATTGTCTTAATAAAGTCATTATAATCTTTTTTGCAATATTATCTTGGTCATTTCAAGGCTTAATCATTGCATGATCATTTATGTATAAGACACAATACATAAATCCTTTCATAATTAAGAGAAATTTTATTTTGGCCTTTAAAATAATTTTAATAAAATTTTCAAATATTTTCATATTAATTTTTAGTTAAAGGATTATGGTTGATCTTTCAATAACTTGAAAAATTATTGGCAACATGTTTTTAGACAATTGATCCATCAATGTATAAGTGTGGTTGAGTAATGTATTGTTTTTAAACACATTGATTGAAAATGTATAAGTGTGATTAAACAATACACCAGAAGAAGAAAAAAAATTGTTTACCATGAGTTTATGTGTCGTATTGTTTGATACATTTATCAACTAGTATGGCATATTGGTTAATCAATGTTCCAAATCGGTCAATCAATATCATTATTACTGGTTGTTGTAATAACTAATTTTTGTTTTAGCATCTTTGTAAGGTTATTTTATGTATAAATAGACCACATACAAGTTGTCAGCAGTTAGTTGGACATGCTAGAGAGTTTCTAAGAGCCTTAAGAGGTAAGAGAGTGAATATATGCATTACATAACACATGCAACCATTGTTCATTTTTATGAGAAAGAAAGTAGTACTTGAGTTTTATACTTACTATAATTGAAGAAATTGATTCAGATACACTTTATAAGGTTATTATTCATCCATTATAAAACAAGATGATTGTATGGGTGTTTCTTCACCCATGGCAAAGAAGATATTGTCTAGAGGATTATATTTTACCCGTTAAAGTAAGAAGATAGTGAATTTTTAAATAGTGTTAAGGGAGTAGATGATGTTAAGAGTTGTTTGTTTGAACTACCATAAATTAGTTTTATCTCTCTCTACTTTCATTTATTTTTATGGTGATTTTTTCATAATTATAATATTTACATTTTCCACAAGTATTCATTAGAATAAGAAATTTATTCTTTAGTTTACAAATAGGAAAAAAAGTTAGTGCACAATTCACCCGCTCTCATATGTCATCTGGGGACCACCAATTGGAATTAGATTAAGTCTCATTAATTTCATATTGTTTCTAGATTAGTTTGAGAAGATATCTATATAACATAATTTAATTTTTTATTGGGCAAAGAAGTTTAAAAAAAATATAGCCCCATTCTTTGATGAAGATAGGTTATCTTTATTAGAAAACTAGGATGAAATACTTCATTTTAGTTGAAGGGGTTGATGTTTTGGATGTTGTAAATAAAGGACTTTACGTCCTAGTGAAAGCCTTTGCGAGAGATGTCTTGGAGACTAAAGCACCAAAGGATAGAAGTGAGTGGGACAATAAGTATAGGAGACTCATTGCACTAAATAGTAAGGTTATAAATCTTTTGTTTTATGTATTAAATAAGAACGAATTCAATGGAGTATGCATGTGTGAAATATTTCGAGAGTTATTAGATACACTTTAAGTCATATATGAAGGCACCACTCAAGTGAAAGAGAGCATATTTGCATATCAATATGATTTGTTTCATATGGAACATCATGAATCAATTTTTAAACATGTGTGCTCATTTTTAAACATCATGAATCAGTTTTTAACATTTAAGGTTACATATGATGGCACTATTAATTTGGTGAGTGAGCAATCTATGATGACAAGTATATGTTTTGTGGCTAATAATGATAAGTTACTCTTTAAACACTTACAATGATTATAGCATCGATCTTTCATATCATGTGTTAATTAAATGTCGAAAAGGTATTTGATGTTGAAAAGAAAGAATCACCTTCCAAATATAAAGAGATTTTAAAGCTCTTAGATGTATGTATAAATGAGAATGAGAACTTGAAATGTGATATGTATGACATAATAGAATCTAAGAGTGTCGTTATTTCCTATGAAAATGAGCTTGATTTGTTACATAGGAATCGGGTATTTAAGAAGGAGATTAGCATCCTTAAAGAATCATTGTCTAGATTCACTATAGGTAATGAAAAATTAAATAGCATTCTTAGAGCCAAAGAGAGCTCAAAATGATAGGCAAGAGACTGGGTACACTTATAAAAAGTGTACCACATAATGCCAAGATAATTTTTGTAAAGGAAAGTTATATTTATGATGACGAGTTATTGCCTAAGTCATCATATGGGCATATAATATGCAATTATGTATATGAAAGCTTAAAATAGTCATGCATTATCCTCTAAGTCACAAGGTAAAAAGAAACTTCATACTTTCATAAGGTAAAAATAGACACAACATTCATAGTATCACCCAAAAAGAACATATAAAATTCTTCCCATTCATATATTCCTCTTTATCATTAAAATGGCATAAAAAAAGCTCGTTATCGTCTAATTCATTATAAGAAACAAAAAAACATTAAATTTGCTCAAAAGCACCATAGATTGTAGTTTTATAAACAAGAGTATGTCATATCTAAATTTTAGGCCTGACTATCATAAAGGAATTCATAATTCCCCACATATCTAAAAGAGAGTTTCATACCCTTTACACATCTAAACAATGCCTAAAAATGTATATCTTTGTCATATGAGATTAACACTTTCAATTCCCATTGTATGAGATATTCTTTTTATAGTGATTAGAACATATGCATAAATTTTTGTTGGATTCAATGTTTGTTACGTTAACCTAAAAGAATATGGGTTGAAAAAGTTTTAGTAACTAACTCCCAAGAACCTATTAATGGTACCTCCAACAATTTAGTTTTCAAAAATTTTTCATTAATCATTGCATTATATGCGAATATTTATACGGGGATCTAACTATGAATAATAACATCGTGTTTGTTAGAGATGAAGCCTGTTTTCCAAACAATGCAATAGCCAATTTCGTCATGTTCATTCCAACTATAGATGACATTTACTAGATGACATTCTAACTATAGATGACATTTTGTTAATTCTAACAAAATGTGAAAGAAAAGTACGTGGACAAGTTTCGTAGTATGTTTTTTTTCCAAATGTGAGATGAGATGTGATTAAGAATTGAAGAGGAAAAGTAAAGAAAAAGAAAACAGAGAGGTGTGAAAAGGGGTGGAAAGTTGGCTGGTTCAGCTTCAACGTCTCAGAGCGACAAAATCATCGCGACTTCCTTTCTTTCCAGTCCTGGCGGGCAGTCCCAGACCAACCCCGACAGCAACAAATCGCTAAGTAAAAGGGCGTTGTCGTCAATTCATCATATTCATTATTTATTCTCTTCCATTTCGAAAACATATAATTAAAAATCTTCTACTTCTTCTTCTTCTTCGCATATATATATATGTCTCATCATCTGCTTTCTTTTATTTTGCGAGAGCATCTCAAGAGAGGAGGTGTTTTGGGTCCCCAATTAAAACTCCTCGTCTCGACCCTCAATTTTTTTTTTCTGCTTCTGTATCTTTATTGTGCGTGAAGGAGGAGGAAATTCATGGCATCAGAAAATTTCAGCGACAAGAACACTGTGTTCAAGAAGCTGAAGGCCAAATCGGAAAACAAGGTTTCTTTTTCTGGTTTGCTTTGCATTTTGCTTCTTTCAGATCCGATTGTTTTCAGGTTCTGGGATCTTGATCTTGTGTTTGATTGCTCTTTTATTTTTCTTCTTTCGGCAGATGTGTTTTGATTGTAACGCAAAGAATCCTACTTGGGCTTCTGTTACTTACGGGATCTTTCTCTGCATTGATTGCTCTGCTGTTCATCGTAGCCTTGGCGTCCACATCAGCTTCGTCAGGTAATTCAAATTGGGTTCCTTTTCTAGACATGATATTCAAATGGCTGATTTTGGTTGGAATTTCCGTTTTTTTTTCCTTTTTTTGTTATCAGGTGAACCTTGTTTGTTTATTAATCTAATGCCCTTTGCACATTCATTGTTTCTTTTGATAATTTTAGTATCCTGGTAGCGAAGTAGCTAGATTGATGCGCAAAGTTTGTTTCTTTTTATTTATATTATTCACCATTTAGCTGGTAAGGGGATGCATTTGAAGATTTTGGAAATTCCTAGCTTTTGATAATCAATGGTTCGTTTTCTGGATCAATTTGTATTGATCTGCATACGATATAATCATAGAATGGCAAATTGAATTTTCAACATGTTTGTCTACGGTCTTAGATGCTGTGCAAACATTGCCGTAGTTAATGAGGCTTCTCACCAAACAGGAAGAAATACTATCACTTGATCCGTTTCTTGTCTGTCCTATTTTATCATTCAGTGGCATTTCTTCTCCCTTCTGTTGTTGATGTTGTGGTTATGGAACAATCTAATGGCATATTGCTCTGAACTCACTAATTGACTCTTATAATTGTGGATCAAACTTTTAACTGTACCAAATTTCTAGTATCCTATTGGTAGAGAGATTTGATTTGTGATTGGCTTCATTACACCATTTCAAAGAGAATAACTGTAATGTTTGTTTGTAGGTCTACTAACTTAGACTCATGGACTCCTGAGCAATTAAGAATGATGAGCTTTGGGGGAAACAACCGAGCGCAGGTTTTCTTTAAGCAACATGGTTGGACTGATGGCGGGAAGATTGAGGCCAAGTATACATCTAGAGCTGCTGAGTTGTATAGGCAAATACTTTCTAAAGAAGTTGCCAAAGCTATGGCAGAAGATTCGGGCTTGCCATCATCACCAGTTGCTTATAAATCAGCCCAAGAAGCAAATGGGATTTCCAGTGTCAAGGTCAATGATACTCCTAAACCAAGTTCAGTAGCAACACAAGAAACTTCAAGTCTCCCCTCTTCCCCTAAAACTTCCCATCCAGTTATCAGCACTACTGTGAAGAAGCCTCTTGGTGCAAAGAAAACTGGGAAAACAGGTGGCCTTGGTGCTAGAAAACTTGCTACAAAAGTAGGATTCTCTTTCAGCTCTATGAACATATAGTTTGATCGACTGAAGTATCTTCTAAATAGGTCGTATTTGGATTCTTGGGATTTGCATAACTGTCGGGTGGCTTATCTTTTGGTTTTACGACTTTGTTGATTGCAGCCAAGTGAAAACCTATATGATCAAAAGCCTGAAGAACCACCAATTACAGTTCCTTCCTCTACTACCAGCACCCAAAAAGCTGGCACGTCGTTTACATCTCGCTTTGAGTATGTAGATAATGTCCAATCTGCTGAGG
Organism: Erythroxylum cataractarum; assembly: GCA_024703695.1. Taxonomy (NCBI): domain Eukaryota; kingdom Viridiplantae; phylum Streptophyta; class Magnoliopsida; order Malpighiales; family Erythroxylaceae; genus Erythroxylum; species Erythroxylum cataractarum. Next base: position 19,301,398 of record JANJEY010000005.1, on the reverse strand, counting down.
TAATTTCCAGTGGTCCCCAAGTGATTAGCCATGTATCTCCACCAAAGTCATCAAGCTTCTTTGCCGAATTTGGAATGGATGGTGGTTTCCCGAAGAAAGGGAGCTATAATTCTTCAAAAGTTCAAGTAAGTGATGTGCCCTTATTATTTGTATGAAGAAGATATTTTAAATATTTTTTTAGCGTATATGACCAAGAAATAGGTGTATACTCTTAAATGTTAGTAACTTCTAAGATACAAATAGCTGGTGTATGAAAGGATTCTGGAGCTTATTATTTTACATATTAAATTGATTTTGGTGATATACTAAACAAGTTAGTGCTCATATGATAAGGATTATATTTTTGGACTCTGTGTACAATATTGGCAACTGATTATTTGCATAATGTGGTTCAATCTTTATCAAATTGACCTTGCTCGATTTGGATCCCACACTTATTTTATGGCTTTATTCTTATGAAACAAACAGAAAATATGTTGGATTGATGTATTAAGGTTTGAAAACAATTATTGGACTATTATGAGCCTATTCTTAGGAATTGGGGGGTTGGACCATTCTGCATAAATAATCTATTCATAAAACTCTTAAAGTTTTAAGTTGGAGAGTAATGGGACATTGTGATCAGTCTAGCAAAAATACATCAAACTTGAAATGGCCGAAGTAGCCTCATATAGCCATGGTGTTGAAATTGCTGTTGAGATTTGATTTGTGAGCTTGGTGCAATCTGCTTGTTTTGCCAGTAGTCTTTTTTTGAAGTCCTCTGAGTGAATTTGGGCTTGTTTCGATTTTGCAATGAGGTTCACGCTTTAGGCGTCAATTTTACTGGTCTTGTAACAAATTTCGTGTGTTTAATGCTTTGTTTCTATGTACGGATGTTGTGTGATGTTCCCGACAGGTTCTTAATTGGTGCATTACAATATTATTTGATTTTCGAAACTCAGGGGACTAGTAAGCAATATAATGAGCTTTGACTGATATTGGCAAGAGTGCAAGACCTGGTTAGAATATATTCACTTAGACAAATAAAAATAATGAAACCATGTTATGGTAGACTTAAGCATGACCAGTTATATAAATGAAGATAGATTGGTTTTCCCATTCAAACTCAAACGTAAAAGGAAGATTTTTCCATTTATTACAGTAATTATAGCACGTCAAATATGATGGTCTAGATGGTTAAAGACATGTATAGCCCCTCATTTTCCTCTTAGATAGTGATTGGTCTTTTGAAACTAATAAAACTGTAATCAATATTTGGACTCAGTTGCATGTGGCCATTTGGTTCTTGGTCTATTCTTGTGAGATTCTGCCATATGGGGGTGGAATAAGCCCGAAATCCTGCAGTGAAGTGAAACCTTTTCTGGACTGTATTAAAGCCATATCCTTTCATAATACTTGGAATGTATCTGTTTTATTTTCTTTATGCTGTCTTTAATTTGTACCATTAGGTATCTTCGAATGTTATATATTATGTACATTGAAGCTGATTCTGATATCAAGCTTAGTATTGTACAAGTCATATGTTAGTGTTATTAGCTGGGATCTCTGTAGTAATGCCACTTAAATTTCTTTTGGCTAGCATTTGGCTTTCTTTTTCTTACATCTTGTTTTTACAGATTACTGAGACAGATGAAGCAAGGAAGAAATTCTCAAATGCAAAGTCAATCTCATCAGCCCAATTTTTTGGCGATCAGAATAACGCTGATATTGATACTCAAGTTTCTTTGCAGAAGTTCTCAGTATGTTCTCTTACTGCTTTTATTTGGGATTAGTTCATTGTAATTATTTTCACTGATAGGTTTTGAGGATTTTTATCCATAACATGTTCTTCGTAAGTTAAGGTGCTGAGTAAAAGAAAGTGGACAGCTTGGTAATTGTATTAAAAAGTTGTGAAATTAATCAGAATCAAAGCTAAGGTGTTTGGTAAATCTGTTGATTAATTAATAGATATATAATTGCTAACAAGAACAAATAATATTATCAATTACAAAAAAATATTTATTTATTAAATAATCATGTAAAGACACAATAGAAATAGAATTATTGTTTGTTATAGAACCATCTTTTCTCAAACCGTAGTTTGGAAAAAAGCATGTAAAAGGTGCTTTTAATACCGTGGTTTTGAGGGGGTGCTTTTCCAGATTGTGATCTTGAAAATATTAATCAAACATTTTAAGGTTTACTTGATGAAAACTTGCAACTCTCAAATGCAGACCTAGAAGCAATCTCAAGCACCATATTATTCCTCTCCTTTTAGTTTATGCTTTGGGAACTCGTTGACAGCATCTTCAGTATTTGAGATATAAATAACATGCTAATCCTCATCATAGATCTCATACGTGCACGACGAGAATCCACCTTCACATAGTTTTTTGGTAATTTTGTGTATTTCTTGCAGAGTTCATCAGCCATCTCTAGCGCTGATCTGTTTGGTCATAGCAATGATCAGGCTTCCATTGATGTTGCTGCTAGTGACCTCATCAACCGCATTTCCTTCCAGGTATGCAATGTGATTTTCTGTGCATACACTTGATATATATTATTTCTTAAGTTGGAAGCTTGCAATGGGCCCTCTTTTTTCCCGTTCTTGGTTGGCGCCATGTATTGATGAGTGGCATATCCTTGTGTTCTACCCATTTCAGGCACAACAAGACATATCTTCACTTAAGAATATTGCAGGAGAGACTGGGAAGAAGCTTAGCTCCTTGGCGTCCACCTTAATAACTGATCTGCAGGACAGAATGCTGTGATGCTGATGAGTTTTATGTTTGAATGTATCTGTGCTTGTTACATTACTTGCGGGATATTTGTAAAATTCTTTTAGAAGAAAAATAAGATTTAAGACTTTCCAGGTGCTTATTATTTAGTAGGACAGTGTAAAGAATCATATGATTTAGTATCTCACACAATAGTTGTGTATTTTGTAAACATTAACCGGTTTCTTGCAATGAATAACCATGATCCTAAATGTATGTAGTATTGCTCCAGACAGCTAAATGGATTATTTCACCTTCACCTTGAACTTGTATCTTTTCTCAATATGCATTACTTGTTTTTTGTTAGAGGGAGAGTTTTAAAGCAATCGGTAAAATTATTTTTTAACTTCCGCTTTCTTGAAAAACTCTTCAATCTCTTCAACATTAGGAACCTTAGTAAGGTTACCTTCTTCTACTTAAGTTGCCCCTTCCAATGCTTCGAACTCGAGCACTATGACACCTAATTCCTCTTAGAATAGGACTAAACTCTTTTAAAGTCAAGTGGTAGGAGATAACTCAACTTCTGAAAAGTTAAAATTCTTTTCTCTTTATATCAACAATGACAAGACAGTGGTAACTTTGCCTTTGCATGTTTTCTAGGCTGAGGCAACTAACTAGTTCACCTCTCTAGTAAGTTCTTCGTAGGGAAGTGATCAACTTTTTTCATGCTATAAATGTGGTATCTTACTAATTAGACCAAGTTAGGACCAGAGAATATTTATATGAATGAAGAAGATATATGAGTTTAATAATGAGACAAACCTAATAAAAGTGTTGGAGGCAAGTTGATGGCACATACAAGGGAAGTTAATAATCTTTTACAAGTGAAACTACAAGATGATGCTAGTAAAACAAATGATGGAGAAGATTGCAATGCAGGCTTACTTTTATAACTTATTAGTGGAATATTGGTCTATATTAGGATCGAGTTGTGTATCTAGATCAATTGAAATCTTTGATTATCTTGATGACTATACTGCATAACTTAAAATGTTAAATTATGCAAGAATAGTTATAGAAATTGAGTTGGATAAGGAACCATAAGTTTGATGAAGATGAATGATATTGATGAATTAAAAGAGACAAAAGTAGAAACTATTTAGTAATGAAAACTTTCAAAACCCTAAACATCCAAATATGAAGACCTACATATAAGAGGATTGATACTGAAGAATACGTTGATTTATTGAATTTAGATCAGAACCAGACTAACATGGATGAAGAAAAGGAAACATTGACTCTGAGTTCTAAGCAAGGAAAATAAGGAGAATTGTGCAAAGAATTTGATCAAGATGGAATTATTGTCTAAAATAAAGAGAAGAATAAGATGAAGGAGAAGATTAATGTTAGTATTCCAAATGCATCCTTAGTCCCTCAAAAGTCTAATGAATTAGAATAATAGTTACAACACAACAAGCTTTGTTGTAATTGCGAAATTAAAAAATAAACGTAGGAATATAAAAAAGCTCTATCTAGTATTGCTGAGAATGAATGAGTTATGGTAGTGAAAGAAGATTAACCTTTAATAAGTTCAATCTAAGTATAAGACTTAGATAATCTTATGAATGACATGCAATCATCCAGAACAAATATGTTTTTCAAATTTTAAGTAAAATATTGATGGTAATTTTGAAAGATATAAAATGTACATAGTGACTAAAGGATACGCACATTCTAAGAGATCAATTACGAGAATAAATTATCATTATTTGTTATATGGTTTACATCATTTCGACTTATTCTACCATCAATAATTCAAATGGATCCTCATATACATTAAATGGATGTATAGACTATGTTCTTAAAAGAACTAGATGAATGAATCTATATGATATAACCACAAGGTTTCATTTAAAAAGGTCAGGACAATTTCATACTCAAATTGTTAAAGTCATTCTATGGTCTTGCATAGTCACAAAGTAAGTGGTCTATTTCATTAGTGTTATAACCATATCATATGATTTTAGTATGATTGGAAAATACCACTTAATACGTGTTAAAAGGTCCAACAATAAATGTGCAATTTTATCGTTTCATGATGATGATTATTTTTGGTATCTATTGACAATAAGTAGTTTTTCATGAGAATAAATAAATTGGCTATCAAGCATGAATAAAATGGAGAATATGCCTAAGGCTGCCTACACTTTTGCAGTTATAATCGCTAAGTATCATTTAACTAGAGCTTTTTTACTGTTATAAGCAACATATATCTCAATTTAATACTTGAACAATTTTTGTTTGCATGAAAGTAAAATGTTTTTTTGATGCTACTTACTAAAGGTGAGCACATAAGCAATATGTAATATCCACGAATGCCATAAACAAAATACAACATAAAGATGATTCTTTATTTTGAAGAAACCAATAGTCTCTTGCACACTATATTATGTATGAACAAGTACATTGAAAGATTATAATAGAAAACTCAAATTGTTTGAGTTATGTAAATATAGTGCCCTGGAAAGCAAGTGTATTTACATGTAACTTTATCTTCTTCAGTTACAGTTTTGTAA
>JANJEY010000005.1:19283055-19296026 GCA_024703695.1 Erythroxylum cataractarum | reverse complement strand
TTTATCTTGTTCTTGGTTTTATTATCCTTATACCATATCATGTATGGATTAGCATGTTGATTTGGATATATTGCTTCTGCTGAAAAATGATTTCTTAAAAAGTTTTGAAATCTATCGTTTCTCCAAACTAAGCATGCTTTCTTTTTCATATTCAACACAAATATCATTATCAAATCAAACACATAGGTATCAAATATAAATATGTCAAGGACATAGTATAACAAAAAAGAAATGAATATGTCTAGTGACTATTTATGATACTTGTTATTAATGATAATAATTTGTTTGTCATAGAATATTTGATACAATATATGTTTAATTGAGAATTAAAAAACATTTTCTATAATAAATTTTAAATAAAAATTCAATTTTATAAATATGAGAATGATCGATTTTAAATTAAGCTTTTTATTCTAGTGTGAATGTTAAATGAGCATTGAACATTCAATTCTTGATATAAGAAGTATGTTAGACAGATATGAGATAACTTCCCTCATAGGTGATCACCTCCATTATTTTGTAGGAATGGAGATGAGAATAGTTTTTAAGTAATTTATTTAGGTAATAAGCGAGAGTTCAAAGCTTAAAGCACTAATGTCAATGTGAAGTACATTGAAGTGTGTAAAAGGATATTAGTAATGACAAACATAAAGAAATGATTTGTTCACCCAATCTATCTTAATGTGAAAAATGTGAGTTTTGAATGGTGGATTAAATAAATAAATGAACTCAATTTAAGCATTAATTATACATGAACTATAATCTGTATGGTATTGAAGAAAAGACATACATTTTAATAAAAGAGAGTTAATATTGTAACATATGAATCATACCATTTGAGTATTTTTGAACAATAAGGATAATATAAGTCATATTCTCAACTTATATTGTATAAGGATCCTTTAAGGCTATATGCATCTCAAATTTAAGGTACCTTTTTTACTGGGGTTCTAACCCTATAGAATTTTATTAGAAAATTATGATTGATTCAATATAATGGGATATTCTAGAAAAGAGAATCAATTTGATTCAAAGGATTACAAAATAAAGAAGATCATTTCAATTCTAAGTTTGCATCAAGATGTATTCAAAATGCCCACCTTCTATATAACAGGTAATACGAATACAAAATAATTATATAATGAGAATGACATGATGATTGATTGAATAAATAATCTCATAATATGTTAGCCACATGAAATATAAGACTAGTATGAGTAATGCATAATCATTTTCTTTATGGTCAATTAACTTTTTTGTGAGTAGGAGATGATAGATAAGTACACATAATATGTTAATAATATGAAACTTTGTAATTGTAAATGTCACAACTATTAGAAAATCATATATAAGATATGATTTGCTATAAGAATAAGTGGATTGAAAAACAAAAAATTTGAAATCACTAAAAAAATTGTATAGAAATGGTTCTACAAGTTTTAGGGTTCTACAAATCTCTTATCGTATGTATTATAACAAAAATTCCTATATGATTTTTGTTCGATTAGTGATACAAGTACAAATACAAAATATTTATAATGATAATGAGATGATGATTGATGCAAATCTGTTATCGAGTATATTATCTACAAATGAAAATTTTCTAGGAGTTTATGCGGACTTTAATCCTGTAATAAGAAAATTATCCGACGCTTACACCATTATTCCTTAGTTAGGAAACTACTTTTTAAACCTTTGCACCAAAGTGTCTTATATAACCAATTACATTAATTGAGACTAGCTTTATTGAAAACCTATAAGACAATTTTCCTTTCTAATGCTTATAGTCTCTCCAACCTTAGACTCGAACCCTAATGTACCCCCTCCAACGGATTTTCTTCTTCCTGTAGTCAACCAGACACTTTTATGGAAACAAGTTGTGGGGATGAGTAGGGAGCAGCATTACACTACTCTCCTCTCAAAATGGAGGAAGGAAAATGTAATGGCTCCTGATATTCAAGTGTTGAAAGGTGGTGTAAAAGCTTGGAAGTCAACATTAGTTGGATTCTTCTAAAGAAAAGAATATTATTTTTTATTATAAAGGAATAGGCAATTAAAAGTTGGAGAAATAAAGGGATGAATGAGGTATTAATGTTTATAAGACAAACTAATATTGTTTAAATTTGTCAAGCTAATGCCAGAGAGGTTTTGGAAGCTAGAGATTGGCATATATAGAGTCAGCCTTTGTTTCTGCAACCTTGGAAACCAGGTCTAAGTTTAGATAATGTAAACTATGAACAAATTCGAATATGGATTAACTTACATGGTATCCTACAAGAATACCGATCTATAAAGGGTCTAAGTTCCTTGGCAAGTTATATGGGCATACATATATGCAGGAAAGAAACTACTTCCCACTATCAAAGGATAGGTTATGTGTAAGGAATAAGAATGGAAAAGATTAACATTATTTCATTCTCATCATGCAACTAAGCAAAGGGGACGAGCTTGTGTAGGATTTAATGAAGAATACATATCATTGGAGATCCAAGCCTTAACCTCACAAGAAGAAGTGGATGGACACGGGCAGAAGATTTGTGAAAGTGGATTATAAGGAGCTTGTACACCTAGAAAAACAAAAAGAGGTCAAGAGTTGGACAAATAAAAAAAAAACCTATTGTTGATAGGAGTAGTATCATTACATGTATAAGTAAGGATCCTTATATACGATGAAGACATTTATCCTAGGTTTCATCTCCCAAATATTTAAACCAAAAGATGTTAAGAGGTGTAAAGTGGGAAGAAGCAAAAGGCTATAACAATCGATGAGGGTGTAGGGAATGGTGATGGTGAAAATGATGTTACACCTAACCTAGATGTTGAGATGTTGGAAATCCCTAAGAAAATGGTAGAGGAAGATAGGAGTTTCCATGGGTTTTCAAGAAGGAGAACTGGTAGAAACAAAAGGAATGGAGCTTCTACCAATAAAACAAAATCATGATGAATGTGGTAACATGGAATATCAAGGGTTTCAACAACCCCATAAACATAACGCTATTGAAGATTTCATATATAGCAATAATGTATAGTAGTTATAGGAATTCTAGAAACCAAAATTAGGATTAAGAATTTTGAGAAGCCTAAAAGTATGAGCTTCAAGTGGTCTTTTGTTTCTAATCATGACCATCAATTTCTAGGGAGGGTATGATCAGGTTTAATTCTAAGAAAACTCATATGATAATCCTAAACTCTAGCTCACAACATATAAACACAAGGATCAAATTTATAACAAAATATAGAAACTTGGAGATTAACTTTATCTATGGGTCTAACTTTGAGCTTCAAATGAAGGAATTATGGAGAAAACTGAGGCTAAAGGCAATTTTAGCCTCAAAAACTATTTCAAGGACTTCATGGATTGCATTGATGCTATAGGAGCTATTAATCTTAGCATGGAAAGTAATCTCTTCATGTAGTCAAATAAACATTCTAGGAATTATCACATTAGGAAGAAAATAGATAGAGCCTTGGTAGTAGTCTTAATGAATCTCAGTATCTCTGACCATAGTCTAATAATGGTATGGAATATTTGAGAATGTTAAAAAGAAGTTCCTTTTTAGGTTTAATTATTATCTAGTCAGCAATGAGGGTTTCTTAGAGGTAGTTGTAAGAAGGAAGGAGAAAAAGGTTTAGGTTGAAAAAGTTGGAATGTATAAAGGAAGAGCTTAAAATTTTGAAAAATAACATATGCAATGATACTTTGTTTCCAATTGGAACAGACCAAGGGAATCTTGAAGAATGTCCAGAACTCTTTATACAAGAAACTAAGAGATGAATGGTGATTAGAACAAGAGTAAGCAATTATGGAAGGTTACACTAAAACATTAAAGGATCACTTTTCTCTTCTTAAACAAAGATAGAATATATTGTTTGTAAAGGGATGATAGAAACTCTAAATTCTTCTTTTGCTCAATCTTAGTTAAAAGAAACATAAAAAAGATCAATGGTGTTTGGGATCAACAAGGTAATTATATTTCCTCTCTGGGCATTGAAAGAGAAAGCTTAGGAGTATTTTGAAAGAATTATAGAGGAGTAGGTAACTATCAATACCAACTCCCTGGTTCTGAACTCAGTAAATTCTAAGCAGTTTTTAAGAGAAATAAGTGAGGCCTTAACAACCCCTTTCTAAGATAAAGATATAGAACATGTTATGTTTGAATTGTAAGTTAAGAAAGACACAAAACCAGATGGTTTTAATGGATAATTCTAATATAAGGCTTGGTCATAATTAAAGATTTGGTTAAAGAGCTTGTTTTAGAAATCTTCAAGTTGGATTATTCCTAAGCTCCTAGCTAAGATATTCAAGAAGGTGTTGCAATATCTAGTGAATCCAATCCATTCTTAGAGGGGTACACAAGGGATAATATCCTATTATTTCAGGGGTTATTTAGAGGATATTATAATAAGAAATACCCTACTAATGATGCCCTAAAGATAGACATCCACAAAGCATATGATTCTTTGAGTTGGGACTTCATTTAATTGGTTCTGGAAGCTTTTAATTTTCCTACTAAGTTTAGTAATTGCTTACCTATATGTTTCATTACTCCACCTTTCTCAATTTTGATAAATGGGAAACCTTCTCAATAGTTTCAAGGAAGGAAAGGAATCAAGCAAGAGGACGCTCTTTATCTTTATATTTTTGTCTTTCGTACAAAAGTACTCTCAAGGTTACTAAACCATAGCATAACATCATTTTTTACTTTTAAATTTCATAACAAATGCACGATACCAAGAATCTCTCACTTACTATTTGCAAATGATCTTTTAGTGTTTTCCAAAGCTCAAAAGGAATCCTTAAAGCTAATTATAGACACAATTCAACTAGTCAAGCCATAAAATCAATAGACAAAAGATATTCATCCTCCTATCCAAAAAAGCTCTTAACATGGCAACAAGACTCTCTAGCTTAACTTGTATGTAGGCGAAGGAGTCTTCCTTTATATATCTAAGAGTACTTATTGCTTCTAGGAGGTTATTGTTTGAGGAATGTATGTCTCTAGTAGAAAAGATGATCAAATTATAGAGTAACATTTGCATATACTATGCTGATAGAGTATTCCTAATCAAGGTAGTAATCAACTCTACGCATGCGTATTAGAGCTCACACTTTAACTGTTCTAAAGGTCTTATTAAACCTGCAATTTATGCGAGTTGGTCATAGTAATAAAAGGTTCAGAGCGAAGGTAAGCTGGAAATAGGTTTGTGATGATAAGGAGAAAGCAGGGCTAGACATAATACTCGTTAAGATATGTAGTAAGATTTTTATAGAGAAGAAAATCTAAAAAATATTAGTTCACAAAGAGTTCGTATGGGTTCAATGGATTCACGAATATTATCTCAAAAGTAATAGTTTGTGGGAAGTACATGCGAGTTCAAGAAGATCTTTCTTTTTCAATCAGTCAATAAGGAAAAGAGTTATAATACAAATAGTATTAAGTGCATAGTCCAAAATGGTAAGACAACCTTTTTCCATTTTGACAATTGGTTCAATATGGGTGTAATCCATGATAATTAGATAATGAGGGAAGTGACAAAAGTAAGCATTTGGGTAGGAGATAATGCAAGTAAAGATGTCCATCAGGATTTAGTTCATATTATCCCTTATTATAATCCTAACAATAGGAAACTCGACTCCTATAGATGGGTTCAACATTACTCAAAGGAGTTTCCTAACTCATCATATGGGAAACAAATTGGAGGTATAGGGAGGAATGTGCATTGCAGAAGCTAATATGGAATCAATTCCTGCCCTTTAAAATTGCATTTTTTCTATAGCTGATGCTCAAGGATGGGGTGCTTACTATAGTTTGGGTACAATTCTTAAACTTAATGAATAGATACCCCTCATGCAAAAGGCTGTGGGAGAGCGTAGATCATGTATTTTTTGAATGTCACTATACGAAGGAAGTCTGGAAGCAGAGTATAGAAAGGGTCTTTAATAACATTGATAAGGTGAAATGGAAATATTAGGTGAATTGGCTAGTCAATGGAGGTCAGCATTATAGAAAATCGACTAATGAAAACCAGGGAGGATGTTAGTGCAAGAGAGAATTGATGATAATAATAATGAACTTGTTTTAGTGCAGATCTCGATTCTCTCACTATATGTTGATGTAGCAAACAAGAAGCACAAGATCTCTCTTCGGCAACCTTGTTTGCCAAATTAGGGCCTAATGAGAGGCGTACAAAGGAAAGTTGAATCAGAACATATGTAGTACAGATGGAACTTTGTGAATGAACATGTGTGGAGTCATTAGTCTGAACTAATATGTAGCTAAAAATGACTCGTAACTTTTTATTTCTTAGCCAAAAAACATGAATTTTTGCTTGTAAGGGACTTTAATGCCAAACATGTAATCACTTTTTATGAGTTTTTAAATTCAATTTTGTTTCATTAAAAACAAAGCAGACGAGGAATTAATACTCCCCACGTAGCAAAACCACCACAAAAGTTTGATTTTTTAGGAAAAATTTAGTTTTGAGTTGTGAGCAAAGGGAGCGACAAAACGAGATCCTCTACTCTATTATGACATGTTTGGTTGAGTAGAATAACTATCCTATTATTGGTGCATTCTTAATGAATAGTTATTCCTTTGTTTGGTTAAAAAATAATATACATAATAACTAATATAAATTTTAATTATTTCTACAATTTTAAAAATAGCTAAAAATATCTTCCTTGTCTTTGCCTATTCCGTTAAATGTGAAATAGGAAAAGACAACTTTTCTCCCTATTATTATCATTATTATTATTATTGTTGTTATTGCTATTGTTGTTGTTATTATCAATAATTTATTATTATTATTATTATTATTATTATTATTATTATTAATTTTCTTGTTATTATTTTAAATTTTTTATAATAAGAAGAAGAAGAAGAAGAAAATTAATAATATTATTATTATTATTTTATATAATAAGAAAATTAATAATAATAAATATGATAATGATGATGATGATGATAATAATAATAATGTTGGCGGAAAATATAATTGAATATTTTAATTCTTTTGTTAATTATTCTTTATTATCTCAAATTTATATTTTCAAACTAAATATTGACATACATCATTATTAAAAAAATTTAAAAATAAATTAAACTAAATAATACTCATTTTATTCTATTTATTTATTTATTTTATTCTTAAAAATAATCATTTTATTTTGTATCTATTCCAATAGATGAACCAAACACTTATATTATACCATTATCCAGTATTTACAATACTCAGCATTAATCGATAGAGCCGATATTATAAAAAAAATATTATTCCAACACAGTATTATCTGTGAAAGGCTATTGGTTAAGTCGTTGGAAAGCAAAAGGAGGCAACAGTGTAATTTGCACCTGATTCACTAATCTGAACTGCGTTAACTGTTCAATTTAGATCTATAAATCCTGTATCTCCCAAAAACTGATTAGATCAACCATATACCAAAACAATTCACCGCAGAACAGTCACGCTGTGCGTGGATCTATTGCGACTAGAAGGACTAGCTCTTTTACAAGGAGATGATCCTAGCTTTCTCTTCTTGTCATTTTTCGGAAGCATGGCAGCCAAAAGCTTCATGGACCTTGAATTAGGCATCTGCCTAAGGTATCTAGTAGCTTCTCTTATCTCTGTACCCTCAGATGCCTGAACTGTAGGTCTCTTCAAATTTACTTTATTCTCCTGTTTTAGATGATCTAGTGGGATGCGATATCTGGGCCCTGAAAATATGCATCAAGTCGATTTCAGACTCTATTCTCATATTGCACGTAATTAAAAAGGATTTTGATAGAACAAAACTTCACCTGGTGACCCCACTTTCACGTTTTGACGCTTCAGGCTGATTGGTGTACTTAGGTCAAGGCCATCATTTCTTTCAGATGTATGACTACCCTCATTACAGTTTTCTTTACCAGGAGATTGAGCTACAAATTCGTCCTCTTCAGAAATCGCATTATGGCAATCATCTTTTCCATGTGGAATGGACATATTAAGCATGGGATCATCAACTTGAGACCCGCTCTCTCTTGTTTCATCACGGGTCTTTTGAGAAATTGCCACCGCCATTTCATCCATGGTTCCGTTGTTTTGAGGCTCAGCAAGAATTGTTTCTGCATATATCTTGTCCGTAGCAACAGCAGTTGAACCGCCCATGCTACTATCAATATTTGCTTCACTAAAACAAGTGCATTCACGGTCCAAACTATCCAGAACTGACTTGGGTGAAGTATTTGAGGAGCAAGGATCCAGGCAAAGCTTTTGTGAGTCCATCAAATTCGAAAACCAGGGTGTACCCTCTTTGGCATAAAATAAGATATAGGCAGCTTGAGATAGCACATGCTCTTCTTGAAACTTAGTAACCTGCTAATTACGAAGCATTCTGTTAGAAAAATATACATCAACAATCAAATTGAAGAGGAAGAAAAAATGAAGAAGACAACAGAAATATCACTGTTGAATACCAACAAATATGGATGCATTGATGACTCTTTGAATTGATTAGACACAACTTGTTCGGGGAAAATGTCACAACACTCCAACAAATTGAAGCAATTATACATAACGCAAGTTTGAATTCATGTTTAAAATTATTTCCAGCTCTACGGCAATCATATAGGTATCAGCATTTCAATTCTTTAACAAGAATAATGATCAGTAGCCAAGCAAAAGCTGAACCTCCCTAAACTTACCATTGAGTCGTCCAACTCATGCCATGTTTCTGGACATGACCGTATAAAGCAAAAGTAATGTCCAGAAGTAGGAGACATCCCCTGGTGAACCACAATGCCATATAGATGATACTTCAAGTCCACCTTTTAGAACGAAGTGAACAAATATTCCAAGTCAATAATCATCATATATAGATTAGCAAGGCATTAACAGGAATATGTATTTTGCAAGGAACATCTTGGTATTAACTTCACACTGTTTTCTTGGACAAATAGAATGTGTCTTCCATGACAGTAATGTCTATTAAAATGAAAATAGCATCCAGTTTGACATTTGTAATTATGGCAACCATGCCTATTCCTTGATTGCCATTACCACAATACTTAAATAGTGGTTAACACTTCTTTTGATTAACCAATTAACTCACATCATCCTCTTCACCGTAATTAGTGTATGGCTTCATGTTTAACTCCAATGGGAACTCTACTCGCTTGCCAATCTTCTCAATAGATAACCCATCAGTCTTAAATCTCTTCAAATGCATAACAGCAACTGAAGGAACCTGGTCCAGCTTAAGTTGTTTCTCCTTTGAAGTTGCTTCCTTGCAGTTCTCACACATAAACTTCGATTCTGGATCTTCAATTTTTTCCACCTTGGTAAAAGATTCCAAAGCACTTTGAAGAGAGTCCACATGTTCAATCTCCAAACTCAGGTCAATAAGGGGCTCATATTTATCTGAACAGTACCCGCAATTGCAGCAATGCAGCTAAATTTCAAATAATAAAAAAGTGAATAAAAAGTATTAGTAAAAGCATAACAGGGCCTTAGAAAAAGCATCTTTGAAGGGGAAATGTAAAACAGATTTGGAAAAGAAAAAAAATCCTTCTAGAACAGTTTGTAAGATGGTACACTGAGTAGAAATATAACAAAAATTGAATGGTTTGTACCCAGTATACCTTGCTTACAAGACGACCACCAAATACTTGCTGAACGATGTTAACATGTTGGGATGATGAACCAGCCCAAGTTCCATTCATATTCAAACAGCATCTCTCAAGTCTGTCTAATAGGCATTGAAGAAATTCATGTGCATCTTCCTGTTGGTATCGGTGGAAACTAGGCGAAATATCTAATTATTCACAGGTCAAGAATAAACAACAGTTATTTGAAAATTCGTATCAAATAGGGCCCCAGCAAATTATTATATAGAAACAATGACAAACAAGAAATAAACTTTAAAAGCCATAGATCAAGATGGTACATTATCATGCAACACATTTTTGCATATAGCCATAAAGAGAAGGATACAGTTCAGATTGGCTACAAGTTTTGAAGGTGAAACAGTATTCCCAGAAGAAGCTATTGAATTTTCAATATGACCACGAAGGAAACAGATAATACAGAACTCTGCACGATCACCTGAAAGTATCCAGCTCCCAGACAGTGAGTCCAAAATCAAATTCCAGACAGATAAGCAATAACATAGATGCGAGTGAATACAGAATAAACCAAGTTATATAGACAGTATGCTTACAGGGCATCACATGATTGCAGGAACGAAGAGCCTTAACCAATGGCACAGTATGCGTAAAGCATTGCAAGATTGCATTGACAAAGCATGTGTTACCAAGATTGAAAAGACCCGCTCCCTGGAAAACCAAAACAAAGACCAGAGACAAGAGGTCAACAACCTAACACGAAACAAGAACAAGATAAATTACACATCCAACAGAACATACCACTGCAGCATGTCCAATTTCCCTCATTGAAAATGAGAAACCTGGAGGCCCATCTTCTTTGTTCTCTTGATTCGACAAAGGCCATTGCACTCCCGACTGGCACCATTGACTATCATCAGAGCCCCTTTCATCATTTTTTCGGATATCAAAAGGACGATCTTCAGCATCATGAAAGCTTCTCCCATCGGAATCTTCATTGCATCTCATATCCAATTGATGTGAAGGACTTCCCTCGGGTTCTACTTGCATCGTTGAACTAAGCTCCTTATGTAGCTTCTCGTTAGGTAGACGAAGAAGGGCACAATCATCCGATTCAGTTGATGAAGATGGTGAGGAGCCAGCTCCATTAGACGACCCAGAAACAATAGATTCATACTCTAGGATTTCAACTGGTCTAGAGACCAAATCATCTTCACCTCCATCATTCTTTACTGAATACACTAGAGATCCAACCGACTCAACATTAACAGAGACAGGTGATTGGTTACGAGACGAACACCCACCTAGGGTTTCTAAAGACTCGCAGGTGACAAACCCATCTAGGGTTTCGGCAGAATCAGAAGTAATACCTGAAATTGTCGCACGTTGCATAGGAATCGAATCGAGGCCCGATTTTTTCGTAGCCATTCCTTTAAACCTCCGAAACTAGGGAAGAAATACCAAAATTGAATTGTGAACCACTCACGGACTGGCTTCGCAAGGTCTCAGTGTTTGAAGATTCTGAAGAGGCATCAATAGTTTCACTTTAAAATTCCATTACTAATGGCAAATTGGAGACGTCCCACTTCAAGTTTGAGCCTTATACAAGGAAATTTATGGAATTGTTTTTATAAGAATAGAGAAGCAAGGAAACGGCAAGAACTAAGAAGGAGCAAACTTGTAGGGGATTTTAATTCGGAAACAGAAGAGGATTTTCGTTGCCAAATTGAGGGGAAGACGATTGAATCAGAGAAGAGAAGGGGAAGTTAAAGAAGAGAAGGGGGTTTTGGCCTTTGGGGGGTTTGAAAGAATACCATAAAAACGAAGTTTTTGAAAAGGGAGGGAAAACTAAACCGCCAATTTTGTGTTCGGAAATCGGAACTCGAATATCGACAATGGGATTGGGGACACACGTAATTCATATTTTATAGTGTTCACTCCAGCCTAAAATAAAAATAAACTCTCAAAGAAATTGAATGTTATAGATATTTAATTTAATTAATTATTTAACAAATATTTGATATTTTGTTTTTTTTTGGACCAATTTTATAAAATAAATATTAATAAGCATGCAATTTAGCCCAAATTTAATTCAACTCAAAATAGAATAATTTAATTCCAGTTGTTAATATTTTGAATTAAATTTAATTTTTTTAAAATCAAATTTTATATCACAATTTGACAATGACTAAAAATAATTTACTTATAAAGCAAGTAGAAAAGAGTTAAAAAATATATATAATTCTTTTTATTGCGCTTCTTATAGTGTACATTATATTGATATGATGTTGGAAAACATAAGAGATACTAGATACTTTTCTGTCATTGATGAAGTTAGCAAAAGGCAAGAAAATTACCAAGTTCATCTATAATAATGCACAGTCCTGAATTAGATAAGAAAAGATTTCACTAATGTTAGGAATTTATGTCTTCCTATTATTACAAGATTTGCTAGTTTTTGATCACTTCAATGCTTTGTTCTATTGAAGAAGGAATTGGAACAAATGTTTACAAGTAATAAGTAAGTTGCATTTTAATTTATTAGGTCTAATGTTGGATTGGAGATTTCTACAACTATACTTGAAAAATTATAAATTTTCATCCTAATGTCAATTTGTTATCCGAATTTGACAACCTTCAGTAAAAGTACTTCACTACAAGAAAAAAGTTAAATTGCGACGGAATATTACTGACGGTATGAAAACCATTGATATTACCAACGGAAAATGCACATCTGTCGGGAAAGTTGGTTGGTGTTGCGACAGAACATCATTCCGTCACTGAATGTTGTGGAAGATATTTTCCGACACACATTTTGGTCGGTAAAGTGGTCGGTAAAAACGTCTGATTCACACCCTTCATTAATACGAAAACGACATCGTTTTGGTTTAAACCAAAACAACGTCGTTTTGATAAATTAATAAACCCTCCATCTCTTCTCCTTTGTTCCTCTCCCACACGCAACCTTAAACCAAAACGATGTCGTTTTGATAAATTAATAAACCCTCCATCTCTTCTCCTTTCTTCCTCTATCACACGCAACCTTTCATTTCCTTTCTTCTTCCTTCTCCTCCAACGCAGTTGGTCGCCGTCACCTGTCGTTGCCGTCTGTCATTGCGTCGTCGTCATTGTCTCCGACAGGTAAATCACTTCTCCTCCCTCCCCTCTTTCTCCGATACATGTGGATAGGTTATAGTATTATTGTTTTTATATGTAAATGTTTTATTTAATTTATATTTATAAACAAATGTTGATTTATATTTAAATGTTTATTGTTAGAAATGTTAATATATATTTAAATGTTGTAATTGATTCTTATATGTAAATGTTGATTTATAGGTTTTGTAATTGGTAATTATATGTATAGAT
>JANJEY010000005.1:19141044-19153291 GCA_024703695.1 Erythroxylum cataractarum | reverse complement strand
AACGTAGACAGAGGCGAAATTGGGTAGTGTATATCAGATGTACGCGCATCAAGGGTTGATAACCCAATGTGTGTGCATACATCAAGAGTTGATAGCACTGGACGATAGTTGTATCTATGATGCAATTGGTTACCAATTGACTTAAGGTGACTTGTTGGATAAACCCAAGAAGCATCTTTCCACATTTAACATGTCCTTTCAAGAGGACTTGGTCGATCGTAATTGACGACTCTAAATTCTTCCTGCTCTACATTTCAGCTACTAATTTTTAATATATTGCATGGGGTATACGTGTCATTTACTTAAAGGTAAATAGGAATTCTTAAAACATTAAGACTGTGAATAGATGAGTTTTGTTTGGAGAGGATAAGGATTGAGCATAAGAAGTCCAATTAAAAGGTCCATAGGTCTTAAAAGGGTATTTTAGTTTCAAGTTTCAACCGAGAGTAACTTTTAATACAGTGGAGTTTTAGAACTTAATCCTTATCACACATATCAGCGAAAAGTACTTTTTGAACACGATTGCATTGTCAAAATCCATTGTTTTGGCCCTGTTGAAGTTTTTTTTTTTTTTTTTGTAATTTGCTGTTCTTTTTAAGAGTATTGGTATAAATTTCATTGTTAGTTTAGGACTTGTGTTGGGATTATACATGTATTTATGTTTTCTGATATATTAAATAAGATTTACATAATATTTTTGTCTCTACAGTATTTATGTTTTGAAATTCGTCACCAATCAATGAGTGGTTTATAATAAATGAGAAGCTTTCATTTTCAACTTTCTACTTCTTTTAACATGGGAAGCTGAGGTTGGATTGGAAAAGTTTCAACTTAGAAGGAAGGAAAGCTTGGTGTGTAGAGTAGTGTCCAGTGTCGCGGATTGTGGGGCAAAAGCAAAACAATTCTGATTTCTGAGAGAAAGCGTCAGTAAGCAAATCGATACATCACTTTTACAACCCAAAAAGAAAACACTTCGTATAAAGGTAAAAGGCCGAATAAAAATTTTATAAATTAAAGTTAATTTGATTTCTCTGGCACTGGCTGTTTTACGATTTATCTCAACTAATCAGAAAACGACGGCATCACGTGCGGTGCAGGGCTGGGCAATGGGCATCGCCGTTAGCACCACATGAGTTAGTTGTTCTCTCAAGCCCCACGTGGACGTGGGTCCACATCATTAGTTGTACTTTTTTATTTTCTTCAGAAGTAGTTTTTTAGCATCCCCTTTACTTGTTTTTTTAATGGTGCGAATCGATGCATTATCCGGTAAGTATAAGGGGTGAATATTCGGGGTAATTCAGGCCTAATTTTTATTATTCGGGTCTTGCTTGAATTATTCAAAAAAAAATTCATCTTATCCGGCCTGAACCCGAAATTTCATTACCAGAATTCAATTATCCGAAATTTTGTTCGGGGAAAGCCCAAATTATCCTAAATTTTGTTTGGTTCTTTTTCAAAAATTACACAAAATAACTAAATACTTGAATTATATTTCCATATCTCAACAAATAGTTGAATTCACTAATAATATAACCAAATATTTAAATTAATTAGCATAATTAATATGTTAATTCTACAAGAAAATTAAAGAAATATATTTTCATAGTTTTTTAAAACCTAATTCGGGTAATCGGACCGGGCCGATTACCCGAATTAGGTTTAAAAAAATTATGAAAATACATTTCTTTATTTTTCTGAATTTTTTTGGAGTTACTCGTCCCGATCTGAAAATAATTCAGGTAATACCTGTCCCGACTCGAATTACCCGAAATTTAATATTTTCTTACCCGAATAATACTCACCCCTAGTAAGCACGCGCTTGAGCTTTAGAAACCAAGACATTTATTCTTGATTTACTAGAAAGGTAGAATGTACATATATACATTATCCCACTTTTAGAATAAACCTTAGAACATTTTAGCATAGGTGTTATAGAAATAAAGAAGCATTGATTAAAATAAATTCATTCATGAGAAATAAATAACTAAGATATAAGACAGACAGATGGCACGGAATATTTAGGCACAGGTGATTTGATTTGAAGGGCTAAAAGAGTTGCGTTCGCCAGTGGTTAATAGTCTTAGAAGCAAGGTTTTAAAGCTCGGATCGGACCGGTCGATCCGACCGGTCCGATCGGTGACCGGTCGGTGGTCCGGTCTGGTCCATACCTCAAAACCGATCTCTAATTGGACCGGTGTGAACCAGTCAAAACCGGTCAATTGACCGGTTTTGACCGGTCGGACCGGTTCGTTAATTTTTTTTTTATTTTTATTTTTAATTTTTTTTAATATTATATATAATTAAATATAATTATTGCATAATTATTGCATCACACCGGTTAGACCGGTAGTTAAACCGGTCGAACCGGTCAAACCAGTAACCAGTAAAGCCACCAATTTAATGACCGATCCGGGTTTTAAAACATTGCTTAGAAGTGTCAATCTTACATATATTGCATGCAATGCTACGTACCACTAACAGAATTTGCGGGTTCCCCAAATAATTATGACTCCTTTAGCCATTGTACTTCTTAGTTCATCATTATACCGATCAGATTGCTTGTTATTTGGACATGGGAATTTTCAGAGAGTCATCTTCCAAAGGAATCAAACGGATGCTTTTTCATCATTCAACTCCAGCAATAATATAATTAAATGAACCAAAAGTATTCATATTATATAAAGAATGTGCTATAAAATCTATGTGTTACTCAAGCCACAAATGTATCTATTTTAATGATTTTATGTAATTAACGAATTGAAATCTTTTTCTTAGGATTGACCGTTTGCACACATTATATTCTTATACTTAAAATTTCAATACTCATTATGAGCAAGTTGTTTCTGGGTGTCTCACACCGTAGAATTAGTTTTTATTTTCAAACTAATTTAGAGAATTTATATATAAAAATTTAATTGTTATGCATATTATTCAATCTTTATCATTCTTAAATATCCTGTTTCACTCCAATCTACGCAGATTTAAATAATTAGATTTAGGCATTAAATAACTAAGTATATAATATATTAAAATAATTAAAAATATAGATTATATTACTCATTCTTATAATTTATTTTTTTCCAGTCAAAAGGATTCGCTTTAATTACTTATGTCAAATGGATAGTTAATTTTTTAGATTTTGAAAGAAATATCTAATACATGATTTAATGTTTTTTAATCATCCATGTTATTTGTAGTGATGAATACACTACTTCCTCACCAAGGGATCATTGATTTATTCTAAATATCTAAAAGTATATAAAATACTAGAAATACCTTGCTTAGGTATAATTATCTAGTATTAACTTAAATATAATGGTAAAAAGATGTAATATTAATTTATTAACAATCAGAATTGTATTTGATAATACACATCCTTATACCTACTTAAATAGAGAAGTTATTTATGGTAAATTCACATTTATTAACATCCAAAATTAGTCGTCTCAATCATTGTAATATTGAACATAAATAAAAGCAACATAACGAGGTGGATGATTGTTTCTAGCGTCCGTGACATTTAGTATTTTGATACTTAACTTTCCTATTATATCAAATAAATATATTTTCTTCATTATCTATCTTTAAATTTTGTCACCACTTTTTTTTAATCGTAAGGATAGAATTTTGAGTTCTCTAGTCACCTTTTAAAATTGATGTTAGGTATTCATAACCACTTCCACAAATATAGACCCCACAGTATGAGGAAGTCAAAAGGATAATACTAAGAAAGTGAATTAAAAATATTTATCCTCTTAGCAATGTCTCTGTCTGCTCTGATTTTTGTAAACCTCGGTGAATTCAATCATTTAAGATGATGTAAAAGTACAGTTGAGAAACGTTTACGCTAATAAGTAATAAGTGCATGTTTTGGTTGAACTTTACAAAGATAAATAATTACTTTTTTTATTGTAAAAGTTCTTTTCAAATGAATGTTTGATTGTAAAATAAAAAATTATTTTTTAGTAGGTATAATTTTTTTAGCAGTTAAAATAAAACTTTTTAAGAAACTCAAATTTGAAGTTTCTTAAAAAAGTATTTTTTTGAAGTTTCTTAAAAAAGTATTTTTTAGGTAGATTTTTCAGACCAATTAATGAATCTATTTTTTTAATCCCTTTTGTCCTTATGTTTTATACATAATTTTTATATTATCCATAAACTCATCTTCACATTTATTTTTAGATTTATATAATATTATTTGACTTTTTTATATATTTTAATATTTATTTTTTATATTAGTTTGACTTATGTTATAATCCATATAAAATATTTGGTTAGAAATATTTTTATTTATGTTTCATATGGTTTAAAAATATATAATAATTAATATATTGTCCTTTGTATATTATTTAATATACTTTAAATAATATTTATATGCCTAAATAATTTTTATTACAAAATAAAATACAGTTAAAATTAATAAAAGTAATTTTTATTTTTATGTTGTCAAACACTCTACTATATAAAGTCAAATAGTCAATTGATTTATTAAAAAAGCTCTTCTAATAAAAGTTCTATTTATAAAAGTTATACTAACAAAAATTTTACTGATATAAGTTCATCTAAACAAATACTAAGACGACTCTACATGTACTGTTTGAGCCTTTTGGATAATCCAATGCAGAATTATAAATTCCAAGCTAATTATTAATTTTGTTTATAGCGGAATTAATAGAATGCTACATCTCCGTAATCAAAGGGTTGAAGCAATCAAGCTGAATGTGAAGCAACAAAAACAAGTTCTTTGGAGCAAAATTCAAAGAGGGGGATAACGGGGTGTTAATAAAAGTAATGATGTGAAAGGTAGTCTTGAATCAGGAATAAAGTTCAAATTGTCTTAAGTTAATTTGGTTTTAAAATTTGTTTTAATCCTTTTATTTTTTTTTTCATATAGAACTGATAAATTTTAAAAGTAAAATAAAAAATCAAAGTGCAAATATTATAAGGACACTTTAATTAATTGAATTATGTTAACTTGTCATTACAAGATAAAACTAGGTTGTAATTTAATAGAATCCTTATTATAACAACTAAAAAAAGATGAACACCTCAGTCAAATCTTAAATAATAAACAATTAAATAGAACAATATTAAAATTCTTCTTGTAAACTTTGAATTGAAGAGTTTTTATTATTTAAAAAACAAATTGTTTTTTCATTTTTTTTATAACTCAGATCCAGACTGGACTCGATTATCTAGGACTTATAAGTCGCATATTCAGACTTATAGATAGGTAAATTTAGGTATGATCTCAAACAGTATCAGAAGTACCTGTTCTCAAAAAATGAGTCACCTATTAAGAATATTACATCACCTCAAATAGAGGCCGCTCGAACTCACTTCCTTCACATAATCCGCTCCTTCTTTTTATCACTAAGCTACCCTGCGAGCGCCTTGTTTTTCAACTTTTCTGGCATCAAGGGAAGTTGGGGGTGGAAAGTACTAGAGTAGAATTTTCAGAATCGTTTTAATTTTGTCCACAACTTGTATGTACAAAAGACTGGTGATTGAAGGGACCATTCCAAAGGGCCGAGCAGAGAAGACAAGTATGGTGTATGAACTCGGTACCTTCTGCCTGTACATGGCACTCTAACAAGTATCCCAAATTCAAAGCTCATATTGTCTACCTGCATGTTTCCTTCTGTGCACGTTTTATCTTATTCAACCTTTATGATTGCTGTACTTTTGTCAGTTCTAATGATCGATTTTTGTTCTCTATCTCACTAAACAACATCTTAATTGAAATATTTTATGTGATTATTTTTGTACTTTAATAAACATATTTTTCCTGATGACTCCTTTGTGTTGTCAGGTCTATTCAATGTGCTTACTCTTGGGAATGCCACCATATTGCTGACTTCTGTCCTTCGTCTTTGGCTGCCAAAACATGACGGACTAACATCAAAAGTCAAAGAAATTTATTATTTTGAAAGAATAAGTTCGTGTCACCTTCCGCTGTTTGTATATTATTATGACAAATAAAACAACAAACAAAGCGGACTCTTTCGACCAAACTGACTTGAAAATGAATTTTAAGTGATGGTATGTTCGAAATGTCATTGGTGTCCGTATCCCTTTTTCTTCTCTTGTTTCCAGTTTGGTGGTTTATATATATTCCGGAAACAGAGACATTTAAGAAGTTAAGAAAAGCTCATCTTCTTCATGATGACTTGTGCTCTGTGGAGCTGACTAATTCATATTCAAAGGGTAGTGGCTTGTATAGTCAAAGCTCCTTAAAACAGTACCCACCAAGGTAGCATCTTTTTAATATATTTTGCAATATTAGTCTCCATCATACTTTGGTATTAGCCAATTCAACATGCCTTTATGACTACTTATGCTACATTTTCCTACGAGATTTTCTTACCAAAGTTATTATCATTCTTTGGTTAGGCGCTTGGCCACACCACTATCTTATCATAAGTATTTTAATATTGTTAAGCCTTAAGAATCCAAATCCATTACGTAGAATACATATATGTACAAAAGTAGATAACAATGGTTATGTCTGAGAACATAAAGCAAATAGTACATAAGCTTGACAAGAGCGAAATTGTGGGGGACCCTTCGACAATTCTGAGCCCTGGACTTTTGCAGACTGCAATAAGTCTGTGAAGCGTTTTTATCATTTGTTTCTGTTTGGTTGGATGTTTCTTAAAAGCAAGCTCTGCTAGACTGGAACAATCATAGTGGATGTGTCAAAAGACCCTTTTATTTTCTATTGTAGGCTTTTTGGGTTGAATTGTACCCAAGATTCTCTTCACACTAATACAACCCTACATTTCAAACCCTTGCTTCTCCTCTTGCCTTCCCTTTTGTCCAATGAATTGAATCTACCCTTTAATTATATCTTTTCCTTTGGTGATTGGATTATTATTCATGAGTTTCAATGTTTTTCTTTTTAAAAAATGATTTAGGGTGACAAGTTAATGACGTCTTAGTGAAGTTTTATTAAAATATTAAAAAAAAAAACATATCCTCTTCTTAATAAGAAAGAAAAACTAGCCTAATTTTAATCTGTCTTTGGTAAGATAGAGGGCATGAACTGGTCAAAAGGAGGAAGATCTGTATTGATCTAAGGGAACAACTTGTTTATTACTCGAACAAAACAGATGAAAATGGGAACCAAACCAGCTTAGAACTAAATATATCAATAACCCAGAAAAACGGAGGCAGGAAGTCAAAAACTTTGTTGTTGCGTAGTGGTCAGGGCGTGTGGCAAACAGTGCTATTATAAGTCTGAAAAAGATGGAAGTATAGAAAGGAAAAGGATTATACAACTGATTAGCTGGACTTATCTTGTAAATGGTGCCAGCGGTTTTGGAATCAATCTTTGTCGCCAATTAAAGTTTGAAATGCTATTCCTATTCACACTATTCATCATTACAACTAGACAGAAGTGGTTGATGTCTCAGTTTGTTTGTAATGTATATATATTACATTTTCGTATTTATAGTTTATCAGTTTGTTTGTAATGTATATTACATTTTCGTATTTATATCTTAAGCATATATACAGTGGCGATACAGGATTTCATCCCAAGTTATTTTTCTAACTTTTTGTTCTTTATCTCAGTGTGTTACGAAAACATTATCATCTTAATTTACAAAATGATTGAAGAAACAATTTAGATAATTTGATTTAGGTCGTGAGTGGATGTTGCTAATTTCAAGGTCAGACAATGCTGTAGTAATATTGTAATGAGAATACATATAAGCTCTCAAACAACTTCATTCCCTGTGATACGTTAAAATTCTTAAGTTTAGGCTTTGAACATGAATAAATGAGAGAAGTTCCCTACCTAGCTATTTGCATAAAATTTAATCATAAAATCCAAACAAAAAGAAATCTCCATCCACATTATCGCACCACTAACAGAACTGATTTCTTCTTTAAACATTGACTTGCCAATATGCATGTGGCGATGAGATTCCAATCCATTGATTTGGTTAATGATAATCCTACGAGGGAGACTGATGATATTTGATATCCGCTAGCTTGTGGAGTGAAGCCCATCGAATAATAAATTAGTAATAATTCAGGAAGCATGTGAATAAGTGATCTAAATCAAGCTACATTATTACTATTAGGGACTGGTCCAACTGCTGACCTGACCTCCAAAACATTTAAAATGAATATACTGAAAGAGAAAGTTGTAAATTTGTTCCGTATCTTAATTCACATGTCCCTTCCTCATTTTATGGTTTACATGACATGTAAGAACAGTTAAGATCCATTTAATTATCGGGAGTCAAAACTTCAAATTTAATAATTGATTTATTTTTATGTGAAATTTTTTTATTATTACCAAATATCCGCATTTCTTTTTCAACTTTTGTACTAGTTATTGTGCCTTATTTTCCTCTTTTTTTTTTTTTCGTTTTGTTTTGTGGGGGGATTAAAACCAACCACTTGTACCCAATAATACTAAATTACTAATACTCAATGAACTTATATCCACAGATGTACAATGAGGCATTGGTCCTCCGCCCAAGTCATCCACGAAACCAAGCCATCCTCCGACCAAGTCAGTTCCCTTGCCAACGCACCCAGCTGCCTTCGACCATCCTTTTTCTTTTCCTAGCGTTAGTCAAAAGCACCTGAGGAGCCTTTTAGAGCCGGTGCATAGGGTTACAGTTTGATTAGCGTCTAGTTACACACATATAGGAAAATATGAATATCAGATGCAATTGCAACAACTAGCTTTCTTTTTCTCAAGTAATTCCCATCAGACACATACTCAGCCACAAGTCAACTTTTTTTATTCTTTTTGAAATAATTATTAATGTTACTTTTTATATGTACAATCAAGTCATTTAACGATTAAAATTGAAATAAGTTTACATGTCTTTGATTTGCAAGAAGCATTTAACCACACTCCCAATCATAAAAAACCAGGTGACCAACCCCCTACTTTTTATTCCATTTTGGTACAACAAACACTAATAACAACTAATGATATCAATCAATCAATCCACTATACAAAAGTAAGATCTAATTTTCCAACAATAATAACCACCATAAAAGTAACGCTAAAAATTTATGCGATAAGCATTCAATAACCATACCTTTTGTATTGGATT
The DNA here is from genome assembly GCA_024703695.1 of Erythroxylum cataractarum. Lineage (NCBI taxonomy): Eukaryota > Viridiplantae > Streptophyta > Magnoliopsida > Malpighiales > Erythroxylaceae > Erythroxylum > Erythroxylum cataractarum. Next base: position 19,144,208 of record JANJEY010000005.1, on the reverse strand, counting down.
TCAAAGCTCCATTCCTTCCCTTCAACAAACATTCACTTCAATATATAAAACCGTTTAACTAAAACCTTCGGTTAATTATTTTCGATTATTAGTTTTTAGTCGAACACTATACAAATTTTGAAAATATCATTAGCCTCTGTGCAAGGGAGACCTTTCGTAAACCAATCCTCTAGAAATTGATTGCCGGAAAACCTTGATCGGACTCGGAAAATGCCAACCCTTACTCTTCGTTGATTTGACGTTGGCGACGCCTGAATCCGACGGCACGGCGAGCGACCTCGATTTCCTCATCATCCTCCTCCTCTCCTCCTCATCAACGCTCTTCTTACTTGTACTGTTACTCTCACTCACCACTTCGTCCACTCTTTTACTCTTGTTGCCGCTGCTGCTCTTCAACAGAGACCAGAAGCTCGAAGACGACGGCGTTCTGTTAAAACTCTCTTTACGGAACGAGTATTCGTTGCTATCAGCCGGCTTCGACCGAAGGAACGAGACCGCGACGGATCTCGATCGTCGGAACGCAGGCTCGCTCTCGATGAGAGATGAGACGCGGCCGACGGCTCCAACTCCGTCGGCTGTGGCGGCTGAGATGCGGGAGAGAGATGAGGAAGAGGAGCCAGAGGAGGAGGCGTGGCAGTTACAGGGCCGCTCGCAGGCGCAGTCCGGGCAGAGAGAAGCGAGGCGGTGGCGAAGGCAGTGGTGGCAGATTCCGATGCGGCGCCGTCGAGAGGGGTGTTTTGGACATTTGAACACATCTTCTTCGTCGACGTAAATAGCCATATCCTCCAAAGCTAGAAGTCGGAAGAAGAAAGAACTATCCACTTCCTCTCTCTAGAGAAACAGTTTCAGCTTCTATTATTTTCTCTCACTTGCATTGAGGTCAGGTTTATAAACGAGTAGACATCTTAACCATGGTTAAGTGAGATTAACCGTGATTGAAGTATCCTCCGTTTGGTTAACCAAACGGAGCGTTTTACCTTGAATTGGTAAATGCCCTTGACCGTGCGAATAATTTACGAAACAGCCACGTCAAATAGAAGGAAACGCGATAAAAGATAAAATGGTTGAAATGGTCAAAAAAAATTGCAGTCGTGTATGGAGGCATTAATATTGAATGATTCAAGTAAGACGTCAAGAGTATACAACAATTAAATACTATTTATTCTTGAATTTGGGTGGTAATGTGTTGTCAAAAAAATGTCTTATTTGATAAATGAAGTACCCAACGATTTAAAAAACTTACTCTTCGGTAAAAATAATTTGCAATTTGATTCGAATCTTTAAGGCATGCAGAAAACAAGAGAGATGTCAAACCATAGTAAGTAGGGAAGCTAATCAGGTAGCTTTTGGTAAGTAAGTATACATATCTCGATGGGGTGAATATCTGTTAAAATCCAACACCCTTCCTTCTGTTTGTTAGAAAGTATCCTTTATTTTTCATCAGATAGACATGATTTGATTAAATTCTCAAACAAAGTCTTGATTAATGGCCAAAAAGTTTAGGAAGGAAAATTCTAAGGTTACAATCCATTTCCTTTCATTTAAGAAGAAACAGATAGAGAGAGATGGAGAAAACTTGGATGCCATACATTGGAATTCGAAAAGGTGATACTTATTTCCATTTTTAAAACATTAGAAACAATAGACCACATGTTAATTAAAAGTGTTATCCCATAAATGCACGCAGAATCCAAACTTTAGTCATCAAGTTTGAAAATGTCCATTTTCTTATAGAATCAGGAAAGATAGCCCAAGGCCAAGATATTATATTGAATAAGTCAATTCAGTAGGAAGAACAGGGTAAGATAGTTAATTTCCAATAACGTAAGCTGATGTTGCTAAAACTATTTTGGTAAACTTTGGCTTCATTTGATTTGTGAGGATGGCACATATATAATATCACAGCATGACCACGCAGGTCAAATAGTTGATAATATTGTTATAAAAACCAAACAAATTTTTATGTTGCACGAGAGGAAGAAGAAGAGACTAATTAATAATTGCGGATTAAAAGCAAGATTTCGTTATAAAACTTGATTCTCATATCCCTTCGCCCCAACTCAGATTCATGGGGTGTCTAATTACTTGTAATAACCCGATTCGTTAATGTAGGTATTTACATCACTTTAAGAAAAGTGTCAAAAATAAGGCTAGATTTGAAGGTTCGATATGTAATGCTTATTTAGTGGCGGAAGCAAGTATATTTTCTTCACATTATTTTGAGTTGCATGTTCACAAAAAAAAAAAGAAAAATTTCTCGTAATGATGATGAGGGAGGAATGGGTGATGCTGATGGTAACTTATCCATTTTCACATATCTTGGACGGACATATGGATGTTCATCATGATGCTGATGGTAACTTATCTATTTTCACATATCCTGGACGAACATATGGACTTGCAACAAGAAGAAGGTTAACAGAGGAAGAAATAGAGACTGCTCATGGTTACGTTTTATTGAGCTGTCAAGAGGTTTAACCTTTCATTCAGTTAGTTTAAAAGGGTTTTAAAATTTAGTGTTATTCATAACTGAAATATATAATAATGTTTTTATGTTATACAAGGGATGGTTACGTGAGCTAATGCCTGAAAAAACACAGGATGATATCAATAAAGAAGTTGGAAGGTACTATCCTCAATGGTTTGAGAATATGTACGTTTTCACTTACAATTATTGAAATGATTGAATTATAAGATTAAAGTGTTCAAATGACATTATATTATTTAATATGATAATTTCTTCTGCGTTGGCCTTACAAAATGTTGGATCCCGAATGTTTCATAGAAGTTAGAATTTTTTTTAAGGATAAGTTTTGGCAAATAGTAATGAGTAAAGAGCCAATGAATGAAAATTCTTAAACCAAGAAATGATAGGCGAGGGTAAAGTAGCGAATGAGAAATGTGGATATGTCCAAGTTTTGTTTTGGTGTTTCTGGTGGATAAAAGATTTTGAAGTGATAAAAATTAAGGTGAAAGTTAGAAGTAGAATGAAAACAAAAATGAAGTTGAATTTGTGCAGTAAGTTGATGAAGAATATGTACATATGTGTATGTTCTGTTGTTGGTGTTCATGATTAATCATGAACTGTATATTTTTCTTCGGATGATATTGATTTGAGATGGAGTTGAGAATGAGGAGTAAATGAAGTAGAAAAGGTGGTCTTG
>JANJEY010000005.1:19074334-19097543 GCA_024703695.1 Erythroxylum cataractarum | reverse complement strand
TTATGGTTTTAATTATTGCGATGCCATGTGGATTATTAGTGAAATTTTCTGGTAGTGCACCTTTATCGTGGGATACGCGTTGGAGCGACCTTCGGGTTTCCCAATGTGTACCCTACGGTGAGAGGGCGCTACAATTTCTATCCCTCCAGATTATATAGAGAGCATAATAAATAAATATTTATGTAATCTAAGCTTAACAAAATATAAAATGACTACAAATGCAAATTACACCCAATACAAATAACCACTTAACAAGACAAAAAATCAATATCTGCTCCCAGTGACTATCTTCACATATTCCAAAAGATCTTCATATGATGACTGATTTTAAAGTGAGCTACATGTCTTATGAAAAACAATCCTTCAACAACAAACTCTACAGCTAGGAGAAATAAGGTCTGTGAAAGAAGTAATCAAATATGTAAGATAGATTAAATCCAATCTACAAGACAAGGATAAACAGTCATATTTGGCTAACAGTTGGTGCTATCATCCCCTTCAACTTAACAGATTATTGCGAAGGTGAATTTCCTCCTAAAGAAATGAAAGGCAGATGAACATAAGGTTGGGAAGAAGATACTGTCACAAAATGCAAACCCAAATGCATTGTGTTACAGATAATCAAAACAAACGATTAAGCAACCTTAAACCCAGATTAAATCATCAACTTCAGTCGACTCACATTAATCGCAAGCAAAGTAGTTCGATGACTTACCTCAACCAGTACGCACATGCACTCCGACTGTAAATGACAGAAGGTCAAAAACTGGTGACGCAAACTCCACAGATTCCAAGTGCGACAGAGAATGAGAGAGGGAAGGTGGAGGAAGAGGGAAGGCGACAGATTCCAAGCGCGGGCAGGAGACTGAAGCTCTAACCTCTCTAATTTTCATTTACACAGAAGATGAGATGACGTCGTTATGGGGGGCGGCAACACAACGTCGTCTCATCTGGTGGGGAAGGTGATAAATTAAATACGTGGACCTGGCCTTTCCAGACGTTTAATTCTAACAAACGTCGTGTTTTCTATTTTGGCACGTCTTTCTACCAAGACGACGTCAAAACCTTCTTTTTTTGGTGGCGTTTTAATACAACATCGCAGAATTTACAAATCTTTCATGACGTTTTATCAGACGTCACGAAATCCTCACACCATTCGCGACGTCTACTTTAAAAACGACGCAAAAAGTATAGTTTTGTTTTAGTGTGCTTTATACATATCCCTATCATTTGTCCATTATTTTTGTTCTCATTTTAAATGTGAACTTACCTTTAAGTCAGGTTAGGTATATAATATTGAACTAGGGGAATTTAAATAACTTCTACTGAGAAATAATATATAGGAATAGTGAAGAATGAAAAACTAATAAGATCAATAAGAAGATTTTAAAGAGAATCAAATAATTGGGTGTGCCTAAGTCTTTGAGAGTTAAGAGTAGTTGATTTCAATTTATCAAATATCACTTTATGAAGACTATAAATTTTTTTTATATAAACTAGGATTATAGCAAGTATATTAATATGTAAAATTTAGCTGTTGCAATTTGACATAACGTATGCTTACTAAACTTAACCTAACTTAAACATAATTCTAATAGGTTCTTAAAAATTTTAAATTTTTAAATCTACCAAAAATATATATATTTAGATAAATCTCTTCAAAAAAATATAGCATGGGACACGACCATATTCCAATATAGTGAATATACTATGTTTAGACAACAAACTCTAAGATTGAACGTTTGTATATATGAGTCTTATATAACAATCTCTAGCTTAGTGGATATGCTTTATATAGATTGTGTTCTAACTATGTATAATACCTTAAGACAATAATAATTAAGTCCAATCAATGCTTGAAATTCTTTATAACAATGAGCTCTATCAACATCATAGCTACATTCTCAAAGGTATGAATCTTTGTCAATAAGATATAATAAGATGCAATCAATTTCTTGAACTTGTGAAACGTCAATTCTTTCATCATAAAACCCATCTATCTATCCTTCACTTAACTATCCTTTAAAAAATAATTGAATCCTCATCAATGATGGTAAGAGCATGTGATACCAAATTTACTTGGGGGCCAGATAGCATGTCTTGCTTTATCCTTGACTATAATGTGCCAATATTTTTATGTTTCCTAAACAAGGATTTGTAATCATATTAATCTTTTGTTTTTGAGTATTCTAGTATAAACCAATATTATTCTCTGGATTTAAACTCATCATCTCTATATTTTTGCCTCAATATATATTGTTAATCCATCAAGGCATCTTTAAAACTTTTCTTAGACATTTCAACATGTGCAATAAATTTATAAATGTCTAGGTTTTAATGTCTAAAACCCTTCAACAAGCTCCCTTTTTAAAGTTCCATCATAACTTACTGATTGAAATGACCTACCAACATATGTCACAATATGGTAATAATTGTTGGTTTATATTCTATAGCCAATTGATTAGTTGTGGTTTAGCAACATAATTATTTAAAGACATTTTTCAATTTATACATATTTAGATGTATATGATAAAATCCATAAGATAAATGTACATTGCAAACGAAATTATGATGAAATCATAACTTATATAATTTATGTTGTATAAATGCATTATCTCTAAATTGTTTATAATCATTGTTTTATTTAGTCTAGACATTAATAGAGCATAAAAAGACTAGCACACATTTTTCTTCTTTATAAAGGAAGTATTCAAACCTTATAGATTAAATTATGAAGATACGTAAACAAACTTGTGAGTTCTTATTAAAGAATAAGTTCACTAAATTGATCTCATATAAGAAATCTATTTGGAAAATTACTTATGTATCTATGAAATTTCTCATTATGATGATTATGTAAGAAATCATTTGACTTGAGATCACTAAGGTATCTCATATAGGTATTGTTATACTTTGATACTACTTATGACTTATTTTAGTCAAGGTAGCTCAATTGGTAGTTAATATAAATAGCGTAAACTATATGAAGATAGTTGAGTGATCAATATAGGATTTATCTCCTTACAATGATTAAGGTGAATGTTTCATTGTGTTTTGTTTATATTGATTCGAAAAATCTTTAACCAAGGTGGAATGACACTTTATAAAATAGTATTAAAACGTCATTAATTAAATAATTACTAATGGTAAGGAACCAATATGATTAGACTTAAATAAAGTAGATATGGATTTTATACTATATGTCTAATCAAAACATTAAATGATTAAATGATAAGATCATGAATGAAAAGGTTAGTCAAAAATATTTTGACATTTCTTATTTAAATGGTCATGATGTATTGCTAGACTTTAATCTTAATATATGGATAAAAAATTTTAATTAGAGAATTAAAATAAATTAAAGGAGTTTAATTTATCTAATCTTGAATATATATATATGTATATATACATGCATGTGTGTGTGTGTGTGTGTGTGTATGATAGTGGTAGGTTACATAATGTTTTTGTGGGTAGTTGAGTATGTGTTTAGTTGTTAAATTGAATGATTAGTGCATATTTAGGTTAGGATTATGTTATTTAGTTAAATGTTTGTGTTTTGAGTATTATATGGGTTAGAGCATGCTACTGGACTTTAATTTTATTTGTTTGAGGTTCCTTGATGTGCTTGTTAGTTTATCAGATCAAATATCAAAGAACAGAGGAGATTCAGAGGAATCCAGGACCAAATCCTAGGGCCACGACCATGGCCTCATCTGCCACGATCATGATAAAAGCAAAATTTTAATGCCATAATCGGGTCGTGTGCAATAGAAGAAACGGGCAGCCTTTCGAACTTAATTTTTTTAGGGAATTTTTGGACTCTTTAGTCACTAGAAAACCCCTAAGGTTTACCTTAAATGGAAAATACTATATACTGAAAGAGAAAATAACCCTAAAAGGAGCTCAAACCTCTAGCACTTTGAGAAAGATCTAAAGAGAGAGGAAGAACAAGAGAGAAAAAGGAGAAAGGAAGAGAAGAAGGAGGAGGTTGCTATGTCAGCATCTTCCCGATAGATTATGACCCTTCCTAGCGACTTCATTTCATCTTTATTGTTTTTTCTTTTGAATGTATAAGATGGATTTGTTAGTGATTGATTTGGGTTTGATAATGATGTTCTAAACTTCGTTAGGGATTTGTACTTAAATCAATGTTAATATGATTTCTTTTGATGTTAATACATTGGGTGTTGTGATTATTTTTTGTATTTGCATGCCTTGGAAATAAATCGAGAGACTAAACTAATGGTAAAATGATTAGATTGGGTAATGAGAGTTAAACAATGTAATAGATCACACAAATAATCAAATTGAGAATTTAGACGAAGAGAGATCTCGTGTGAGGGACCTGGTTTTCTATTAGAAGGATCAAGATTTGATTGTAATTATGGTTTGTTAATTGAGAGATAGCAAATTCCATAATTCAATTAGGGTTATGGTTTAGGATTTAATGATTATAACTCGAGAAAGAGTAATCCACCCTTCGAAAGTATATCGATATCGCATTAATTTAAAAGTAGTCATGTTAGAGTTTGATGATAGGAGAAATCCCCCTTCTCATGTTCAGCTAATCTTCCTTGTATAATTTCCATTGTTATTTTGGTGGTGCTTAGTTGGATTCTCTATGTATGTTAATTTTACATTTTTATTCCAATCAATCATCTTTACGTGTTTACTTTTCTGTGTAGTTTTTATTTTCTTTTTAATAATTTTTTAGCCTTAGATAAATTAGAATTAGATTAGTTCAACAACTCCTCGAGAGATCGATACCTCACATACTACACCCATGACCTGTGCGCTTCAATATTTTGAGAGTTTTAAATAGATTAAAACTTACCTCAACAAGTTTTTGATGCCATTATCGGGGAGTTAGTATGATTAGTTTAATTCTTTTAGTCTATAGAATTTTCACCATCTCTTGTGGTTGTGGTATCCAATCACAAGAAATTAATTAAAAACAAAAAAAAAGATAAAGAAAGAAGTCAAACAAGTTTGGGCACAAAGTAGAAAACACATCAATTTGGACATCACAAGGCAACAATAAGGAATCAACAAAAGTTAAATGTCAAGAAGAGATAAAAAGGACGACGATGGAGGAAACACGTTATAAGGAGCAAAGGACCTTTGTGAACTTCAATGAGGCACAATTTGATGGGGGAAGTCATTATTCTTATTTGAGCACGTACAATCAGGGTTGGTAGAACTAACCAGATTTTTGATGGTCTAACAATGTAATCACATTGGACATCAAGACCTATTAGGATTTTGACAAGATGAGTCCAGTTTATGGGATTTTAAATTGGACAACATCATGGATAAGCTTATGAACATAGAATAGGCCCATAAGAGACTAAAAGAGAAGTTTGAGCAAGTAGCAGAAGAACGTGCCTCTTTTATTCAAAACCTAGAGCTTCAAATAAGATAACTTTCTTATGAAATTTGCAAGAAAATTGTTTAAGCAACATTGAAGTACATCCAAGAGAGCAATGTAAGGTTAGCACATTTAAGAGTAGGAAAGACCTAGAAATACCAGCGAAAAAATAAGTTGAATCTCACCTTATAAAAGACTGAGACAAGAAGGAGGGTGACTCATTCAGAAAAATTGACGTGGTCAAATCATTAAAGGAACAAGAAGAAGAAGAACAGATAGCAATGGATATAGAGCTTGAAGAATATAAGGAAGTCTCTGATCACGGAGCTAAAGAAGAAGAGGAGATGAGGGTGACAAAGGAAGAATAAGAACAAATCACCCTCTTATAGGACAAACTGCTAGATTCAATAGAAGATTTAGGGAGTTTTTTATTCCTTATTTTATTGACAGTTTGTTAGTTAAAATGACATTACTAAACTTAATTGTTCCTGTTAATTTCATACATGCTTTCCTTTTGATTATCTTGCAATTTTTAGCTTATTTATAAACTACGAAGCTAAAACTGGGCAACATGGGAAACAAACCACTCATAATTGATCCCAACTGAGTTTCAAAAGATGCAAGGTCACGCTAATGACTATAAATTAGCACATTTGGTAGTTAGATTGAAATTGTTGTGTAGTTAGATTCGTTTTAAATTATATTAATAAGTCTTAATGATTTGGAATGGATTGGATTACTAATTATTTTACTCTTTTAAATCAATTATATGAAAGGAAAACAATCTCGATGTCAACTGGATTTGGTCTCAATACCATCACCATCACCACCTGTATCACCATTATAGTTATATACTATAACCCTTGTCTTCTAATTTCATTATTATTTTCAATTGTTCTCGTGTTTCTCTTGTTTCATTATTTTTATTCCCACCTTATGTATTATTTGTTTGTTTATCTCACATTGAGGAAAATGTGTTGTCTAAATATGGGGAGGGTTGTATGCATTATATTTTTTATTTAAATGTGAATTTTGTATATTGTATGTTAGTTTTGTCTAGGATTACGTGATGTGATTCTTGTGAATGTATCAATGGTTAGGACTTAACATAATTGATTTTGATTTGAACATATTGTTAAGATTTATCAACTTGTGAAATTAGTGTTCTAAGTTGTTTTGGTTAAATATGCATGTTAATTAGGATACAATGTTAGTTCATTCACTCTAGGAATTTACCACATTTATTTATAATGTTAGGCCAATCGAATAAGTAGCATTGTTAGTATCTTTTTATGAGAATGATTAGCTAAAGAAATGAGGTAGCAATAAAAATAATAATAATAATAATAATGAAATGATGTTTTGTTTAATAAATAACTATTATGTTGGCCCTTTTTTAAACAAATTGGTTTATGAATAAAGCTAGTAGCTAGTTGAGAATATGATGTAGCTGAGTAACCAGGGGACATTGATCACAAATGTTTGCCTTCGTGTCAAAAGACTATAATGACATTCTAACCAAATTGCTTAATAAAAACATGGCCTAGTTGAGTAACTGAGGGATATTCAACACAAATGTTTGCCTTTGCGTCAAAAGACTAGGTTCATGTCAATTAAAAGCAACAAAAATAATGTGTTGTTTAATAAATCCTACTGCTCTTAGTGAATAGCTCGAATTTTCATGAAAAGCTACTTAGGAATAGTTACAATTTTTATGGACCTAATGATTATAATTGTGTGTGCACAAGTGATGGGAGTGAATGAGTTTGATATCAAGGTCTTGATTGGTATGTATACTTAATCTGAAGTACCGAGACACAAATTTCATAGGTTAATAAGTTAAAACAGCTTGAAGGATCTCGTTTGTAGTTAAATTTATTTCGTAAAATTCAACGTCATTGTACCATTATTGCATATTTGTGTTTTATGGTTAAGTGTGTTTTGTGTTTCGTGATTTGCTTATTTTGTTTTTTCTTGAGGACAAACAAAAGTTTAAGTGTGGGGATGTTGATAGTGGTAGGTTACATAATATTTTAGTGGGTAGGTTAGTATGTGTTTAGTTGTTAAATTGAATGATTAGTGCATGTTTACGTTAAGATTGTGTTATTTAGTTAAATGTTTGTGTTTTGAGTGTTAAATGGGTTAGAGCATATTATTGGGCTTTAATTTTATATGTTTGAGGTGCCTTAATGTGTTTGTTAGTGTTTCAGGTCAAATATCGAAGAATGGAGGAGATTCGGAGGAAACTCGAAGCAAAATCTAAGGTCTCGATCATAGCCTCGTCTGCCTGATTATGATAGAAGCAAAAATTTAGTGCCACAATCATGGCCTGTACGATAGAAGATGGGGCCAACCTTATGGACTTAAATTTTTTAGGAACTTTTTTGACTTTTTGGGTATGGAAAAACCCTAGAGTTTACCCTAAATGGAAAATAGTATATAAAGAAAGAGAAAAATAACCCTAATAGGAGCTCTAACCTCTGCCACTTTGAGAAAGATTCAAGGAGATAAGAAGAAGAAGAGAGAAGGAGGAGAAAGGAAAAGGAGAAGGAGGAGGCTGCTGTGCTACCGTCTTCCTAATCGATTCTAACCCTTCCAAGTGACTTTATATCATCTTTATTGCTCTTTCTTTTAAATCTATGAGATGGATTTGTTAGTGATGGATTTGGGTTTTATAATGATGTTGTAAACTTCTTTAGGGATTTGTTATTGAATCAATGTTAATGTGATTTCTTTTTATGTTAATACATTGGATGTTATGATTATTTGTTGTATTTGCATGCTTTGGTAATAAATCAAGAAAGTGAACTGATGGTAAAATGATTAGATTGGGTAATAAGAGTTAAAAAATCTAATAGATCGCACAATTAATCAAATCAAGAATTTAAATGAAGAGAGATCTCATATGAGGACCCAGTTGTCTATTAAAGGGCTTAAGATCTGATTGTAATTTTCAGTTTCTTGTTAATTAAGAGATTGCAAATTTCATAATTCAATTAGAGGTTATGATTTAGGATTTAATAATTATAAATTAAGAGAGAGTAATCCATCGTTCAAAAGTCTAGGATCAATACCGTATTAAGTCAAAAGTAGTCATGCTAACATTTGATTATAGGATAAATCCTCCTTCTCATATTCGATCAATCTTCCTTGGTGTAATTTGAATTGTTAGTTTGCTGGTGCTTAATTTAATTCTCTTTATGTGTTAATTTTACATTTTTATTCCAATCAATCTTCTTCACGTGTTTACTTTTTTGTGTAATTTTTATTTTTTAATAATTTTTTAGGTCTTAGATAAATTAGAATTAAATTGGTTTAACAACTCCTTAAGGGATCGACACCTCACATACTACACCCATGACTTGTACACTTGTAGTATTTTCAAGGTTTTAAATAGATTAAACTAGCCTCAACAATATAAATCATTACCAATATATTTGAAACCTTAATAAGTCACACACACAAATGGATTGAAGAGAGAAAAGGTATTTTAATCAAATTAGACTTGATTGAAAAGTTTGAGAAATTGTATAGTTAAGTATGAGATATTTAAAAAATAAGAACCAATTTGAGATATTAAAAGCATAAATAGTGTTTAAATAGAATTAATTGTAATTCTAACTTAAATTTAATTAAAAATGTATTTTGATAAAATTACTAAAATCTTCAAATCCTATTATAAATAGGCTTAGGTTAAAGTTATCACTTCTTATCTAACCCTTGCTACAATATCTATAGAGTTCTCCTAACATTTTCTATGGATACCATTATATAGTGGTTAAGATGAATATAAACAATTCAAGAGAAACAATAACAAAAGAATCAAGCTTCACGTAAAGGTGTAAATTACCATTTATGTTTTATTATGTTTTTATGTTAATCATGTTATAAAGTTTAAATGATCTTTATTTTTGAAAAATCAAACAATAACGTTTTGTTCTACATTAAACTCAATCTCGTTTCAATTTTCCAACAGTAATATTAAAGTCATCTTTTAATTTTATAACTTGATTAAGTATGTTTAATTGTTATTGATATTTAAGTTTGAAATTGAAAATTAAAAACCTTGAACCTAAAATGAATTACGTTTAACTTAAATTTGAAAAAAAAAAATAGATTAATGCTTTGTTAAGCCTAAACTGCCAAATTAGAAAGAAGTAAGATTTGATTAATTTCTGAAATGTTACAATGCAAAGCCCGTTTTTAATAGAAGAGTAAGTCGACTTTAGTGTTAATCATTATGGGGTTTTGAACCTAATTATTGGCTACATAACTATAAAATGTCACAATAGGTGTGACTAGTGAGTGATACCAGTAACGGTTTTGGAAATTTTTGGATATTTTGAATGATTTTTGTGGCTTATTGTGCCTAGAATAAGTTGTTAGCTGGTGGATGCACCTTGGGCGGTTGACGGTCCAGCTTAAACAGCAGTGGGGAAACAGTTACTATAGACTCCCTAGTCTGTTGTACGTACTCTCGCTGGTAGCGATTGAGGATGGTGGATCGTCGCTAGTGTACCAGGCGAGATAAGCAGATACTATCGCGGTGAGTTATGATTGGAAAGTGTGTTTAGCAATAGCTAGCTGGAAACAAGAGAGTCTGGTGGCAAGGCCATGGCATCACTTAAAGGAGCTGCACAAAGTGAGGAGCTACGATGTGGTGTGGATGGCAGTCGGCTTCGAGCTAGTAGAAGAGTCTACGGTAATTCACGGCGAAGGGAAAAGCAACTTTGAGCTAACATATGCATAAAAGAAGACACATAGCTAACGATAGGAAGAGGCAAGGTTGGCAGTGTAGGTGGACCAAGCGTGGCGACTATTATTTTATACCCTACATCAATTGATTGGTTGTATTTTAATGATAAAATAATGTAAAGACATTTTGTGTTTTGTACGTTTTTAGACGTACATGGCAAATTCTATACAATGCAAATGAAATTATAATTGTGAGATTCATATTACATTTATGTATTATCCTTAAATTGTTTCTATTCATTATTCTATTAAGATTGGACATTAATAGAATGTAAAAAGATTAGCACACATTATATTTTTCTTAATGAAAAAAGTAGTTGATTTTATAGATTAAAATATGAAGATATTTAAACAAACGTATGGGTATTTGTTAGAGAACAAATTCACTAAATCGATCCGATATGAGAAATATATTTGGAACATTATTTGGATGTCTTCAAAAATTCTCATTGTGATAATTATATAAATGATCTTTTAACTTAAGTTCTCCGAAGTTATATTGTATAGGGATTGCAATGATTTCAGACTCCTTATGATTAATTTAATCGTGGGTTGTTCAATTGGTACTAATTAGATTTAGGATAAATTGTATGGAGATTGTTGAATGATCAAGATAGAATTCATCACCTTAAAGTAATTAGACAGAATATTCTAACTTTTTCTATATTAGTATTGATTCGGGAAATCCTTAACCAAGGTAAAATAACATTTTGTAAATAGTTTACAAATTTCATTAACTGAATTAATAACTAATGATAAAGAACTAACATGATTGGACTTAAAATATAGTAGATATTAATTTCATACTTTATATCTAATCAGAATATTAAATGATAAAATCATTAAGTTATACAAAAAATTATGCACAGAAAGATTAGTTAAAACCACTTTGATATTCCTATATATTTCGATGGACATGATTTATTGCTAGACGTCAATATTGATCTATGACTATAAATTATTTAATTGGAGAATTAAAGATAAATTAAAAAAAAGTTTTAATTTATTTAATTCTAATTATGAATTAGAATCGAAATTTATAATTATTGCTAACATATTTGGAAATTTAATAGGTCTCAAGTAAAGAACAGATTGAAGATAGCAAAGATATTTAAATCAAGTTAGACTTGATTATAAAGTTTGAGAAACTTTATGATTAAATATGAGATATTTATAAATAAGGATCAATATGAGATATAGGATATTATTTGGGCACAATTTGTATTTAGTTAGAATTATCTGTAATTCTAATTAAAATTCAATTGAAATTAGAAATTAATTTTAATTAAATTATTAAAATATTCAAATCTTATTATAAATAGTCTTACGCTCTAATGGAGCTAGTACTTCTTGCTTAACCCTCTGTAAAAGTTACAGAGTTTTTTTAACCTGTTCTGTGGATATCATTAGAACCTAGACACTTGTACGGCTACAATGGTTGAGATGGATCATTTTCGAAAATAGTTCAAGGGATACGACAAAATATGGATCAAGCTTCAAAAAAATGTACGAATTATGATTCATGCTTTATTATGATTTATGCATTAATCACTTTATTGAATTAGAGTGATCTTGGTTTTCGGAAAAGAAAAATACAAAAAAGTTTTGTACTTATTTAGCTTGGTTAAGTGGTGACTAGGGAGACAGTCTCCTATCAGATTACTAATGACTTTATCTGATATAGTCTTATGTGTTAAAGAAGATTGTTGTGGTAAGTTTTAAAATTTTGATTATCTATAGGGAATGAAATTATCTAGTGAATACCTTCTTAACTAAATTTATAAAAGTGGATTTATTTAAGGAATAAAATACAATATGAGATATTGTATAATGCAATAATTTTTTCCGATAGCTATGCCTAGTACAATGACTTACCTTCAATAGTTCCATTTGAATCAAAAGCAAGAGCTATGAAATATTTGAAAGAATCAAAGTTCATAATTTAGGGATGTGATGCTTAGTTGAAGCATATAATATCCATTAAGTTTAAAATTAAATTGGATAATAAAAGATTATGAGATATTCAAAAGATTGGATATAATCTTACAGACCTGTTGAACAGATTGTTTAATTCAATGTATACATATAGGAGAATAATTTTCAAGATAAGTAGCGAGAGTAGGATGAAATTTTAAATGTTCAAATCTCATAACAATACATCTAACTAGAACTATTGCCTTTGATGATATATTTGACGTATAATTGAAAGGCTACGAGATGTTGAAAGATTCACTTTTATGATAAATTATAATAGTTTGTTTTTGAGATGATTGTGAATTTATCATGTCTTTAAAAAGGTTAGTGGGAATATAGTTGTCCTCTTTTGTGGGAGTATGTGGAGACATATTACTCATAGAGAACAACAATTGCAATTTTCAATTGTTGAAAATATAACTGTCTAAGAGCAACTCTTGTAGGATATGAAAAGGTGACAACTTAGTTATGGGAAATAAATCTATAAAGATAGATTGTAAGTTGTTCATCTATTCTAAATCTAAGTACATAGATAATGTATTAAAGTTGTTTAGTATTTGAGATATCATTTACTTATGAAGTATTAACAATATCCATTATTCTATGTATGAGTTGATATTTGAGTTAAAGATGATGGATATTACTTATAAGTAAATCCTAATTAAGGTATATTTTACTTAAGAACAACATCATTCAAGATTGGAAAGGTTCCAATGTAGCAATAGTTGCCAATTAAGCCATGATACAAACTTCATTTAATGGAAATGATTAATTAGATCAATAAGTTCTTTAACGAACTTAATATAATTCCTTGCATTATTCAAGATCGTAATGTACCATAGAAAATTAAAGCCAATGAGCATGCAAAAGTATCTAAGGTCTCATCAAAGATCCAAGGATGAATTTAGACAATTTTTCTTAATTATGATGATAATTAAGATAAAAGTTGTAAGATTAAAGTAAGTGCTCTCACTATAGAGAACCTCATAAAGTTCTTTCATTAAGCCACTATCCTAGCAATAGCATAATTGTCATATGGTGATATGATATAAGATACTTAAACAATTGGCTTAGTACAAGTAGGAGATTGTTAGTTTATGCCCTATAACCAATCAATTGGTTGTAGTTTAGTGATAAAATAATTTAAATGTATTTTTTATCTTGTACATGTTTACATGTATATGATAAAATATATGAGATAATTATATATTGTAAAAGAAATTATAATGAGATTATAATTATGATATTCATATTGCATTTAAGTATTATCTCTAAATTGTTCCTAGATATTATTATACTCAAACTAGACAAAAGTATGAAGATATTTAAATAAAAGTGTGGGTGCTTGTTAGAAACCAAGTTCACTGAACTGACTTGATATGGGAAATCCATTTGCAACATTACTTATATGTTTATAGAATTTGTCATTGTGATGATTATATAAGCAATCCTTTGACTCAAGATCTCCAAACTTATCTGATCGTGGTTTTTAGATGTGTGTAAGTTCAAATTAATAACCTCGATAATTTGCAAGCGTACGGGTCGTTTGCATAGTACCTAAGGTGTCGATCCCACGAGGAGGGATAATCTAATCCTAAAATCTAAGGCCAAAACAATTCGTAGTAATTCAAAATGTAACAAAACTAAGCCAAGAATTTAATTCAATCATGCAACTCAATTCTAAAAATCAATTATGAAAATATTAACAAAATAGAAATTGCAACACATACTCAAGAATCAACATAAAGGAATTATCAAGTGACAGAAAAGGGAATTTTCCCTTTTACCTATTTTTAACACTAACCTAATCGATTATGAATTACCGGATTATTGGTCCTAAATGATCCTAGAGTTGATTACTCTCTCTCGAGTTATAATCATTAACCCTAAATTATAAACCCTAATCAGATTATGAAAAATTGCAATTTCTTAATTAACAATCTATCCAAAACCCTAATTAGATCCGAAGTTGTCCAATAAACTATTGAGAATCCTTTAGTAACTCAATCATGAAGTCATAATCCTTTAGTAACTCAATCCATCTCCTTTGTCTTAAGTTCAACTCCTTATAGCTCAACAAATATCTCAAACTTTTATGATCAATGTAAATCTGGAAAGTCTCTCCATACAAGTAGTGTCTCTAGATCTTTATAGCAAGAACAACTACAACTAGCTCTAAATCATGTATTGGATAATTAATTCGTGAGACCTTAATTGTCTCAATGCATAGGTGATCAACATGCCATGCTGCATCAACACACATCCCAATCCTTGATGCGAAACATCACTATATACCATATATCCTCCAGTCTCCGATAGAATAGTCAACACTGGTATAGTAGTCAACAGATATTTCAGCTCCTCAAAGCTCTTCTGACACTCTTCATTCGATTTGAACACTACATTCTTCCTCAAAAGTTTTGTTAGAGGGGCTGAGATTAAAGAAAACCCCTCGATAAAACTTCGGTAATATCCGACCAATCCTAGGAAGCTTCGAATTTCAGACACATTCCTTGGAGGTTTCCAATTCATCACTGCCTCTATCTTCCTTGGATCCACTGGTATATCTTGTCCAGTCACTATATATCCCAGAAACACTACTTGATCCAACCAAAATTCACACTTACTTAAGAAAAGTTCAGGGTCCAACAAAGCTGTAACACTAAAAGATCAAAAAAGCTATGAAACTAAAACAAACAGAAGACAAGGTATCCAAGAGCAACGAAACCAAAAACAAAAACAAAAATATCACTAAAAAAATTTGTTAAAAAATTATCCAACAATAGCGCCAAAATTTGGTACTTTGGTCACCTGCAACTAAATTTAAAAATAAACTAGCTTCCGTCAATACAAAATAATGTAGTAGTGGAAAGTAGGGATCGTTACCATGAGAAATTTTTAATGGTAAAGGTTAGCAAGTTTAAAACAAAAACAAATAAGGGGTTTGGTTCACGTAATTTAAGAAATTAGAAATAACAAAAATCGACAATTAACAAAAGTAACTGGATATGAAAATTTAAAAAACAAATCTTAGTTTCAAGTCACCGATGTTATCACACTAAATGGATCCTTGATATAAAACTCAGCTCATTAAGAAACATTCACTAGGAGTTGTTTTCTCTTAAGTGTAAATGAATATAAACATGTGATCTACGCATTCTTATTAATCAACAACTTACATACGATCGTAGATTCAATTGAATAATAACTGTAAGAACTAAGAAACCAATGAACAAGATAACACATGTAAGACATGCATTTAATTAAGATGAATATCTTCTTAGAATTTTCAACTCTAACGTAAAGAAGGTAATCATAATTGTTACTTGCGATTAACAAAACTGAATGTCATATTTCATTAATCTAGCTATTGAATGAATCAATCCCTAGTTGCACACCTAGAAATCAATCAATTCAATTAGAAAAATTAATTCAGAAGGTATTCAATATTCATCAATGACAAACTTTATTGAAACATCTCACGCATAATAGGTGATAACAAGGTTCCCCTCAATCAAGAAAATAAGTTTAGCTACTCATAATGGAAGTAGAAATCAAAGAAATAACAAAACGATTAGTCTCCATCCCTGATCTTTACTAAAGAATACAAAAATACCAACAAAATGAAACAGAAACGTAAAGCTTCCCTAAGGAAAATTCTACAGAAATTGTCAACTTGTTTTAAAACAAGAGCTAACGTGAACAATCACGTTTTTCCCCTTTTAATGCCTCCCGATCTTTTCCTTTTCTATCCTCTCTTGTAGATCACATCTCCCACATGTTTAGATTGTAAATCTCCATCAATCTGATATTAAATGATTATGAAAATCTCAAAAGAATCAGATTTAAATTTGAAATCAGATCTGCATATTTTTCTTTTTCATATTTGCACGTGCCTACGCTTAGTCACTGAATTGTTGCCAAATTTGGAATTTCAAATTTTCTTCATTTCTTTTGCATCTTTTTGATTTAATTTCATCTCTAAGGTGTTGAAAGTCATCTTAGAACAATTATGAGACATTTCTATCAATTTTGAATAATAATTTCAACACAATAAAGAGAATTAGATAAAAAATAAGCACAAATTGATAACTTAAAGCTCTCCCAAATTATTTTAGATGGCTAATATTTTTGGAGGAGATGTAGAATAATGTGTTACGAGTCCAATGGTTCAAGTTTCATGTCATTTGGAGGTCGGAAGAAGGAGATATAACCAAAATACTAAAGGATGTTTGTCAGCCTCCAACCTTAGAAATCATGAGCGTGCACCCTCAAACTTATGAAGTCGCGATCGAGAAGAATGTCACGATCATGTTTTGTCGTGATCACGAGTTCCCTTCAATGTCGCGATCGCGACAAATCGCGATCACAACTTCCTACTTACACTCCCTCAATTCTAACCTCTATAACTTTCAATCTAGAATTCCAAAATTTTCAAACTTTATATCAATAAAAAGATAAAAGAATGAACTATGACTTTCATGAAGACAATTTTATCAAAATCTTCCCAGATCAATACAGTTTAATCATGGAAGATTTAGACCAAATACTAACTTCTCTAACTTAACTTCTTCATTCTCTGTGCTTCTTCTTTCATTCTCCTACACTTTCCTTCCATTTACATTGTCCAATTTCATTTTACCATTGTAACCCTCATTCAACTCAACACATTCACAACAATTCAAAAATCCATGCTTAAACAAAATCATCAAGAATAGAAGAAAAGTCATTCAAGCATTTAACCATTCTCTGTGTTTTCTTTGTTGTCATTTTCCATATTTTCATTTTCTACATTCTCCTAAATTTCTTCCTCTAACTATCATTTAAACAATCTTACTCATCTCAGACCATCATCTTACAACTATTCTTCAACTCCAAATTCATTCTTTTATTCATCTCTAACAACACTCTCAACTCACGTACACAATGAATACAAAACCATAAACAGAGCATTTACTTGTTCTTCTCTTCAAATTTTTCTGCACTTAATTACACACGTTTCCTATGATCTTCTAACTTATAAATCATTTCTACACTATCTTAAGATATCTAGATCATCAATTATTTGAAAATCACACATCAACAATTTTCATATCTTAAACCCTCGATGTTCATGAAAATGCCCATTTTTTCTTTATGATCATACAATGACAAATAAATCACCATTTTGGTTTCATAAACCAACAACTCTAAGGGATTTAAACAATACTTACTTGATATTTCTCCAAAATCTATAAAAGCTCAAGAAGCCCTAAATTTCATGCAATTCACGTACACCATTGTAAGAGTTAGCAAGCTTCGGTTTTTTTTAAGGCAAAGAGAAGTAAACTAAAGTTGGGAGTAGCAAGGAGATATACTAAAACAAGGTTTAACTTTGGTGGAGTTTTGATGAAAAACTCTGTGTTACTGAAAAATTTAAGAAAGAAGCAACGAGGGAGATGAAGACAAGAACAGTAACTTGTCTTTCAAGGTTGAGAAAATTTAACTTAAAACTTGGACACTTATCAAAAAAACTTTGTGTTACTGAAAAACTTAAGAAAGAAGCTATGAGGGAGATGAAGACAAGAACAATAACTTGTCTTTCAATGTTGAGAAAAGTTAAACTCAAAACTTGGATACTTGTCCACTTCTAAAGACATTAGCTAATTTCTCTAAACCAACTAGTTATATTTGAACTAGTTCCATTAATTGCCATCTTTTTATTACAATTACCTCCAAAATTTTCAATATCATTTGATTCATATTTTTATTTTCTATACATCAATTTACTTACCAATTGCAATTTTTCCTTTTGCATTAAAAATCAGCAATTTCATAAATTATTCCTAAAGTTCATCAAAATTCAAAATTAACAAATACACTCACCAATTAAATTTTTTAATACAACATATTCACAATTTTTATAACATCATATATCAAAATCATTTTCACGTTCAAACAATCAATTATACCCGAAAATTGTCAATGAATGCATGTACAGTTGTTTTCATGTGCGAAAATTCATATTCAAGTGTGTGCATATCATATAATGCGTAAGCATGCAATGCAATTCTAATCTCCCAATATTCTTTCATATTTACTATTTTAACCTCCCTGCAGGTAATGAGATGTTACAAATAAAAGTATGAGTCCGATTTGATTACTGATTTTCGCATATGCATATGATAAATATAAAAAAAAAATTGTACTAAGTTTCAATGAGTTTTGACTCTTCTAGGATGTCACTTTTGCGAGATTCGCACTCGGACATCACTCAGGATGTTGAGCACGTGTCTTGCAAGGGTGGGACGCTACAACTATACTTTGATAGCAATTATTGAGAAATAATATGTCGTCGGAATACAAAAGAATGAAAGAAGCAAATAAGAACAATTAAAAAAAAAAGATAACAAGGCTCCACCAATTGGGAATGCATATAATATTGAAAGCAAAGAATGGCTGATTTCACAATATTAAAAATCTCTTGATGAAGATTATACCGGTCGGTTATTCCGTCTTGCATACATACATATATATATATATATGCAAGACGGAATAACCGACCGGTTGTCTTGATATGTAAACTCTAGCTATTACAATTCAATATAAATTGTCTCTTACCAAATTCAAACTAACTTAAAACAAGACTATAATAACTTTTAGAATCCTTCTGTAATTTCAATTCCACAAAAAAATCATGCTTCCAAATAAGGCTATTTGTTGCGAACACAGTCTAGGACATGATCGTATAATTGATTATTTTTTAAAAAAATATTCATACGAGATCTGGCACACTTGTGTCCTAAATCATATAACTCGGTATTTTTATTCACACATGAACATAGGTTTTGACATGTCCGTATCTTAGGCTGTACAATTCAGTGTTTCTCCTTGCATATGAATACATGCATTGATGCGCTCGTGTACTTCTTTTAAAAAGTCTTCGCCAAACTAATATGCTTGTGTTCTAGCTCATTTCTTCACCTCTACATTACACAGAAGAGCAGAGTTAATATATTGTCATATTTACCCGAAGACTTTTAAGAAACATATATGTTCATCTAAAAACACTCCAAAATTGCGTAATGATATTCACTTTAGTAAATATACTGTGTTTGAATAACACCGCCAAAAAATGCCTATAAATTATATGCCCATGTATATAAGTTTGACATAAAAACTTTCCCTTTCCCCACTTATATAAACAAATTCTGGACTATAAGTCTTCTCATTTAAAGAACTTTCAAACGCAATCATATGCATGTAATTTAACTTTGTTGCTTCTTTTGCCACTCTTATGCACCATTCTTAGCCAAATGTCAGCTCTTATTTGCTATAAATAAACAAATGTTTTATGTTGATTATTTCCTAATTAGGACCAATCAAAGTCTTCTTTTTCTTTTAATTTTCATCCAAATTGAAGTTTGGATAATTGTTCGTGACACTAAATTGGAAAGCATATACGAAGAGAAGACCTTTTAAGCTTGGAATAGTTAAAAGGATGGGGATAGAAGAAACTGATGAGCTGCAATGAGTTCTCAAGTATTAATTTGTTTTGTTGAGAGATCCCTAACTATTATTGATCTTATCAAATTCTTAATGTAGTTATGAAGTCATTTATGGCCCAAGTGAAGTAAGCTTACACGTGGTTATGAAAACGATGACACAAAGGTTGAAACAGACTTTGCTAGCCCTTCGTGGTAACAAATAAAGGATTGCAACTTCCTGCGTAACTTTGCTTTGTCCTATTTTGCAGTTAAAGACCATCACCTGCCTAAGTGTAGTTCCTACATCATATCGATTTTGTCACCTCGGGCCCTTCATTGTATCTTAATAGGGCCCACTCTCCAAGTAAGAGTCGTAAAGAATTTCCGCTCTATGTAAAAGTGATGTTCTGGGAAACTCACTATGGACTTTCATGTAAAGCCTATCATTGTCGATCTAATAATGTTAGAAATGCATAAAATTTCAACAACATCCTTAATTTAAAATTTTAACATGCTAACATTAAATTAAAATAATATTTTAGTATCTTATGTCACTCTCTTTCTCCTACCTCTTTTGTACTAAAACATCTTTTTCTTCTTATGTTCAACTCCTCCTGTCTTTATTTGTGTACATAGCATAATATCACCTCACATGATATCCAAAACAGACAAATAAGGATCAAATGGAGACATCTTGTTTAAGTTAGATACCAAGTTTGCTAAATTTAATGCAATCCGTACTTCCATTTCAATAATGTCCTACAAAATTTCTGGTAAATGTTAAATTTTGCCAACCTGCGCTGCGCCTGAATAAAAGTAATATTATACTTATTATGCTCAGCAGATACGTAGTAATTTATTCTTCCGATAATAGTGGTTATCAATGATAATGCCAGAACCCACTTATTAGTTTTTATTTTGTTTCATCTTGAGTTGTTAACAATAATCAAATAATGATAATAATAGTTATTATTACGATGATGATTGTTGTTGTTATAAATTCTATATTTGCTTCTAAAGTATACCATCTTGAAAATTCGACTAAGGTGAAGTAGTTGGAAAAGAAAATGACATTGGGGTTGGTGAGCAGTGACCAAGGCCGACGGGGGCGGCCGCTACATTTTACAAGCACTTATCGTGGGCCGCACAAGACGCGTTCGGAGAACTTGGGGGAGGGGTCAATAATTGAGATTGTGGGACCCATATTCGTGGAATCGTGGACTTGGGAAAAGTGTGGGAGTCAACGCAGGAGAATGTGAAAGCGTTGAATTCGCGAAAGTGTAAATTACTTGGTCATGACTCATGAGTGTCGTGTGCCTGTGCCGTGTCCTTTGGGTCAAGTTCCTATTTATTTTATATCTTTTAGACGCAGAGATAGAGATACATTTCAGGTCTTCCTATAATTAACTAATTACTGATGTACTTTACGTGATATAAATCACTTCTGATGTGTTTTAAACTAATTACTGATGTAATTTACATAACATAAATCACTTCTGATATGTTTGCCCTAACATCCAATTACAACGTAAGATTAAAATTATCAATTATATTAGTCAGTCTTTTAGTTTTAAAGCTTAATTGATAGTTTCTTTATGTTTACCGAATAGAAAATGGCAAATCAATTTGGTCCGACTCATAATTAAAAAAATAAAATGAGGATATTATAACCTTAATGTTGCATAAAACTGCCACAGGCACAGCCGCAGCTATCGACTTGGGAAACGCGCTAAAGAGGCAGCATTTTGCATCATTATGTAGGCCACAGTCACACACACAGTTTCTGGCCCTTTCTATGGTTTGGAAATAATGAACGATTTCCTCATCCTCAACCTTCGAGATGAAAATTAGTACGTGCGTAAATTGACGTAAGCTGTGGTCCCTCCCGTCCCTAAGAGGAGTAGGAGGACTGAATCTTAAAGTAAAATTAATTAATTTTAAATAAAATAATTGTCATTATACTGAAAGATACAATGAACTGTCACCACGGCTCCTGAAATGAATCTCTCTTTGTGGTTATATTTTAAGTTTTTAACGTCACCTCCAAAGCAACCTAACCAATGTTAGGTTAACAAACTTTGAGGGACATGATTTAACTCGAGATAATCTCGTCCGTTTAATTCAATTTTTATGAACTAATTGGCTTTACATAAAATCAGTAATTAACAACTCATCTTATGTATATTGAATCCGATCGGGTCGATTATGCTAGACCTGAATTCAGGCATAACAGCCCAAGGGTCGATCGGTTCATCTTTCAAGGATCAGTCTTATATCTTTTAGATATATCAGGCTCAAGCCCAATCAATACATCCACAGCCTGTTCATAAGTAGAAGTCTCCCATGCAGACATAAAGACTTAAACCTAGCTCTCACTCCATATATAAGGTATAATTCTGCCATAACAGAGGTACGTAATCATAACCCTAGTTCTCTCCGCTAACAGCGAACCTACCTTCACCAAAAGACTGACTTGAGCGTCGGAGGGGCTGATCAGGAAACAACCCTCGATGTGTCTTCTTTGTTTTGCAGGAACTTTCACACCGAAGCTCCCACGAGAAGCAATCAACTACATGGATCCAAACGGCAATGTGCAGCCTCGTCAGAATCAGGCTGAACCAATTGGAGCCCACCGTGGGGCCCGACATCAGGGCACCACGTCCAGAAATACGCAGATCAGTCAAGCGACAGCAGCTAACCTTGATATAGTCGCTATCACGGCTCTGGCGTTACAACGGATGGGTTTGCAGTTACCTGCTACCTTGTCGCCGACACATCATGCTTCCCGAACGCAGTCTTCAAACCTGAATAATCAACCGTAGCCTCAAAACCAAGAACAAGAAGAACAGAGCGCAGCCCTAGAAGATAACGCTGGAACCAACGTGCGCCCGAATCTCCAGCACCCCTCAGATGCAGATCCTCCGGCGCCCGTCCATACATCCCTCACCCGAAAACAGATTGAGGAAGTGGCTGATCTGTTGATTCGCCAGATTCTACAGTCTCAGCCGACACAACAGCAGCCGTCTGCATGGCAGACTAATATGATGACCGATCGCCACCCTACCGAAGCCCTAGAAAAAATCGTGGACAATCGGATTAATGCAACCATAAGCTTCCGCCCGGATCGCCCAACAGCTCAATATAGCTCCCCCTTCACTCCGGCAATCTTGGATAGCCTCCCGGCGCCCGGCACCAAAATACCAATGCCTGAGAAATATACTGGAAAGATCGATCTCCTGGACTACCTACAATACTTCCAGTCGATGATGAATCTACACTACGTTCCAGACGTCATTCAGTGCAAGGCTTTCTGTATGGCCTTTCAAGAGGGAGCTCGACGGTGGTTCAATAGCTTACCTCTGAGTTGTATCACGTGTTTTGAGGACTTTAGATTGCTATTCCTCAACCAGTTTGCTACAAGTAAGCGGCCGCAGAAGACGACCTTGGAAGTGATGCAGCTGACACAAGGGAGGAACGAGAGCCTACGAGAATTCATCACTCGGTTCAATAATGAGGCAGTTGAGGTCCCCGACCTCACCTGCTCATCCATGTTGACAGCGCTTATGAATAACACGAGGGATGAGGAGTTCAAAAAGTCATTAGCCCTCGATCAGCCCCGATCCATTCAGGAAATAAGAAACAGGGC
>JANJEY010000005.1:19007637-19018900 GCA_024703695.1 Erythroxylum cataractarum | reverse complement strand
TTTTGTTATTACTTAAATTTCGAAACAAGTTTTCAAAGTTTTGATTAATTCGAATTTACTGAAGTTTCTGTAAAAGAACTTGTTTTTAAACAAATCTGTTTTGAGAGAGTTTTCAAAAAGGGGAATACACAATTTAACCCTTCCTTCTCGTGTATTCGTTATCGTTCTATAAGCATTGTACTAACGTGTGATTTACTTCAAAATGGAATACTCCTTAAGATCTTTATTTTCCTTCCAAAATAGAGCACAATCATACTTATAGGCATGTATTAATATATATCCTAATCCAAAGTACCTTAACAATTTCTTTGCATCATAGTAAGACTTGGGAAATTTGTGTCTAATAGGTAATGCATTATTGAGCAAGTCAATTAACATGTAAAAGACTCATTACTCCATTTAGTATAGACTTTCAAATGCAATAACTTTACTACAAAAGATAGTTGTGAGAAATTTGAGCACCCTAGATATAATTCTTCTTGAGAAACTTTCAATAACTTCCCAAAATTATCTTCTACAATACTATTAATTATGTTAGGCATACCTATTTCATTTATAATCTCCATATAATTCCCATAATCATCCAACATGTTGCCAATTACCATCATCATTAACTTCACAATGTTCTACATCATTATTGTTACTATTATCATAACTTGTACCAATACTTCTACTACAACTTGCTTCCTTACGTTCACCATGACAAAGCCATGGAGCATAGAATTTATCCATGCCTCAGATTAACAAGTTATTGTATACCACATCTTGACTTTAAAAGTTAACATTTAAGTAATCGACGCAAAGATAACAAATATATCATTCATCATCCATTTGATGTTGTACAAATTGCTTGAAACTCTTAACTCCTTCTATGTACTTAGTGGACCATTTTCGATGATTGGGAGGTGTGATTGAGATATTGAAGTGCTCTTTGTATGTAAATTTGATGAAATATGTGATACATGACTTGATTGTTAAAGGCCAGACCTAGTTTCGAAGAAAAATGTGAATATGCATATGAATGAAAAAGAATGATTCTCAACCTTAATATTGAATGCCGGACTAATGTTCAATGATATGTAAAGTGAAAAGTTGATCATATGTGATTGAGGCATTTCATTACGTGAATGCATGAAAGATAAAGGCAGTTGTGACTAGAGTAGCCACTGAAAAAGAGCTTAGAGCTCAGAATGTGAAAAAAGAGCCTAGAGCTGAGAAAGTGATTAAGAGTCAAAGGCTCACTATGTAAAATGAGCTCGGTATCCCCAAAAGATACTAGACAATTATTAATGAGCTCGATATCTACAAAAAATACAGTAAAGTTATTAATGAACTCGTTATCCATAATAGATATGGGACAGTTATAAGCGCTCGGTCACAACAAAGAAATAAAATAAAAACTAAGGCTTATAAGTATTGCATATGCATAAGATGTGAATGTTTATAATGGTTTGAATGATTTCGGTGTGTGGTATGTGTTGAATGAAAAATGTGAAATGATTGATCAAGTGTATGTGATTCAATATGAGAATTAATGAACGACGTGAATTATGTGAATATGTGAATTGTATGTGTTATGTGATTGAGTGAGCCATCGAGGATGGTCACTCACTGAGTTAGCGAAATTCATCCAAAATTTACAAATATTTTTCGGACTCAGAAGAGTATCCCATTAGGCAAATGGGAGTATTCCTACTACATACAAGTGAAAGATAGAGGTCGAGATCAGTTCGCATTTGCATAGAATTTTCCATTAATTTTTGTATTAAGGAATGTATTATGAAATTATCGTACAATATGTATACGAATGCATTTATATTGTAATGGCATTATGATTGTGAGTATTTTTGTATTTGTAATGGGCCTAGTGATTAATGAAATTATGATGATTTGAGAAATGTTGGTAACTCTTGTAAATGAAAATATTTATGGAATAAAGTATGGGCCCAAATTTTTAATCACTGATTTCTGCATAAGCGTGAAAAAAGATTGTATTGAGTTTCGAGTGTTTGAGTATCGAAATGAGTATGTTAGTACGCCACCCTCGCGGGGCATAGACTCGGATATCACTCATGATGTAGGGTATGTGTCTTGCGAAAGTGGGGTGTTAAAAAAGATCCTCCTCTTGCTAGACCCAGCTTTTGGAACCCAGCATTCGGAGACAAATTAATAGTCAAAACTCATTGCAAATTTTTTTTATAAACAATTAACGCATATGCGGAAGATCGATAATGAAATCAGCCTGATTTATTTAAAACAATTTCGTCACAAAGATGCAAACATTATTGAACATATAAGAGTTTTAGTAATTACTTGGGCCCATCTCAGAAGACAAAGCTTGTTTTCAAAACATCTCTACATGTCAAAAACCATCCCTTTGGCTTATTACAAGATACAAAATACATAATACACCATACAATTTGAATGCTTATGCTTAAAATGATCCTAAATTTCAAAATTTTCTGAACTAACTTCAATACAAAAGTTTTTAACTATCTTAGAGTTCCAATGCCCTACAAGGATGCTAATCTTCTCTTTCTTCACCTGAGGAGGGAAGCGCGGGGTGAGTTACACAACTCAGTGGCTAATATATTTAGAGCCATTGGCATTTGACCAAAGTCAAGCGTATGTATATATATATGTATGTCTAGCAATTCTAACATTTATACTTTATTTAAGAAATTTAAACATTCATCAAATTTAGCTCAAATCACATAACACTTAATATGCTTCATACTTGACAAGCTAAAGATGCAAATGCACAATAAACGGCTCAAGGGTTTCATGAAACAGAATGAGAAAATCGAAGTTTACCCCATGATCAGAATGAGTCTATTTTTCAGAGCTCATATGCTACAAGAGGCCAGCCAGGAGAAGGCTCTTGTCAATGTGCACCTGACGAATAGAATGGTTCCACTCTCGCCCAAACAGAAGCATATAACATGCTCAAATCATATTATCAAATGCTTTCATACTTTTTATGTTTTTTCCTTTCTTTTCATTTATACAAAATGCCATGACAAATAACAAGGCATAACATTGACCAAAATCACAATTTAAATACATCAAGATATCATGCTTCTTTGACGGTATAACATTATCAAAATCATCATGTATTTTCAACAAGTTAATTTCAAACAATTTGAAACATATTCACACATAGGCAATAATTTAACTAATCATATAAAAGTTGTAAATATATTGCCCATCTAATTCGCTTGCAAAAATCCAAGTCAAGGTTGTCTTTCTCCTTACTCTTTGGTAGGATTCTCTTGGTTCCCTAAAACAAACCAAGTTTTATTCAATAGGAATCCAATAGAAAATCTCACAATGCAAAATCACTAAAATTGATTCTAAAATGTTGAAACCCAAGTATTTTCTAAACTCCATGGACCAAAATCCTTCCAAAAATCTAAAAGATCCAAAATGGTCTTACCTTGATTCTTCATCAATTGAAGAGATCTTCAGCTAAAAGGGAAATTCTTATCTTCCTCTCCCTTTTTCCTTTTTTAAACAACTCTAAAATCTCTTTTGAAGACTAAGAAAAGTTAAACCATAGCTTGTTTTCTCTTCTTTCTCTCCTTCTCTTCTTCTCTTCGTATTTCTCTCTCTTTTTAATGACACACCTTCTTTTTTTCTCTTCAGTTTTCGTTCTTCTCTCTTCTTAAAATGCAAGAAAACACTTCTTCTTCCAATTATGCCCTTAATGATTGGGAAATGTCCCATTTGCCCTTCCATTTATGTCTTATGTCTTTTATACTTAAGTTCTTGCCAAAAGCACCCTTGAATATTTTGACATAACTCTTTCTTCTAGAAAAGTGTTCTCTTTTTTTTAAGTTTCCAATGATACCAAAATCAATCCATTCGGTTCAGAAATATGAAAGTTAGGGCTCAAACATTTCAGAGTATTGTTAAACTAAAATAGTACACTATACCCCACTCCCATCTAGAAATTGAAAGTACTAAAGACTGAAATAGATTCCAACTTCTTTATGCCGTTTGTATTTCCATGTCTCTTGTTTATTTTGAAACCAGAATCATCTTATTAGAAGCTCTACCGATCCATAAATTTTCAAAATACTGATTCATGTTCAGTAAATAATCCAACTCCTACTCTTCTAATTGATACCCTTACTTTGATTCAATCCATCTTTTTCCAATCAATACCAAAAGCTATCAAAACCTATTAAGGGATAGAAAAATATGTTGAGAAACTATTGGCTCAAAAACCACTTCATTTAAAGGTCGGATAACAAAATTTTGGACGAGAGAATCAAACAAGGTTTGGTCCTCAATCCTATTGAACTTGTCTCGGTACAAGTGACATAACTTTCATTAGAGATGTTAGATTAAGATCATATTTGGATGATTTAAAAGAGAACTTTTATATCTACAACTTTGAAGAAGACCTTAAGGTCAGATTTTATCATCTGAAGGGTCAAAATGGACCGGACAATAGGATTAGATGAAGCCAAAGGAAAAAGCAGACGAATGAAAAAAGATAAAAGAAATGAAAAAATTGTTATAACTTTCCCTAAAGTTATCTGATTAAGGTTTTCTTTATATGGTTCCAAAGAGGACTTCAAGATCTAACTTTCATGAAGTGTTGGACCCCGAACTTTTCTTAGAATTTCGAGTTAAAATTAGAAATGAAATGAGAAATTGGTGGTGAATTAGTCATGTGCAAAGGACAAGACAATTCAAGAATGTGAATTGTTATATGAGATTAAGATAGATAAATTTAGCAAGTTGATGATGAGAGAGTATAGGTGTGTGTATGCTTTTGTTATGGATATCTATGATTAATTATGGTCTAAAGTCTGGTTTTGAGTTTAAATTAAATTTATGGTGAATACATTGTTTTGAATGGAAGTTTAAAATCAAGAAATAAAGAGAAAAAGTGTGAGAATATGAAGAATTGAGAAAGTTTGACTTTTTGGAGTAGGGAGTTGACATTTTGATTTAAGTAGCAATTGAGAAAATGATCTTCATGAAACTTGTAGCTTCTGTTGAGAGCTTTCTGTCTCCATGAAGTTATATTTTTTTTTGATATCGGGAGTAAAAGTTATGATTGGTCAAGGTTAAGGTTATTTGACTTTGCTTTTGTAAGTGTTCTTAAGTGGAAGATTGTGTAGGTTGTGCTTTGAGGCAAATCATGTACCAATGTGGTCTGAATTGAGTTCAGTGACCTACATGAAAGTCATAGAAGATTTTCCTAGTTTTTAAATGGTGTATAATATGTAAGTTGTGGATGTGAGAATTTGAAAGATATGAAATTTGGAAGTTTGGATGTGTTATAGGTTGGCCTATATTATGACTGAATCTTTGACTGAGAAATTGACCTAGTTAGAGGTTGATTTAGCCTTTAAGTTCTTCATGAAAGTTGAAGATTTTGCTTTGATCTTTATTTTGATGTAAAGTATGAAATTCTTGGACCATGAAATAGGAAGTTAAAATTCGTACAAGTTGTTGTTACTATTTAGGGTGATCCGACCCTTGTCCATTCATTTGCATTTAACTTTTCTGTCTGACATCCAAGTAATTCGATTTTTGAAGCGTTGGATCCTAAGACATCCCTTATCTCTCCATGATGATTTGTGATTTATGAGATTAATCTGAAAAATATTGATTGAATCAAAGTGAGAGGATTGATTACAGAATTTGAGTTGGACTTTTTCTGAACATGTTTAGATATTTTGATGATATCTTGATCTGTAGAGATCCAATTAAGTTGATTATTGTTTCTAAATAAATTAGAGACATGGGACTACAAGTTATCTGAAGGAATCGAATTTTTAATTCAGTCCCTAAGATTCTCAATTTCTAAATTGAGGTATTGAAGTTATAAGATTTTATAAGGGCAATTTGGGCATGACACTTAATTCTAAGAGTTTTAAGGCTTATTTAGGAGGGCAAAAGGGACATTGCCCCCTTATTAAGAGTATGAAATAAAAGAAAGAAAATAGGGTATGAGAAAGAAAAAGAAGAAGGAGCCGTGGGAGAAGAAGAGAAGAGGGAAAGCTAGGGTTTTGAGATCCTTAAAGATTTTGAAGAAATTGAAGCTAAATCAAGTAAGTCTAAGCATCTTTCCCCTTGATTAGATGAATGAAGAATGGTTTATGTTAGTCAAGAGAGGATTAAGTGTTGGAAGTTGTCGAATGAGTTTAAGCATGTGTTTGGTTTTAGGGTTAATGAACATATTGTGTTTTGTGACTGATTTTAAGGTTTAAATGAATTAGAAATGAAGTATAAGACTTGAATAAAGGTTTAGATGTGTTGCATGTGCTTAAGGGAAGGATTGAAGTGGGAAAATGCTGGAAAAATCGGGTTCGGAGACATTCTTCAGACCCGCACATCGCGACGTGATCATGAGCATACCATGACGTGCGAGGAAGGTGTGCACGTCGAGACGTGTAAAATTTGTGTTCGTCGCGACGAGCGTGGTCTTCGTCGCGACGAGCCCCAATTTCCAGCATAGATGAATTTTGGTATTTTGGGCATATCTTTTGTTGTAGATGTCCAAATGAGGTGATTTTTGATTCGTTGTAAACTAAAGACATAGAGATACATGTTTTGTGAAGAAATGAGAC
Source organism: Erythroxylum cataractarum (assembly GCA_024703695.1). NCBI lineage: Eukaryota > Viridiplantae > Streptophyta > Magnoliopsida > Malpighiales > Erythroxylaceae > Erythroxylum > Erythroxylum cataractarum. Next base: position 19,012,310 of record JANJEY010000005.1, on the reverse strand, counting down.
TGAAATTCAGTCTCTGAGAATCTTAAATTTTGGTCGGAAGTTGAGTATAAATTGTTGTTTCAGCATAAGGATAGTCCCATCATGTTTGGAGTATAAATTTTGAATTTGTGAAACAATTGAATGATTTTAGAGTTAGAGTGATCATGGAAAATTGACCTGAATGTTTGGAATTTTGGGAGAATTTGAGTTTTTCATATTTATGGGTCTTCAAATTTGTATTCCTATTGAATGAGATTTTTACATCTTGATAAAGGGAAATCAAGTGAGGCAAGAGGAGCAAGAGGAAAAAAAGGAACAAGAGGAAAGGCATTCCTAAGCAAGTATAAGCAAGGAATTCAATGTGGGTACATATTTATAATAGAGTAAATAAGTCACTCATTGGTTTGTTCAAATCAAGAAAGATTGATTGATTTAAGATTGCATCATCATTGTTTGCTTTAATTGCTATTGTGAAATGATTATATGTTGCTACATGATTTGCATTCATAATTTTTGAAAAGGCTTCAAAAATGGTTTTTCTCCTTTCAAGAATGTATGCACTTGAAATCATGATTTCCAAAAAAAAATATGAAAGCCAAGCTTCTAAAGAAGTGCCAGTTTGGCAATCAAGTTTACAAGACTTTGAATCATGCATGTTATGTGGGTTTGTGGTATGTCCCTTAAGAACCGTGATGTGCACAATGACTCATGAAAAGGCTTCATCCGCCTGCTCGCTAGTGGCACGGATCTCCCCACAAGGACTCCCTCAAGAAACTACGACTACGCATGACCATTTGATGGGAAAATGTAGTGCGTCATGAACTCGGACTAACCCAAACCATTATGCTATGCTTATATGTTTATGATTTGTTATCATGTTTCATGCATTCATGTTTTGAATTCTACTCACGAATTGTTATAAACCAAGCATTTTGAGTTGATGAATCTCTCACGCTCAATTATTATGATTTCAAAGTGTACCACGACAATGAGCTATCTTTTAAATAGTTTTGCTTATTTCTGTATTATAAATGTGTATCCACGAGCTGTAAAGCTCACCCCCCCTTTCTTCCCCATCTCCAAGTGTTAAGATGGAGATCGGATGAAAGAAAGTTTAAACTTCCGTTCGTTACTTATATGATTGGCTTTTAAGTTAAATTGGTTGCAAGATTCAGATTTCAGACATGTTGAGCATTTTTGGTATCATGTGCATTTTGGATTTTGAAAATGATGTTGTAACATGGCTTGGAATGCCATTAAGATTTTGTAAGCATGTATATCATGATGAAATTGATTTATGGATTTGTATATAGAATGGAAAAGTGAATTATGGTTTGTATGATGATTATGATAGATTGCGTTTGGATTCCGGACAGGAGGTCCAATGATGTTGATTTATTGGGAATATTGAAGTGCTTAATCGTGTATGAATTGTGGGTATATAGATATGTGTATCAAGTGTCTTTTGGCAAAGAATAAGAATAAGTTTCGTTATGATGATATTGAGTTATTGAGTTTTGATTGAGGAATTGTATACGATGAATAAGTTTGAAAGAGATGGAATAAAAGATGAAAGGAATAAACATGAAAGAAAGAATGAAAGAAATAAATTTATACCGATTTCGTATTGGTCTAGTCTTATGGTTTCCAATGCGATGTTTCCAAAATATTTGTTTTCGGATGTCGGAGTTAAGGTTTTGTCCTTCAGCGATATGTTTGCTTTGATTCTGAGCCAATTCGTTTCGCTTTCAATTTCTTTTGCTTTCGCCAAGTATAAGTTTGTTCACATTTTGTACATGTATTCGATGATGATTCCGAGGTTGGGTTCCAGAAACAGGATCCAACATTTGTGGTTGATTGATCCGTTTTGTTTCATTATTTCTAAAATTTTGTAAATCCGAGTCTTTCGATTTTTCTATGGCTCATTAAGAATTTGATTCGTTTTTGTTATGTGATTATGTTTCGTTTTTTTTTTGTTGGGGTCCGGTTCTAAGATTGGGTCCCAACATAGGTGGTATCAGAGCAAGAGTGAAACTGTTAAATTTATGCAGTTGGGTTCCGAAAACGGGATCCAACATAGGTGGTATCAGAGCCCAGTAATAAGATCTCACTTGGGCGTATGTGTATGAGTGACTTTCATGAGAAATTGATGAGACTTAGTAAGGATAAGATTGATTTTGTGAGAATGTGAACATGATGTGATTGTCTTTGTCATAAATTATTTGAAGAACCTAATCGATCGTTCGATTGAGTTGATGAGTTATATGATTGATCATAAGAATGTGTATGATATTGAGGTTAGAATTTCATGATGATTAGGCTTCTTCGATCACTTTTTTGATTTGATTTTGAATATACATTTGTGAGATGAAATAAGGAATACTTGAAAGATGAGATTAATGATAGAGATATATGTATAGAAGTTCAAACAGTTGATTTTGAATGATGATTGGTCCATATTATGGTTCCTTAAGAATTGGACCATTGACTTGATTCAAATATGTTAAGAAACAATGATTTATGGATATAGTGATTTGATATGATATTGGTGGTATTTGATACAAGAAGTGAAAATTTGTGAAGAAATTGAGAAATATGTACGATGAGGAATTAGATAAGAAAGTGAATGACTGTGATCTTTTAGAAGGAGTTATTTGAGAGAATAAGTTACTTGATGATTACTCAAGTAGGAATTTCGAGGACGAAATTCTTTTAAGTGGGGGAAAAATGTTAGACCCCGATCATTTAGTGGAATTTAAAAATATTAAATGTATGAAATGAGTGTTTTTGTATATGTATTTTGTTATGGGTAGTTTTGTGCTTTAAGGAAGTTGATGAGAAAAGAATTGATTGGTTTTGATGACCTTGATATTTGAGTAAATTTGTATGGATTATGAAACTTAAAGTGAATGAGTTGATTGAAATGGAAGTTAAAAAGCAAGAAATAAATAGTGAAAGTGTGAGATTTTGGAGAATTGTAAGTTCGAAATTGTTTGAGATGAATAGTAGTAGGGTTGACTTTTTGACCTGAAATCTTTGTAAATTTTTATGGGTTGATTTAGGCTGAATGTGACAAAATGATCTTCATGAAACTTTGAGCAATTTTTGCAAGCTTTCTATCGCCATAAAGCATGACATGTTTTGATATCGGGATTGACATTTATGATCAGTCAAATTGAAGTGCATGCTACTTTGTTTTTGAAAATGCTCATAAGTGTAGGATTTTGTATGCAGTGTTTTGAGGAAACTTATGGACTGATATGTTTTGAATTGAGTTAAGTGGTCTACATGAAAGTTGTAGAGGAAGTTTATAGCTTCACAATGATGTATAATATGTTAATCTTGGTTGTGGAAATCGAAAGATATGGAATTTGGAAGTTTGGATGTGTTAGGATGACAAATTTCTGGCAGAAACTTTGATTAAAAAATTGACCTAGTTAGAGGTTGAAAATGCTTTAAAGTTCTTCATGAAAGTTTTAGATTATGTTTTGATCTTTCCATTGATGTAAAGTATGGAATTTTTGGATCATGGAATAGGAAGTTATGAATTTTTACAAGTTGTTGTTACTGTTTAGGAAGAGTATTAGTGGACAGAAACTTTGACTGGCTTTTTGACTCCCTTAGAGGCCAAATTGATTTTTCTGTCCTTCATGAAAGTTGTAGGTTGCATTTTTAGGTTTTCATTGATATAAAGTATGACATTTTTGGACCTTGGAGCTGAAAGTTAGAAATTTTAGAAGTTGTGATACTGATTAGGGAGACTTAAATTGGACAGAAAGTTTGAGTGGAATTTTGACCCCCTTAGAGACGGAATTGATTTTTGAGTTCTCATGGAAGTTTTAGAGCTTCCTTTTATCTTTTTTTTTATACCAAGGTTGTGAATTTTGGAATTCTATATAAAAAGCTATGAATTCTTGAAAGTTAGATATGCGTTTTGGATCGATCTTCTGTTTTGGCCGACAGATCGACATTTTTTTTGGCCAACCGACCGACCCTTTGTTTTGGCTGACCGATCGACCTCCTATTTTGGCTGACCGACCGACCCTTTGTTTTGACCGACTGATCGACCTTTTGTTTTGGCCAACCGACCGACCCTTTTTTTGTTCGACCGATCGACCTTCTGTTTTGGCCGACTGATCGACCCTTTGTTTTGGTCGACCGATTCGATCCTTTATTTTAGGTCGACTGATCTTGCTTCGGCCGACCGATTGACCGTTCATTTTGGCTGACCGATCTTATTTTGGCTGACTGATCAACCCTTTGTTTTGGCCGACCCGATCCGACTTTTTGTTTTGCCCTACCTAATCCGACCGTCTCTCACTCTTTTGTTTATATCTTTTCCATCCGACATCCGATTGACTTGATTTTTAAAGCGTTGAATTTATAAGACATCCCTCTATCTGCCTATGGAAAATTTGGGCATTTTTTAGATTAATTTGAAAGATTTTGATTTAATCAAAGTGAGTTAGAAATTTTTTTGAACATGGTTCTGTATTTTAGTGAATTCTTGATCTGTGGAGATCCGATTGAATTGATTCTTATTGAAACATAAAATAGATATATGGGGTTACAAGTTATCTTAAGGAAGTAAATTTCAATTTAGCCCCTAAGACTTCCAATTTCTGAATTGAAGTCGGGTTTAGTGTTCAGTCTTGGATTAGTAAGAGCTGAAAGTATTTTAGCCATAACTTTTG
>JANJEY010000005.1:18941099-18952419 GCA_024703695.1 Erythroxylum cataractarum | reverse complement strand
TAATTAACTCCACAAAATAATATAATATAACAAAGCCTCAAAATTCATTTAGTCATGCTTAACTTCTTCCAAAAATAAGACCTTTTTCTAATCATCAAGTTGAAAAATTTGCTAACATTTCCTTCTAGAGAAATGTTCCTCATTGTCTCAATTTTTCAATAACACCAAAATCATTCAATTTGGTTCAGTAATTTAAATTTTATGGCCCAAACACTTTCGGACTGTTACTAAACTGAGACTGCACACTAAACCCAAATTCACTCCAGAAATTGAAAGTCCTAAAGACTGAATTGAAATTTTATTACTTCAGATAACTTGTAGCTCCACATCTCTAGTTTAATTTGAAATAAAAATCAACCCAATAATATCTCTACAGATCACGATATCACCAAAATACTGAAGCATGTTCAGTGAGATAACACCAATTCATATGATTGGAGAACACACTCACTGTTCCCGTCTCACTCTTTTCACTCAATCTCTCTCCATAAATTTTAGATAGCTTCAATTATTGGTGTAGATGTAGAGAAAAGTCTTATGAATACCATGGTTCAAGAATCAGGTCATTTGGAAGTCTAGAGAAGAAGTTATGGACAAAAGACTCCAACACGTTTATGCCCTCACTTGAAATGTACATGTCTCAATACGAATGCCATAACTTTTGGTACAGATATCAGATTGACTTCATTTATGGACCATTGGAAAGAGAAATTTTAGATCTATAACTTTCATGAAGACTACAAAGGCCAATTCTATCGTCTAACTTCAGTATCGTCTCACTTTTACATCGTTCATTTTTCTTCCGTCTACTTTCTATCGTCTGCTTTTCTTCCTTTCACTTTCTATCGTTCACTTTTCTTCCTTTCACTTCCTATCGTCTGCTTTTCTTCCTTTCACTTTCTATCGTCTGATTTTTTTCCCAGAATGTCTCCAAGTATAAGGATCATAACTTTTGACTCCGATATCTAAATTTTTCATACTATATACCGTTAGAAAGATAAAAGAAAGATATACAACTTTCATGAAGATTTTAAGAGCAATTTTCATCTCTGTAAAAGTCAAAATTTTGTGACTGCCCCTGGAATTCATCCTAAACAACATCAAAACTTCAATCGATCATAATTCCCAGTCCCGATATCAAAAAATGTCATACTTTATAGCGTTAGAAAGATGGAAACATAAAATACAACTTTCATTAAGACCACTTTGGCTAATTGTATCCAGATCAATACAGTTTCTCCACTCAATCTCTGCCCACCATTCCTACACTTAGGCAAGTTGCCAAAACACAATTTCCTGAAATTTTCACCCACTACCAAGTACCCTTCGGTACTTTTGAGCTCCAACTCAACCAAACCAGCTCATATACCCTTCAAAACTCCAGCGTACTATCCCACAACAAATGACCAATTCCAAACTCAATAATGAAGAAGATGCACCTACACATTCTTCTTTCACAAAAGTCATACACAACTTCATACATTATCCATAAAGCAACACAATCATGTTCATTCTCATTTCCAACCAAAATAAATATTCATGCATAGCTTTAATTACATATCAACATATCATATTTCCTCATGCATTTTCCAATATTCACCACAATTCAACGTTTCTACAATTTAAAGCAATCCTACACACAATAAGGCATTACATTCACTACCCAATTCCTCATTTAATTTCATTTCATAATTTCTCATTTTCAAGAAAAGTTCGGGGTCCAACACTAGTAGGCTCCTATTGATTAAATAAGCTCCTTTTATTTTAAGAGTTAGTAAGCTTCTTTCAATTAATAGGCTTTTTTTAACGTTAGAAAGATCCTCTTAAAAGTTTATAGGACTCTTTTATTTATAAATTTATTTTGTAGTAGGATCTTATCAATTTGAAAGTACCTTGAAATTTTTTTACACATAATTCACCCACCTCTTACATGTGTTTGTTTTATCAATTAGGGTGAGTTTTCACATTTATTTTGTTTTATAGCACGTGACAGATCATAACAAACAATTTGAGAAGCCTTGAAGGATAATCTGTCTCAAAACCTCCTTACTGCAATGGAAACAACTATTCATATTAAAAAGAGAGGATGACAATTTATCTCTCATATGTAGATATTGAAATCTGGCAAGCCATTAGAGTTGGAGCTATACTTCCCGCTATAGAAAACATAGATGTGTGGTCTAATGCTGACAAAAGAAATGCACAACTAAATGCTAAAACAAAACATCATCTAATATGTGAATTATCTCTAAAAAAATATGAGAAGATATCTTACTGCTCTACAGCAATGGAAATATGGGATAAACTACAAGTCACCTTTAAAGGAACAAATGAGGTAAAGAAATATAGAATAAGTTTTTTAGTAAATCAATATGAAACTATTGGCATGAAACATGGAGAAACCATAGATGAATTCTTTGGATGGTTCAACAAAATCATTATGGCCTTAAAGAACTCGGGAAAGATATATCTCAATGATGAACTTGTAACAAAGATTATAAGGTCACTATCAAAAGGAATGGAGACCAAAGGTGACAACTTTGGAGACTGCAAAGGATCTCGATACCATCTCACTTGACTGGCTAAGAGAAAACTTGATGATCCATGAAGCTGAGCTTAGATGAGATGAAGGATCCTCGTACAAAAGAGCAATGACACTAAAAGCAACTAATGAATCAATCGGTGATAAAGAATTTAATTTCATAGTCAAGAAATATGCCCGCTTCTACAAAAATAATCTAATGAAGGAAAGAGAAGGGAACAGGAAAATCGAAAACAACATGTCCCTAGCAAAAGCCAACAGCAACAATAGCAATACATTAAACATTCAAATCATATGTTATCACTACAAGAGGCCTAAACACACAAGACCAGAATGTTCTCTTCTTCAAAAGGACAAAACAAAGAACATAAAACCTAGGAAGCAAACGATGATTGTAGCCTAGCTAGATGAAGATTTTGAAAACTTTGAAGAAGAAGAGTCAAAAAAAGTTAGCAACGTTTGCTTTATGGTTGAATTAGGAGATGATGAGGTATATTATTCTGACTTTAAAATTAAAGTTGATGAATTGAGAAATGCATATCATGAATTGTATGGTCAATATAAAAAATTGATAGTGAAGTATTTTAAAGAAGTTGAAAAGTCCAAGAACAATGAAGCATCCTTGAAGAGTAAGATTAAGTCATTAAAATCTATGAATGAAAATCTGACAACCAAGAATATGTCTCTTGAGACTGATTATAAGCAAAAGGTTTCTGAAAAGGAAGTTTTGGAAGAAAGATTAGCTAAGTTGGAAAATACTTTGCTTAAGAATGATTCTGATAAAGTTAGACAGCTATAATAAAAGGTCATCACCTTAGAACTTAAGAAGTAAAAATGTGTAGGAAAGATCTTATTTATAGAAAAAGATCTTACAAAGTTTGTTGACGAAAGGAAAAACCTTGATGCACTATTTGGTAGTGGTAAAGACATTTTTGACAAAGTTGGAAACCTTGATGCACTGTTTGGTACTGGTAAAGACCTTTTTGACAAAGTTGGAATAGGTTACAATGAAAATAATAATGTTTGACCATACATAATCTTCTTTCTTAAATCCAACAATAGATATAGTCAAAACAACAAGAACCTGATACATGGTAGAAATTATAGCAATTCTCATTCATCTATTTTATGCTTCTACTATGGTAGATATGGTCACATTAGTCATTCTTGTAAATTTTGTAAAATGGAGATATTATCTCAAATGTATGTTTGGAAACCGAAAGGTCAAGCTACTAATCTAAAAGAACCTAGAAAAATGTGGGTACCTAAAATGAGATAATACTTCATGCAAATATGCTTCAAAATAGAGATAAGAGAAAATCAATGGATAGTTGATAGTGGTTGTTCGACCTACATGATAGGTAAAATATCACATTTTAACTACATTGAGAGAAAAGTTAGAGGTAATGTTGTCTTTGGCGATAAAATTAAGGCAAAAGTAACTGGAATTGGTAAAATTGGTGACTCTAACTCTGTTTTTATTGATAATGTTCTTTAAGTTGATAGATTGAAACATAACTTGTTGAGTATAAGTCAATTACATGATAAGGATTATAGAGTTGCTTTTTATACATCACATTGTGAAATTATTGATAATTTTAATGACAAGATTATATTTTTTGGTCTTAGAAGTCAGAACATATATTATGCTCAATTGGAAGATATGTCTTTATAAAAAGTCAAGTGTTTTGTTTCTATAGAAAAGGATTCTTTTATCTAGCATAGAAGATTTGGACATGCTACCATGAGGATTATATCAAAATTGTCTAAAAATGAGTTATTAAGAAGACTACTGACTTTGAAGTTTGAAAGCAATCAGATTTGTGAGGCTTGTTTAAAAGGTAAACAAGTTAGAAGTAGCTTTCCTCCTAAAAATATTGTGTCTACTAACCAACCACTTGAATTTGTGCATATGGATTTATTTGGTCCCACTAGTACTCAAAGTTTTGGTGGCAAATATTACAATTTTGTTTTAGTAGATGATTATTCTAGATTTACATAGGTTTACTTCCTATTAAATAAGGATGATGCTTTTGAAGTTTCTGAGAAGTTTTGTACAAAAATTCAGATAAAAAAAGGATATTGCATTACTTCAATTTGGAGCGATCGTAGAGGAGAGTTCGATAACAGAAAATTCAAAGATTTCTATAATGAAAATAAGATATGTCACAATTTTTCATGCCCAAGGACTCCTCAGGAAAATGGAGTGGTTGAAAGAAAGAATAGGACTCTCCTTGATATGGCCAGAACAATGCTATGTGAAAGTGGTTTACCTCATGGTTACTAGACAGAAGCCATGTCAACTGCCTGTTACATTCTTAACAGGTGCCTTAGATGACCCCTTATGAGTTGTGGAAAGGAAGAAAACGAAATGTTGCTTACTTTCGAGCATTTGGTTATAAGTAATTCATTCTAAATAATGGAAAAGACAATTTTGAAAAGTTCAATGTGAGATCAGATGATGCCATCTTTTGGGCTACAATACTACAACAAAAGAACAAAGAAGATAGAAGAATCAATACATGTAATACTTACTGAAGCACTACCCTCATTAACAGTAGCTGATTCAGATGATGAAGAACATCCCTTTGCTCCTAAAATTACATTACATACTCAAACAACACCTATAGTACCTTCTAAATTACAAGATCAAGAAGGTCCTTCTGAGGCCAGAATTGAGAAGGCTCCTTTCTCTCAGCAGGAGCCTATACAACAAAGAGCACCAAGAGAATGGAGGGGTTTTAATACACATCAGTACATTCTAGGAGACCCCTCTGAAAGTCTAAGAACCAAATTATCCTTTAAAAACAACTTTGTTTCCCTCATCTCACAATTAGAACCAAAGGCCATTGAAGAGGCTCTTACTGATAAAACTTGAGTTTTAGCTATGAAAGAAGAATTTAATCAGTTTGACAGAAGAATTGAATCAGTTTGACAAAAACAAAGTTTGGAATCTAGTACCTCGTTCGTAAAACAAGTTAGTCATTAGAACTTGCTAGGGTTTTGGAAACAAACTTGATGAAATGGTAAGGTGGTAAGAAACAAAGCTATACTTGTAGCTTAAGATTATAATCAATAGGAAGGCATTGATTTTAATGAAACTTATGCACCTGTTGCTAGATTCGAATCGGTTAAAATTTTACTTGCCTCACATGTTATAAAAACTTCAAATTGTTCCAAATGGATGTCAAAAATGCCTTCTTAAATGGATATATTAACGAAGAAGTATTTGTTAAGCAACCTCCAAGCTTTGACAATGAAAACCATCCCGACTATATGATGAAGTTGACTAAAGCCTTGAATGTTCTAAAATAGGCCCCTCGAGCACGATATGAGAGGTTAAGTAATTTTTTACTTGAGAACAACTTCGAAAGAGGAAAGGTAGATAAAACCTTACTTATTAAGGAAAAGGAGAATGATTTACTTATAGAGTAAATATATGTTGATGACATAATATTTAGTGCCACTAATCAATCTTTCTATGAAGAATTCTCATCATTAATGCAAGGGAGTTTGAAATGAGCATGATCGGAAAATTATCTTTCTTTTTGGAATACAAATTAGAAAAACAAAAAAAGGGATCTTCATTAGCCAAGACAAATACACAAAGAAACTCATCAAGAAGTACCACTTCAAAAATGCCAAACCTATGGGTAATCCTATGTACACTGGAACTAAACTTGATAAAGATGAAGAGGGTAAGGCTACAGATGGGACAAAATATAGAGAAATGATCGAATCAATCTATACCTTACAAGCTCAAGACTAGATTTATACTTAGTGTGTGCCTTTGTGCACATTTTCAATCAAATCCAAAAGAAAGTCACCTTCAAACAGTCAAATGGATCTTTCGATATATTTAGGGAACTATGGACTTCAAACTATGGTATCTAAAAACTTATTCTTTTAACATAGTTAGCTATTGTGATGTAGATTATGTAAGTGATAAAGTTGATTGAAAAGGCACAAGTGGTCACTATCAATTTCTTGGAGGATGTCTAGTCTTTTGGTCTTGTAAGAAACAAAATTGCATAGCTCTTTCAGCAACTAAAGTGGAATATATATCAGTTGCCAACTATTGTGCTCAAATCTTATGGATGTAGTATCAACTCCAAGATTTTTTTATAAACTTTAATCACATCCCTATATTATGTGATAATACTAGTGTAATAAATCTTTCAAAAAAAATCCTGTGCATCATTTTAGGACTATGAATATAGAAATCAAGCATCATTTTCTTAGAGATCGTGTTTTAGAAGCAACCATTGATCTTTTGTATGTTAATACTGAAAATCAATAACTCTTTTATGCAACTTCATTTTGGTAGGCTCTTTCTAGTCTGAACGTTAAGTAGGATCCTTCTAGTTTAAAAGCCTCCTCTCAGTTTTGAGACCTCCTCTTAATTTAGTAGGCTCCTTCTAGTTTAGAAGCCTCCTCTTAGTTTTGAGACCTCCTCTTAATTTAAGAGGCTCCTTCTAGTTTAGAAGGCCCCTAGTTGCACTCTTCCTCTCTTCACTCTAACTTTTTTCCTGCTCTATATTATTTCCTCCAAAAGCTCCTAAACCTCAATGGTTTCAACCAAATCAAAAGGTCAAAAGAAAACCCTAATTTGTAATGATAGAATGGTGAAGCTCGTGTTATTGAACCTATCTCCTCTAAACCCTAAGTATCAAAAACACCCTTTCTATCTATGCTCATTTCTACTTAAAAAACTTCCACACCTCCTAAACCTGGTCCTAAAGATAATAAAGTACCTGAAGTGTACTGGATTACAAATGACAATGATTTAGATGAAGAACCTGCTCGGTTGATTAGACAATTAAGAACTAGAGCAAGTATGGCAAAACAAGTTGTATAAGAAAAAGAAAAGGGGAAGAAATAATGAAAGGCAAAGAGCTTATGATTGAAGATATTATTAAGGACCCTATTGATAGAAATGAGCTATTTCATGAAGAAACAATCACTAAAGAAAAAGGGCAAAGAAAATAACGATAGCAGCATAAAAGCAAGGAAAGACATTAGTACCTCAAAAAATGTTTCAATCAAGGGAACTTGAAGACCATTATAAAATGCAGTACAAGAAAAGAAAGGTGGTTGCTTGGCAGATCTTGCCTCCCATGATGTTGGACGATATAGGTATATCTATCTTTCCTTACTTTGTTTCCATTGGTTGGGAAAATTTTTCTGAAATTAGAAGAGACCATATGTGATGAGCTAGTCAGGACATTTTTCACACATAAAAGAAAAGAAGAAAGTGATGGAAAGCTAGTCATTGTTTCATGGGTGTGTGAATGTGATATTTTAATTTCTGAAGAAATGTTAGGAGATATAGTGGACACAACTCCTATTGGGAACATAGTGGGATATCGATGATATGGATTTGGTAGAAGTTGTTAAATCCATATGCCTTCATACTGAAAACACCCAAGATAGGAGACCCTAGAGTAGGCAATTAGATTTATTGCCACAATGCCTCACAACATTATCAACTACCTCAATCTTTCCTAGGAGTAACTCTATTGAAAAGTGTAGTTTGTTGGACACTTATGTAGTGTATAATTTCCTAAAAGGGAACAGAATGAATCTTCTAGCAATAATCTTAATGTTCATGGTGAAAAAGGGGAATCATAAAAATACCACTGGTTGTCTACCTTATGGGATGTTGCTCAATAAGATTTTCACCTATTATTGAGTTCCTTTTGCAAATTTGAATTGATATGTACCAGCTAAGTTTCACCATTCCATTCCGTACTAATTTGGATACAAATTGCAAAAATATGTTTAGGTAGAAAAAAGATCTAAAAGAGAACTAGAAAACTTAGATCCTATTCCAAACCAACAAAATCCTGCCCCTCTTATGGATGAAAATAGTACAGATATCCAACAACAGCTATAGGGCATTTAATCCAATCAAGAATAAACGTGAGAACAAATAGATAGCATGCAAAACTAACTTCTAGCCATGCAGAATTTGCTCAAAAAAATCTTTGAATCTTTTTAATAACTTTGTTTTTCTTACTTAGTCTATTCTTACATAGTTATGATATTGTTTGATGCCTTAGATATTTTCCCTTAATTTTTTTGATAACGACAAAGGGGGAAGAAATAGTTAATGATACATTTTGCAATTGATGATATATTTACTTTGCACCTATTATTTTCAATATTGCTTCGATGTATTTGTTATTGATGATATATTTTGTCGAAATGTTAAATAAACGATAGGCTCCTTTCTTTAGAAGTCAGGCTTCTTCTAATTATAACTACGAATAAAGTTTACAGGTACGTTTCAAAACCCTTTATTATTATTTAAATTTTAAACTTATATCTGTTATTATTTGTCATCATAAAAAAGGGGGAGATTGTTAGCTCAACGGTTATGTTTAACGATTTTGATAATAACTTGACAATATTTCAAAATTCAAACTAGATTTATTTCTTTATATAGGCAATGATATAATTCTTAAAAAGAAATAAAATCATAGGATAATTGCTTCCTTTCTTATAGGAACCTTCTTTATGAACTTGACTATTAAAAAAATGGTTCCATAACATTCAGAAGTCTTTTATGAATTCGAATAAATAACTCCAGAAGTCTTGACAAAATGTTTGAATATCGAAGATTTCAACAAAGATAATATCAAAGATTAAGCAACGGCTAGTTGGGGAAAATTTCTATTTAAGGAAGAGCCACTACATTTGCAAAATACACGAGACTTGCAAAATATCTTAGAGCATCAATATTCTTGAAAGTTATATCAAACTCTTTGTGTTTTAGAAAGTGATATCACTCTATTAAGAGAGATTGTTAAATCCTTCAGACATATCTTATTGAGAGCTTGTAAAGGCTAGCAAAATACCACTATTGTAGAAGGTTGAAAAACTTTGAAAAATATACACTTATGAGCTTGAAGAGGCTCATCAAGTTACTATTTGGCTTCGTTATAAGCCGAACTAGTATAAATCTATTGTGTCGTTTTCTCCCTTCCTAACTTTTAAATTTTTGCATTACAAGTTTGTGCTTTTAAGAGGTTTCTTTAGGTTTACAACAGACTCTTTTTGTTTTTATATTGCAAGAGGTTCCTTTCATTTTAAATGTTAGCAGGATCCTATCGATTAACAGGATCCTTTCTTTTTAAGCGCTAGCAGACTCCTATCGATTAAATAAACTCCTTTCATTTTGAGAGTTAATAGGCTCCTTTTAATTAATAGGCTTTTTTTTTAACATTAACAAGATCCTTTGGAAAGTTTATATGATCCTTCTATTTATAAATTTATTTTGTAGCAGGATCTTATCAATTTGAAAGTACCTCAAAAAAAAATTCACACAATTCACCCCCCTCTTACGTGTATTTGCTTTATCAAAGGGTATATTCAATATTATTAATTAATGAATGTTTATTGTATATGATAAATAAAATTGATATTTACTATAAAATAAAAATTACAAATACATCTTCAGCAACTAAGGAATTAACTTGATATACAAAAAAGATAGGAATAATTATATAACTTTCTTTTAAAATTGACCACCAAGATGTAGATTTGACATATTTGTTCATTAATTAATTCTTAGGCATTTAGTTTAGTGGACAATATGAAGTATGATGACAACCTCTTACATTGTCCATTCAGTTAGATGATTTGGATGTAGATTTTCTACTGAAGTTTTCAAACTCATTTCCTTTTCCATTACTGATCTTTTTCTCAAGAAGGTGGTGTGTGCTTTGATAAAATTTTCATATAAAGCAAACTTTTTTCAAGCTCTAAAACTGATTTGAATTTCAGAAACATTAAATGGATTAGTGAAAACTTTTGAATCAAATCAAATTCACAACCTTGTATTCACCACTTAATCAACATTTTAGTGTTGTCTTTTTAAATTAAATTTATGATTTTAAAGTCAGCAATTAAGCTGACTTTAGTTTTGGATATTATAATTGATATTTTGGTTTATATAAATTTAGTTAGAGGTTTAGAATAACTTAATTAAGTTGAACCTTGTATTCAAAACTTGTACTTAAATTCAACTCATATGAGTAAAAAAAATAAAAATATCTATTGATTTAAATAAAAACAATATATTCATTGTAAAACATTTTTATTTTGATTTGTTTTACTTTTTTATTTTGCAATATTATATATTTTTACAATTATTGTCAACACTGATATCTTTGTAATAAATCTTACATTTTTATATTTATTTTGAGGATGGAGCTCTTTCTTCACTTTAGTCTAGTTGTTCATATCCTACCTTTTTATTTCTTTAGAGAAGTACTTTCTTCCCATCTAACTCTGAATTCTTTTTATGTTGCTTTCACTTTCACCACTTCCTCTTCATCTCTCTTTTTTCCTTTACTCCTACATTTACCAAAGCAATTCGTTATCTTTATTTCTTTTGTCCCTTAACTTTTGAGTTCATTAGTTCTCCTTTTGCTTGGATTCTTCAGCCTTAGGGATGGCAATAGGTTAGGTGTCGGAACCCGGCCCGGAGACCGGATCCCAACGGTTGGATCCCGTTACCGGAATCCAAATCTTGAATCAAAGAACATGATACTAGATCATTTTGTCTTGTAGGGTTCATTTAACTTAACCCTAATTGCATATTGACCTCTCTTGTACATCATAATCTTATGACTCTTGTTTAAATTCAGAAAAGAATTGCTTCAATCCGAGTTCTATAACTCAAGATATCGACAAAACCTAAAGGAGTTCACACTCGAAACATGCTCTCTTAACTGACCTCTCACTTCTTTTAATACAAACTTTCTCAATTTA
>JANJEY010000005.1:18851368-18866959 GCA_024703695.1 Erythroxylum cataractarum | reverse complement strand
GACGAACGGGAGTATGTCTACTGCACTGGAGTCAGAGACTAGGGTCGGGATCAGTTCGCGTCTGCATTAGTGTCTGTATGAGTCGTGTGTAAATTCATATTTCTGCAACTTTTACTGAATTGAACTGTCATTATATAGGACCCCAAAGTGATTAATGTATAATTGAGATGTGACTACTGGAATTGTGTTTTGATCGAAATGCATTCGTATTAAAGTGGGCCAGCATAATTATTGATTTCCGCAAATTAAGGTTTTTATGTCAGTGGGTCCTAAATGGGCGAAAGCCTTAATTGTAATAAGTTTTCGAAAAGTGCAAAATGGTCACAGACCTCTCTGTGACTAGATTTGTGATATAACTGAAAAGGGTTTTGAACTAAGTGGATCAACTCGTTTATTGAATTGTGCACTTGCGATTGGTTCTAAAATGTTTTAAAAAATTGCATACTAAGTTTTGTACCGTAATCGAGTGCAGTAGCCTGCCAATCTCGTGTGGCGCGGACTCGGATATCACCCACGATATCGGGTTCGGGTCCTGCGGGGTTGGGATACTACAAGTTTGGCATTATCTAGTTGAGGGATGATAAAAATTGCAAAATTATAAAAATAAAATAATTCAAGATTATGATACTTGACAGTGTTGTTAAGACATTTTACAATCTCAAAGTATACTAGATTTGAAGAATAATCTAAGCTCTTTGAGGACCTTATATGAAGATGGTTTGGCAATAAAAATGATATAAATAATATCAAGGTAATTACATGTGTGATGAGTATGATAAAAGGATCAAGATTGGTAAGAAACGTCTATAAATTAATAGGGAGCACAATTATAGGCGGAGAATTTGCTACAATAAAGTCAAAGAAAGATTGAAATTACAAAATCTTAGCGATCAAGAGGTGATGGAATTTCATAATAGGAACTTATTAAAGGATGTAAAATTTTGCAAGTTAAATTCTGCAATTTTCATGCATTTGATAAAAATTTTAAGATAACATTTAAGGATGTAGTTTTTAAAGAGCTTTATATGTTTAGTTAAACATATGGAGTATAGGGTCAGCAGAGAGTAGTATTAGTTCAAGGTGATACAAGTGGAACTAAACCAACCTGTAAAAGATGATAAATGGGTTAGAAGTTCTAGTTCGGGATCCAATTACCTTTTTAGGAGACTATGAATAGTTAGGGAATGATAGATAGATGAATGTTATACTAGAAGATGTGAGGTTTCACAAGATCATAAAGTTGATTGCATCTGGACAGGTTTTGCTAGAAAAGGATCATACTTTTGATAATGCAGTTGAAATATTGTCAAAACTAATTTTAATATAGAAGTTTAAGTATTTTGTGGACTTGATTAATGTCTTAAGGGGTTAGACACAACTACAACTTGTTGTAAACTAAATTTGCTAAGGTGAGGATTCTTATGTATAGCTTATATTCATATATGTGCAATCTTGGACGCATTTCTTAAAGTGTTTTAATTGAATTAAGGTATATATCATTCATGTACACAAGCATGTAATTTTGGAATGTTTCTAAAAGAATGTGAGCTTTTCTTAAAAGTTTTAAGTTTCGAACTTTAAAATGATTTCAAGACTTATTATAATTATGTTTAAATTATGTTAAACTTAATAAGAGGTAAAGTGTGTTAAATTGTAGCTTTAAAGTTTATAATCATTATATTTGTATAAACTCATATTACTAAGATTGGACCTGAAAATTTTAAATCAAGCTTGGGACATGTGGCTTGTGCCCGAACCTAGTCAGGCTTCAAATAGCCTAAAGTTTGATTGGACCTTAAGGACAAGGGCTCGAGGCTAAGCCTAATCAGGCTCGAGCCATTTTCATTTTTATTATTTTATTATTTTTTAAAGATTAAATAATTTTTAATTAAAAATTTCATTGAAATTTCAAATAATTGAAACTACAGATAATATGTAAAATGGATATTACTTATTTTCAAAATAATTTTAAAATAATAGGAGACATATCAATAGATGTCAATCTTAAGAACAACAAATGAAAGTTGAAATTGATACTGAACTACTGTAATTATAATTTTTTTCAATTTTAGTTGATAATTATTAAATAAATTATACCATAATTGTTGAATGATATCAACATGTTTTTCAACCAGATCACCATATAATTTTTAGTAATTAAAATATAGCTCATGCATCTTATATCTTGATTCCAACAAAGAAATGACAATCCTAAATTGTCTGATCATACACTAATAAGAAATAAGTTTCTCCATCGCTCTACCATGGTCTAGAATACTTCTTTGAAAGCAAATATCCAATTAAATAAACCTGCTTGATACCGAAAATATTACCAAAGCAAACTTACAAGGTTGCATATTTTGTTCTTAAGAACGACTCAATAACGTTATAAAATATATCCAACCTTGCATAAAGTGCTTTCTTGTTGCTCTTCTGTTCACCACCTCTATTATCACCTCATTTTCTATGATAAAGATGATCACTACAAACTCTTTTGTTATTTGACTTATCATATTAGTTCTCCTGCTTAGTATGTTGTTAGATACGATAATTTCCTTTAAAAATATATTTTCCTTATTGAAAAAAAGCATCTTCCGCTGCACCTTGGTAATCATATTGCATAAACTTAATTATCTTTTAAGATCGTAAAGTTGCTAAAAACTTATCAACGATTAGCTCACTTTAATTATTTACCTTTTTTTTTATGATAGTCATTATATGATTATATATTTAGTCAAATTTCTCAAGGCTTTTCAACAATTTTTTATTCAGACACATTTTCCACGTACTCTCCCGTTTGATTTACAATTTTAACATATAGTCTAAAATTGACGGAATTGATTAAAGATTTTTGATACAGAATCCACATATTCTCTTGCAAATTGGTGAAATTGAAATTAGGTTTTAGGTGCATGCGTAATAATAAATTGGTAAAATTATATTAGGTTACAAGAAAGTGTGGTAATGGCACCACTGACCTGAAAGGTAATTGTAAACGTTAATTACACTAATTGCAGCAATCCTAACGTATTATTATAATGCATTCACAATTATAGAACATAATTTACAGATTTGGCTGAAAGATCAAGAAAGTAAGTGTATAGGATTTGATTGTCAGATAAATTTTAAACTTTCTTTACCCGCCAGCCATAAGGGTTGGATGTCTAATTCGTTATGTTACATTACTTAATGCCGAAATTTGATTTGCAGGCATTGTCAATCGAGCAAGCTCCGGGCTTAGTGCATCCAACCAACTGTTCCTTTTATTAGCGAGCAATAAAAGAGTACAGTGCAGTATGCGGTGAATGCTTGAGCCTAAGATTTAAGAATTTGTCCATAGACTATCAAAATTCCACTCGGCAATAGGAAAAGTATGGGAGGAGGAGCAATGCGCTCTCTTGGAGCAGTGAAACCACAAGCTCAGAGTTGAGAGAAATCAATTTTCGGTGCACACCGCAAATTGCGCTACATGTTCACATACCTTGACACCTTACTCTTAAAAATTATGCCGAAAGTTCCAAACGTCAAATCCCAATAAATAAATACAAGGATATGTTGTTTTTTAAAGGCGACAGGTCCATGAAATTGTCAAAAAGCAAAGCATCCAACAGAACCAATTAATCCCGGCCACCCTGACAACAATTAGCTCACAACTCGAGGAGAGAAAGCAAATATAGACAAGTCTCCACTCTTTTTTCAAGTATACCCTTGCTTGTATCTGCGAAACAAGTCCTCTGTTTTCGCATTTCTGAAGGCACAACAACCTGTCAAATACAAGCATATTAGAGCAACAAGAGTAACGAGTAAAATTATGTCTGCTCTTCTCCATTCCTTCTTCAAATTAGCCAACAATCCGGCTTTGCATGAATCGCAATTGTAGCAGAGTTGGTTTTGGTCATTGTTCCACTGGAGACAATCCATGTCCGCAGCATTGTTAATGGGACTGATCCAATACGTTGGATTCACAAATGTGTATCCACACTGTGTTGGGGGCTTACAGCATCCTGACTATTAAAAGTTCAAAAAGTGAAAAAGGAAGAAAAGTTAAAGATGGTGAAAAGGCAGAAAAGTTAAAGATGAGACTATCTTTTCGGAAAAGACTTGTGTCTGTTATCACATGCTTCAAGAATCCTGGCACTCTTGAAATAGCGAAGATTAAGTTGCTCTTTAATTAGGAACTTGAAGCAATAATAGTACCTGAACTTGAAAATTAAGCTACCTGGTTCAGAGCAGTAATTAAAAGATATTCATTTGTACCATTCTCCATTCTAGTGTGACTGTTCTTTAAATACTTTTTATTGAGGAGAAACGCTAGAAATGTGAATAAAGAAATACAGAACATTGAAAAATTCCAATGAACGCTGGTTTCCTATATGTTCACATTTAATTTTCGTTCAATTTAATAACGATACTTCTCATATTTGCCTATAAATAATACCCACATCACTATATTTTGAGGAGATCCACATACTATCTAAAGAACAATCTTTTCTTTGAAAAACTCATTCTAACTAATGATCAAAGATATGTTTACTGTGTTGTAAGAAAATATGCCGTTTATAATTTTGACTGTTACTGTTTCTTACATCAATTTATTCAATATGAACACGTAAGGACAAGCACAAAAGGAGCAAAAAATACCAGAAACAACTATCATTCAACAAAATATAACTAGCACAGTTAAATTACCTGCAATGGTGTAAGACGAGCATTGAAGAAGTCTTGAGCCATGCGATAACTCTGGTTCAACTCAGAACACATACTAGTCGAGCTAAGGCAGGCTCTGATACGATCCCACTTGAAAGGACCCTGAACCCTTCGCCGGAGCCAACCGGAAAAGTCTTCTAGACGATATTCTAAGTAGGCTCTATTCGGTTCAAGGTGACCTGACCCTCTAATGGTGACCATATAGACAAAAACCACCAAACTTGCGAGCAAAATTATCAGAATGAGCATTGCGACTAGATAAAATATAAGTAGCCATGGGATTCTCCAAAACCCTCCAACAAATCCTGCTAGAGCCACAACCAAAATGAGAATTCCCAAAATAATGACAGGCCATTGTAGAATCTTCACACAAGAGTTGTCGGGCTCATTTGCAAGCCAAATTCCCGAACCAATTACTGGAATAGATAGCAGCACTGCAACAAAGTTGATCGCGCCAATGACGTTATTGCTCAGTGCCATTTTGTTGACTGAATCCTGCAACGATGCTCTTGAAGAGTGTTTTGAATTCTCGGAGCTCAAACAATGACCTTGGAAAATAAAAGAGGGTAGAAAAATGGTGCTGGGTCTGTTAATTAGCTACAGTTTTTGGCTTTATTCTTACTTCTTCATATACCCCACCGTGCTTTTGTTCCTTGCCTTGGATCCATGAAAGCTCCTAAAGCAAGCTAGAACAATATTTAACGCTGTTTAATCTTTAGGTCTAATCACTTTGAATATTAACTTTTTGAAAAGATGTACCTTGTACAGGAAAGGAAAGAAGAGGAAGAAAAAGATGCAAGTTGTGCAGCTGTTTTATAGGATGAGTAAAGGAGAGAATCTATGACAAGAAGTGTCTCGTAAGTCGTATGTTCGTAGCAGCGTCCACATTAAACTTGATGAAATTTGGAACCCCGACAAGCATGTTGGATGCCACCCTGACGTTACTGAAGGTCGCAAGATATTGAAGGTTGAGTTGAGCCTCGATGCAATCAGGAAAGCCTTAAATCTTAAATTGAAGAACTTGGCGAACCATGCATACGAAACTTGCTAGAAGTTGATGGTTTCTTTAGAAATTTATAAATAAGACAATTAACTAGTTAGCAGAAGAAAATTTGTGTAATCTGTTTGCACACCAATTAATCTTCTAATACTTGAAATTAATCTTATGCGTTATGGGGTTTCAAGTAAAATAAATTCACTTCATTTATATAATATATACACATTATGTTGACTTTACTAACATAATTTCCTTTTGAAAAAGGTATGAACAATTACATTAAGCCAAAAAGGCAACCAAAATGAAAGTTCTAGTACATTAAAACTTGTAAACAACAAAGGAATAAACTAACCACAAGTTGAAAATTTAATCATGTAATGATTTACAAATGTTAGTTACACTCCCCAATGTGATTTGAGAAAATAAAGATCCAATCCTTTATGTATTTATATGCCAATATGTGTTCTTATCCTCTACAATAAAAGGATACTAAACTGTAGGTTAGACATGTTTTCATCATGAAAAATGCGAGTATTTCTTTCATCCCACACAGCAGTAACAAGAAATGATAAGGAAATGCAAAAAAACCATCTCTCAATTCTATCATGAAATCTCATAGTAGTGCACAAATCCTTGATTTGACTTAGATTCTATGGGACCTTAGTGATTAAACATCTATGTAATAAAGCTTTCCAAGTGTTGAACACATAGTTGCTTTTGAAAAATAAATAATCAAAATTTTCCTTAGCCCTCTTACAAAGAATGAACAATTAGTAAGATGTGTGAATTTTGCAATTCTATTAAGAGTTGGTAGCTTATTCAACATAGCCACCTACAAGGTTGTAGAAGATCGAGGATGATGATGATCAACCATATAACCTCTGTCCAAGGAAGTGTTGGTAAGTCACCGACAATCACCTTATTATAAGTCCAATTGGTGAATCTTCCATTATTGTTGTTTCTCCATATTATACAGCCCTCATCTACAGTAAGGGAAGTCTGGTTAATTTCAATCTTCAACTCTGAAGGTATCATAGCAGATATGATATGGTTCTCTCAATGAGAGCTTAATCTACTGAACTCTACAAGTCAATAAAAAATTAAGAGATTCAACTTCATTTAGTTTAATCAGAGGCCCAACATATAACCAATTATCAAACTAAAAGAAGGTATTCTTCCCATTTCCAATTAGATGAATAATGTTGGATCCCGTTTCTGGAACTCAACCTTAAAGCAAATCATCATCAAACATCTAAAGCGTGGTTCCTTGAAATATCAAATTGCTTTGAAATCACAGATGTTGGGACCCGATTTTTGAAACCGGAGCCCAACCTCGGAAACATAAATCGAAAACATAAATCAAACGTGAGCGGACTTATACTTGAATAAAGAGGCGGAAACAAATCAAATACGGAATCCATGAAATCCAATCGGATCAAAAGCGAAGGAAATCGAATGCAAATAGAAGGCTCGGAATCAAAGAAAACCAAACTGTTCAATCAAAAGTGAAACAAGTTTTCCGACATCCAAAAACGTGTACTTTGATGAAACGTTGCGTTGGAAACCTATAAAGCTATCTTGTTCTAACCAATCCAATTCGGTATAAAATTTTCCTTCTTTTCATCATTTTCATTTTACTCAAACTCATACAAGCAATCTTGATTTCCTCTCAGGAAATTCATCCTCATGCAAACCTCAATTCATAAGATCTTCTTAGCAATCATTCTTATCTCATCAGTATTCATACACAAGTCTTATTCAAATATCAATTCATTATACAAACCATAATTCACTATTCTATTCCATTCATGTATCATAACCATACATAAATTTGTATCTCAATTCCATACACAATTCCAGAAATCACTTACATCATGAAATACGTGCTTACAACATGTTAATACCATTTCCAAGCCATATACAACACAAATACCCAAAATCCAAAAGTACGATAATACATATATAATCTACAAAAATCTTTACTTTCTTTCCCTCGATTTTCTTCTCATCACCTGTGGATGGGAATGAAGGGGGTGAGCTTATAGCTCGTGGGTAACAGCTTATAACAAAGAAATAAGCAAAACCATTTAAAAGTTTATTTTTATAGAAAACTTCTTGTTGAAATCCATAAAACACTTGTTTCTCAAATATTCATCTTGTAGTCACATTGCAAATCAGAAAACATGTATGCATCAACTTGTTCACTTGTCATGAGCACATAACACTTCAAAATGGTTTGGGTAAGTCCAAATTCATGACGCACTACACATTCTCATATAATGGTCCTGTGTAGTCGTAAACTTGAGGGAGTCCTTGAAGGAGCTCCGTGCCACCAGCGGACAAGCGAGAGAAGCCTATTCTTGGGTCAACGTGCACGTGACGGTTCTTGAGGGACTACCACAGACTCACATAACACATATTTCATAAACTTGAAAACTTGTTGCCCAAAATGGCACTTTCTTGCAAACTTGCTTTTCATATACTTGACATAAGTCTTGGAAATCATTCTTGAAAACATGATTGTATAAACATGCGTTCTTTTCAAACGAAAAATGCGTTCTTTTCAAACGAAAAACATTTTCATAAAACATCACGCAATTCATGTAGTGAACATATAACATATTTAACAATTCATTCAAAACACAATTCATGCAACACTTATGATGCAATTTTAAACCATTAAAATTTTCTTAATTTGTATAAAGCAGAAGTGGCTTATTTACTCAATGATAAACAGGTACCCACCTCATATCCATGCTTATAAACTTGCTTAGGAATGTCTTTCCTCTTGTTCCTCTTGCTCCTCTTGCCTCACTCGATTCCCTTTATCAAAATGCCAAAATTTCCATTCAATAGGAATACAATTTGAGGATCCTTATTGAAGTGAATCACAAGTTAATATAATGATTAAGTACGATATAGAATGCACGAGAAGGGGGGGTTGAATTGTGTATTCCCCTTTTTGAAAACTTCTTCTAAAAGAAAATGTTTGTTAGAAATAAAATTTCTTTAGGAAACTTTCAAAGATTCTAATTAATCAATGCTTTAAAAAACTTTCGATTACGAACTGAGTAATGAAAAACTTGAATCTAAAAGAGAGATAGGGATAGAAGTAGTCGACACAGAGATTTATCCTGGTTCACCCCAAACCGTGGGCTACGTCCAGTCCTCAGAATTTTTTCTGAGATTTCTCTATCTCTCGAACTTTCACAAGTATTCTTTTCCCGAGCCTCTTCAGGTCTCTACAATCAGTATTCTTTCACACTTAGCCTCTGCAGGCTATCTGCTCTACTTTTTCAAAAGTATATGAAAAAGAACTTGTTACAGCAATATTAGCTCTCGGCTAATAATCTCTAAAAAATGCTTGATCACGTAATTCACTAGCGTTTGTGCTTTTGCTTTTTCTTTTTGGCTAACTTTGCAATCTATGACTTCGTCTTGTATTTATAGACTTTGTCTTCAACTGCTTCTTGAATCTTGCTTCTTGATCTTGTTCTTTGATCTTGAAAGAAATGGTTAATCAGTTAAGTTCTGTAACTAACCCGAACTGACTCTTGCGTCTGCTTTCTTTTCTTCTTCCGCGTCTGATGCGTCTGCTTTCTTTTCTT
Organism: Erythroxylum cataractarum; assembly: GCA_024703695.1. NCBI lineage: Eukaryota > Viridiplantae > Streptophyta > Magnoliopsida > Malpighiales > Erythroxylaceae > Erythroxylum > Erythroxylum cataractarum. Next base: position 18,857,647 of record JANJEY010000005.1, on the reverse strand, counting down.
CTTTCACGTCTGATGCGTCTGCTTTCTTTTCTTCGTCTGCATCTGATTTACTATTCATATATTCGTCTGCTTCATTTTGCGTCTGCTTTACGTTTGCGTCTGCGTCTGCTTTGTGTCTGCGTCTGCGTCTGTGTCTGCTTTGCGTCTGCGGCTGCGTCTTCTTTTGTTTTTCTTCGTCTGTTTTGCTGCGTCTGCTTTTTCTAACTACTTTAATTCTCTCTTTTTGTTATACATTAAAATCATATTTAAGTAAAGTCACTCTGACTTAACACTTATATTGCATATTCACTTAGATAAATTCTACAAACTCAAACTTTTCCACAAATCCATGCATTCAGGTCAATCTTTCCATGTTCATTCTGATCAAGTATATGACAAAGTTTGATAATATTCTCATCTAGAACATGCTCCCCATTGTCTTAAGTTTCTAATGGCTCCAAAATCTTTCAATTTGTTTCAGAAAATTTTCCTTATGTTGAAACAAGAATCTATACTCAATTTCCATCCAAATATTGAGATATTTATAAACTGAATTAAACTTCTTTTCTTCATAAAACTTGTAGACCTTTGTCTCAATTTCACAATGAATCAAAAATCACCTCATTTGGACATCTACATCAAAATTTATGGCTAAAATACCAAAACATGTCTGTCAAGAAAGCATAATCTCGCCGCGGCGAAAACCAAAGCCTGTCGCGACGAGGGCGTTAGCACGGGGCGCGGACACCTATGCGCGCCGCGACGTGGACGCCTGTGTGCACCGCGACGTGCGAGACCTCCTGAAAACTGATTTTGGACATTTTTGACATTTTCCATCTTCATACTTCGTATTTTTCACAAATAACTCATCTTATCCCTAAATCAAATTTCTTACCTCAATTCTAAACTCATTTCAACATAATACCATTCACAAAAACATTAAATCCATCTTTCATCACAAACCCTAAAACCAAGCATCAGCCATAACCCATTTCACAACTTCTAACACATAATCCTCTCTTAACTAACATGAAAACATGTTTTCATTCATTTAATCAAGAGGAATGATGCTTATACTTACTTGATTTAGCCTCAAGGTCTTCCAAATCTTCCAAAATTCTCCAAACCCTAGCTTCCTCTTCTTCTCCTCTCTTCCACGGTTTCATCTTCATTTTAGAACAAATCAACCCTTTCTTCTTCCTTTTATACTCTTCATAAGTGTGCAATGTCCATTTTGCCCCTTCCTTTAAGCCTTAAGTCTTAAAATCTTAAGTGTCATGCCCAATTTGCCCTTATACATATCTTTATAACTTTAATACTTCAATTCAGAAATTGAGAATCTTAGGGACTGAATTGAAATTTAATTCCTTCAGATAACTTGTAGATCCATGTCTCTAGTTTATTTTTCAATAAGAATCATATCAATCGGATCTCCACAGATCACAAATTTCTCATCAGACTGAACCATGTTCAAAGGATTTCCTAACTCACAGTTCTTAGAATCAATCTTCCTCCATTTAATCTCAATAATCATAAATTTCCGACGAAGATGTAGATAATTGTATTAGGAATCCAAAGCTTAAAAAATCAAGACAGGGAGGTGGAATATGTTATTAAAAAAATATGTATTTTGTTTGATGTAAAGGGGTCATATGAGTGGATTCTTGAATCTATAGAGACACGAATTTGCTAGTATGAGGAGTAGGTACGTTCAAGTTACATTATGTGAAAGTATATTGAGGAGATACAAACACAACTTAATAAATGTCTTAAAATCAAGAAGTTAAGTCTGTAAATAAATTACAATGTGTGGAGAAATTTGTAGGAATGAGCAAACATGAAAATAAGTCCAAGAGAGATCTTAGGAAATTCAAGGAAGGGAGAAAATTATTCGCGGAAAGAAGTCAAGTAGGCAATTGAAAAGAAAGTGAGACAATGTACCTCATTAAGGATCAGTTATTTAAGGAATCATGAGGGCTAATCAAGAGGCATATGAAAATTGATAATAATTGCTTGAGTTAACAAATGCCTAATAGCACTATGGTATTGAAGACTAAAGAGATTCAAGATTTGATGGTGTATTAAAGGCATTAGAAGAATTGAGAAAAATAGTTTGAATACATGGAGAAAAATGTGTAAAGCGTATGAGTAATTTGAGTAAAGAGAATTTTGAAGGAACTAAGCTGAGGTAAATTATATCATATAAATTTGGAAATTTTATAGTATGCACTGATGTTGTATAAGACATTTGGCTGAAATTCAATGCAGCGTAACAAAGTGATTTCATATGCATGGAGACAATTGAAGCCCTATGAGTTAACTAATTGATACATGATTTAGAATTGCTACATTAATGATTATTTTGAAAGTTTGAAGACAGTATATGTATAGGAATATCTCCGATATAAATATGCAAGTGCATATCATAAAAATTTGAGCCCATCGATGAATTGGGAGAAGTAAAAATAAGACGCAGGAGATTGATATAAATACCGAAAGGCTATGATTGTTTTAGTGAGAAAGTCCAAGTGAAGCTAAGTGGTATATCAGATGCCTTAAGTAGAAATGCAATTTTGAGGTTATCAGAACTAATACAAAAGAAAGCATAGAATAGAGGGTTTTGGTTTACCTCAAATTAGGGATTAAGAGATTGTAAGACTGAAAACAGATATGAGTGTCAAGTTTGAATGAGAAAAAGGATATAGGGTAAGTGAATAAGAAGTATGTGAAATCAATAAAGATGCTTGAGTAGAAAGATTTGGATATGAGACTGAGGCAATAGATAGAGTTACTCGAAGGATTATGATGGTATAAGTGAGTGCTATACTAGTAAAACTAGTGTTATGCTCAGATGCCTTGAATAGAGAAATTAATAGCAGTGTATCATAAATTTGAATTTTGAGGTTATCAAATCTAGTGCAGTAAAGAATGTAGAATGTGGAATTGAATTTGAGGCAAAATGATTAGTCACTAAAAGTACAGATCACTTCATGTGAACCAAGCCCAAATTTAAGATTCAGAAATTGTGAATCTTACTAAGAAATTGAAAATAAGTTCAAATAAGAAGAATGATACTGGGGGATTGAGATAAGAAGTATGTGTACCGGCAAAGTTGATTAAGCAAAGAGAATGTGAGAAAAGTAATGGTGATTTAAGCTATACATCCAAGAAGAAATATGTCAAGTGACGAAAAGTTTGAATTGTCGATGGTTTTAACTGTCGGAGATATGCATAAAGTTTATAGTTTAGAGTTTGTAGGAACATGAGATCAATGTATAGTTCTATATGACTTTAAGAATATCAATTGTTGTCATTTTGTTTTTAATAGAATACTGTATAAGGAGTTAGAAGGTAGAAAGAGTCATCGCTTTGGTATTATGATGAGTAAGGCCTAAAAAATGATTGAATGTCAAATCAATTGAAGAGGTATTAGAAATTAAGTGATCAAGAAAGATGAATGAATTAGGTGGATTCACGGCAAAGATATGGAATATGGGAGATTGACATAAGAGTTACATGAACTGAGACTAAAGTGATGGGAATTATTAAGTGAAAACTGAATTGTCTCTGAAGGTATCAACTTGCTCAGGTGTGCTCAAGTTAGGAAAAAGAATTCGCTAAGCTGCTATGAATTAGTTCTTATGAAAGTATTATGATTTAATGCTACTGAAAGAAGGATTCAAAATATGATATATGTGAGTATGTTAAGGAAATATTGATGTGATAAGATTATGGTGTTATCAACACAAGAAGTGGAAAAAAAAATGTGAGTGATCTGAAGCATAAGGAGGAACTAGTTAAGAAAGTAAATGACCAAATAACGAATGGAAAGACCGAGTGAGCCTACTGAATACTATCTTTTGAAAGAAAAATTTTGAGTGATGAAGTTAAATGAGAAACGGAGAAGTATCCTGCACTCCTAATCAATCCGATAAGAATTTCGAGGACGAAATTCTTTAAGGGGGGAGAAATGTTGGCCCTTGAATTTTTTTTATTTAATTAAGCATGTCTAAATTATTTTGAGGTATTGTCTAAATTATTTTAAGGTTTTGGCTCTTAAGAAAATGAAATTTAATGATGGATTATGTTTAAATTAGAGTGGAGTATGTTATTAGATATTCAAAGGAATAAGATGAATTGAGGGTAATTTGGGAAGTTTATTAATATGTTTAAAGACTAAGGCTTTCATGGAGGGCTTTATTGGTCTTTTAGTTTAAATTAAAATGAAAAAGAAAAGAAGTAAGTGAGGTGTAGCCTTATGGAGAAGAAATGGACGAAATTAGCAAGTCATAAAAAGGGATTATTGAAACTACGTAGTATTGGTTTAAGCTTGTAAAGTTTAAAAAACAATTTGACTAAGGCATTTGGGAGAGTAGCTTACGAAACTTGCCAAGAGAGAAAGGAGAGAGTGGCAGTTTCGTCTAGGTAAAGAAGAAGAAGAAGAAGAAGAGAAAAGGTTGGGGCTTTGATTCATCTTGCTTTATAAAGGAGAAGGACAAAGGAGAGGGAAGGATCAAGCTTCCATTAGAAGCAAAAGGGAATTTTCGTGGGTCTCTCCTTAAGGTAAGAGAAATATGAATTCTTTTGGAATTATGGATGGGTTTTAGGGTAATAGCTTAAGTTAGGTATGGGTTAAATTTCATGCTTTCATCTCCTAAGGATGGCCAATTTTGATATCTCATGTTGTATGGGATGATTTTATGTTTGATGAAGGTCAAGAGAGAGAATTGGGGTGAAAGGAATGGCCAATTGTTCAAGCTCCTAGCTAAAGGAACTAAGGTGGGTAATATTTTAATGATTGAGATAATAGGCTACTCAATTGTTTTGAAATAAATGTCATTGAAGGTTTTTGTTTTTGCCTATGACCTTTCATTTATGAATGAGTTGCTTTTTATGATGGTTTAATCTTGTATAAGATGTTTTTGATGTAAATGCCTTATGGAAAATGTTTGTTACCTTATTTTGTCAAGTGAAAGAGATTCAAATATGTTATTTCGACGATTATGTGAAAATCTTGCGAAAGTGAATATTTGTAAGAGCCATTTATGGCTAATGTTTATAAATTGTGTGAATTATGTGATATACATACTTTGTTTGGGTTCGTGGTGGTCCCATATGTGTCAGGTGCACCTATTTAATCATAGGCTTCTCCCGCCTGCCCGCTAGTGGCCTTGGAGCTCCTCACGGACTCCCCATGTGTTTCACGGCTACACATGACTGCTTGCGGGAATGTGTAGTACGTCCTGTTTCAGATCCACCCAAACCACTTTATCTGTGCTTATGTGACAGCTTGATGTGTGAATGTTTTGATGTGATGAATTTATGAAAAGTTTTAATAAAATTGAAAAGGTTTGCATCAATGCAATTTTGGCTTTGAAAACAAGGAGTTTTGATGAATTGAACGTGTTTTGATCAATGTAATTTGGCTTTGATAAATTTGAAAGTCTTTATCAATCTGAAAATTTCTTTGAGAATGAATAAATAAAGAACGTTTTTGCTTATTTCTTAATTATTAAGCTGCTTATTTGTACTTTATCTTTTGTTAATTTAGGTTGTAATCGGGCTAGATGCCCTTTGAAGCTCTGTATTGACTCATCTCTATGTAAATATATAGGTTTTGAAGTTTAAAGTGTATCTTGTATATGTTTTCTATGAATGTATGGCTGTATGATTGAAATTGAAAAAAGCAAGTATGAGATGGTATTTCTTAGGTTTTGAAATGAATAGATACCTAAGAGTGTGTTACTGCTATTGAAATTTGGGATAATTGGATTAGATTGAGTTGTGGAAGATTGGATATTAAGTTTTCTCTTTGCAGGTAATGGAGTTTAGATGAGAAAATTGAAGTATGGCTAGTGGGATTTTCAAAGGAAGTGCTGTCAAATTTTTGCAAAATTTGACAGAAACTTCGCTTAGGTTTTTGACCCTCTTAGAGTTTGAATTGAATTGAGGTGTCTTTTGAAGATTATAGTACTTTTTGAGAGCTTTCCAACGATATAGGTTTTGTCACTTTCGGACTTAGGATGAAGAAGTTATGAGGATGGGAATACTTTCAGTTACTGTTCATAATGCTAGTTTACTGTTTCATTGGTCCTTATATGAGCAGTGCCTTTGAGTGACTTTTTACCTCTTTTAATGATAGAATTGACTTTTACATCCTTCATAGAAGTTGTAAAGCATCTTTTTATCTTTCCATTGAGGTATAATATACAATTATTGGAATTTGGAGTAAAAAGTTATGGAAATTGGAAGATAACAGTTACGACTTATTTTGTTGTTCATCTGGTTTGTGTGGTTATG
>JANJEY010000005.1:18742399-18753845 GCA_024703695.1 Erythroxylum cataractarum | reverse complement strand
TCATCTTAACCAACCATCATAATTATAATGATTATATCCATTATCATTCCTCACTGTATTCATTCTCATTCTCATTCCTATTACCCTTTACGAACCAAGCGTCCCCTTAGTAACTACAACAAATTGTTAATCTTATACCTGAGAATGTGGAGTGTGCCACTAAACCCAACTATAATTCAAAACTTCTTTTGTGTATAGTTATTGCGTAAAAGGATGAACTTGCAAAATCATGCTGCCACAAGTACCAGTTACAAAGTTTTCTATACTTGAAAAGTAATTTCGTTCGAGAGACCAACATGTCCAAGCTTGACAAAGCTTTAATTTGTGTGTAACTAACATTTGAAATCGGTGAGAACAATATTCGTTTATTTCAAAGAACAATTTTGTATAAAAAAAGATTCCTAATTAAAAAGGAAAAAGTTAACCTCTAACACACACTAGCTAGAGGGCTGAAACTCGGAAAGTTTGTTGGAGGCTGAAACTGGGCTCGCCCATGTCAGCAAAACTGGCATTTGGTTGGGCTGTATGTGGTCACTCATGGAACATTAGGACTACAACAGTATGGCTTGGAATCAGAAGGCAGATTAAACAAGCCAGGTTTAAGCTTTATGGTCTTACAACGTACAAGTAGAATGCTATGAATTACCTAAAGAATCCACATGTAGTGGACACAAAGAGTGGGCATGTGCATAGCTTGCCAGATAGATATATTTTTAGGACCTGTCAATGACATTAGTTTTGATGAGAATACAGATTTATCTCACACAAAGGAACAAATGTGGAGGCTGATGATCTGCAGAAAAAGGTGAGAACGTATCGATCCCACAAAACCCTCTTCTTGGCAATTTGCAGCCTTTGTGTGTAAACTACAAAAGCTAATCACTTTTTGCAGTACTCACTAACCACTTCCTTTAATGTCAACGCCAGCCCATCTCAAAACTGTACCAGAGCAAATCTACTTAAGGTTCTTTTTCCCAAAAGGCAATCTAAATTGATTAATTTACCTAAGATCTAGATTTCTTTTTTTTTTGGCACAATTTTGGTATTAAAAAAAGCTATTGGAAAACTTGGTATGGACCTCATTTTAATGTTTTAAAGAAGGGGTCGGAGCACTCTCGTTCACCTAGGGTGTTTCAATCATGTTCTTCTTAATCTAGTCCACACATAAATTTGTGTGGATTATATATAAATAGAACATGGTTGAAACTGATTAACTAAGACAGAGGATCTGATCCTTTTAAAAAGTAACTTCTAGCGACTACTTGTTCTGAGTGGCTACTGTTATAAAGCTTGAGGACTACTGAAAACAAGAAGATATTGGCTTTAAACTATACATAAAACAGTTTACTACGATCTGAATTCTTTTAACTTACTACCTAAGTAGAGGCTCTTTGATACAAGTATCGTTACAGTGGACTATGCCATAGTTTCAAGTGAAGATTTTTTCAATCAAAGAGACTAGAGTGAAAAAATTCCTAATAATTATAAGCATCTCTTCTCTAAATTGAAAGAAGCATATGGTTGTATCCGAAATTGAATATTGATTTAGATTTCTTGTTTGAAAATATAAAATCTCCCCTCTTACCAAAAAAAAAAAACTCTAATTTCCGTAATACTGTTCTCTTGCTGTTGTCATTGTTGCACCTTTTAGCCTGGTACAGACATGGTAAACAGTAGCATTTTAAGAGGATTTTTACTTTGTCACCTATGCTAAGATGAATGTATGTACCTACCTACTCCACAACGGCACCGTTTTGGGTACTAATCAAGAAAAACGGTGGAAGACAGAATGAAACTAAAATTACAGAAAGAGAACAAATGTAGTGTATACAAATACGATTCGCATGTTGATAAACCGTATCTCACTCACGCAAACGCAATCGATTCAGGGATAAGTTGATAGGCCATTTGCAATTTTCAATTTCAATTTCTAACTTTTGTACGCTCTTCTCTAAGACACTAGTTATGTCCAGCAGGAATGAAACATAAAAGTCACTGTACCTACTGCATAAGAAGACATTGCAACGGACAAAACAAACAAAAAAGAAAAAGAGAGAGGAGGAGGGTTTCTTAAGTGATTTTGAGTCAAACTAAAGGACAGTTTGGGGCATGAGGTTGGTTCAAGAAAGGACAGCTCCTTCCTCGATTATTCTAAGCATGTGGTGGACTGCTGCTGCTATGTCATCTGCTGAAGTGAGTTGGCATCCTTCTTCAAGCTGCATTAAGAATGTTCAAATTTTAGTCCAAAATATCAATATCATTCCCTAAAACTATATATATGCAAAGAGACACATATAGGAAACCCCCCCCCCCAAATATATTACAAGATCTCATCACAATAATTGAGGTCCCATTGCTCTAAAATGCCTACACCCGCTTCACTTATTCAGTTTGGTAGGACATGGCCCAATCTCTGTAAAACTTAAAGTCTCCTCACTCTACATATTAACAAGCTAAGACCAACGTACTTCATTTTTCAAAAACAACACAAATGAGGCCAAATGACAGTAAGGGTATATTGTAAAGCGTAAAAAGATTACCTATGGGATGGGATACACACCTTGGCACTGATTGAGCAGAGAACCAATGGGTCCATGGAGGTGACGTTGACGTGCAGAATCGTAAGGTAAAGTGCTTGGAATCCAGTGACTAACTTGGAAAGCTGTCTGGGCTTTTTTCTTGAGAGTATTCGAAGATTTGCATGGGTTTCTATCAGAGTGACCTCAATATCAGCCAATGCTACTTGACTAGTACTCTTTGATGTATATTTGCTTGGCATTTCAGAACGATTGTACTGGGGAAACACAAAGAATTTTGCGAAAGGTGTTGTGGCATCCTCACGGGAACATCTGAATCCTTGGAGTGGTTGGAGCTTCTGAGCTTCCAGGGTTTGCAATTGGCGCTCAAGCTCCTTCACAAATTCTATGGCACCACCTACTATGGAGGCCTGGTCACCCTACATTTCACCAAGTTTTTTAACTATACGATCATCACTAAGTAAAACGAGAGAAGCGATTCGTATCCTTGTTACCAACTTAAAATCGTTTATATTTCATAGTGGAATGGGTTGTGAGAATTAGAATGCAATTCTAGTGCTTCATGTTCGCGAAGAAGTTGAAGAATCATCATGTTTGAATCTGTATAGAAATTAACAAAGACCATGGTACAGGGAGCTCTTTTATCATAGCAAAAGTGAAGTAGAAGAATCACTTAAGAGCTTTTGATATAAACTTGAGCTCCATCCTCCATACCTAGGTCACGAGAAAACAAGAATAAAGTAAAAGAAGGGCAAAAGGCAGTGGTGGAGCCAAGTCTAAGAAAAAGTGACTGGCTTCTGAATTTACCAGTATTACGTTATCTTTCACAGAATCATGGCCTGAATTCTAGTTGGCAAGCAGCTTTCCTTACTCTTGTGAACACCAACTTACTTTCTTTAACAAAAAAAACTAATGCTACCTCTAGCTTCAGACAAGAGATACCATAAGTGACAAGTGAATCGATAAGCCATAAAGAAGAGAAGAGAAGAGAAGATATGATGAGCAAAGGATAAATATACATATATATACAAGGAAAAACACAAACCCTTTGGACATAAGATTCAGGCATGAGAGACTTCAAAACCGCAAGATGCTCATTCATCTGTTTTCGCCGGTTCCTCTCCACAGTAATGTGGGTCATCCTCTGTGCCTCGGCTTCTTCTTTGTTCTTGCATGCCCTTGGCTTTCTTCTTCTTTTCTTGCTTGCTTGCACAGCCAGAGTTGTCTGGTTTTGGTCCAAAGGTTGAGGTCCTGTTAAGCGTTTTTGTTCAGTTGTTGATGTAGAGCTAGAGATATTAATCACACCACCTCCATGGTCTTGAGGCTTCGCAAGAGTGTTCTGTATGAGGAGACTAGAATCTAGAGACTCATAGCTGGTGTACGGAGTGGCACAGATGGTATCATGGATGACGAAGTTAGAGAGGTCATTAGAAGATAATGCTTCTAGTAGTGCCATATCCCTTCAAAATGTCCCCTAAAAACCCTCTTGGAGTAGTATCTATTTATATATAAATATATTTGTTATAAACAAGTACTGATAATTCAACGAAAAAAGCACCAATTTATAACAAAACCCCATCCCTGAATGATCATGTCTGTGGAAAGAAAGACAGAAAATGAAGAAGAGAGAGGAAGAAAATGAACGAAGGGTAATGAAAAATAACGTTTACACCGCCATAGTAGATATAGTATAGTAGCTATTGTAGAAATATAGATAGGGAAGAGAGAGGGGGCAGAAAAGGTATGGAGCTTTTCTGCTCGTCAATAGTGACAGAAAAAAGGAAGGACTCTCTCTTTCATATCTTCGCTTTAGGCCTCCTTCCTCAAAAATTAATCAACAGAGAGGGAGAGGGACCAAAATCTATATGGAAATGTGCGTACAAACAACAGAAGCAGCAGTGGTAAGAGCTCATCCCTGTGTTGGGTTGTGCACCTCGACTAAGATTCTCATGCAAATTATTAGTATACATCAATATAATATTACATGTGCTAATTGTAATAACTAGCACAGAGCCTATTACGTACTCAAGATCACACATGAAAGGGTAAAAACGAAGAAAATGCAGAATACATGATTTCAGGTCTATTCTGACTTTCGAAGTAGTTTTTGACGCCCAAACAAGCTCCAATCCTTCCGGGATAGTTGAGGAAGTTGTTCATTGTCATTCGGTCTAGACCTTTCTACAGTTTCTTCAAGGGTCAGAGAACTATATGCTCACGAATGATATGAATAATTGCAGGAGGTCTTAACCTTTATATAGCTTCTATATCGGGCTTCCCCATCACAAGGTCAATATGGATCAGGTACATACTGAAAGGGATTCATTTTTCACCTCAATTTCGATCCATTAATTTAGATCATTTATTGGATTACTTTATTATCTTTATCTTGATCAAATTACGTAACTTAACCGGTAATTTATTGAAAACCAAACTTAAAATTGATAGTTATCCACTTAATAAATGCCTTTAAGGGCAAAAATGTCTAACAATCTCCCCCTTGGACAATTATTAATTGCAATTTTTGTCAAGTTTAAAACAGTTAAAAAATTCAATTAAGTCATGTTACTGTATTGGTACCAATTTAAAAAAACATTCGATCCAAAGGTAATGAAAGTCCAACATTCCATCCTGCAAAGCTTTCGAAACGGAAAAATAACAAACACATGTGTCATGTGTGACACAAGTCTAATAAAATCATACATATCTAATAATGCACTAATATAATGAGAAAATAAAGTGTGTTAAACTAAGATGATATCTATATGATCTAAAATATATCATCTTCGTCTGTAGGTTTCAATTTCTCCAATTTTATGCTAAATTGCAGCAGAGAAATCCTATTTTCTCTCACCAAATGCTAAACAGTATTAAAGAAAACCTTTATATTCTCCAACTAAATGCTAAACTGCATTAGAAAACCTTTATGGAATCAAACTTTATATCCCTCTATTTCATATGAAACTTCAAAGGATATCCATATGAACTTTATGTGTTTAATGACATATACTTAAGGTAAATCTTTATAAATGCCCATTGACCTTTAAAATGCTTAAGATCAACACAAATCTTAATGCTTCCATATGTATTATGACTATATACAAAAGCAGTTATTACTGAGGATAAAAGAAAATGATCATATTTGTTAATAAATAACCATAATGTCATAATACATCAAAATATACAAAATTTTAAGGAGCAAATACAATGATCCCTAACTACTGTTGTCTGAAGACTTTAACACGCCCATACTGGATACATGTCTCACAAACACTAATGGAGGAAGTTCTTTAGTCAAAGGATCAGCTAACATCTCCTCAGTCTTGATGTGTTCCACTTTAACGTCACCCTCTGAATCAACTCCTTTATAGTCAAATACTTGACCTCTAAATGTTTAGACCCTGTGATACTCTTGTTGTTGTTACTGAACAACATTCCAGCAAGATTATCACAATACAACTGAATGGGTCTAGCTATCGAATCAAATCGCCTGTGTAAAAGCGCCATAATATGCAACAAACTCTACATGCATGGTCAAGGAAGTTACTAGTGTCTGCTTGACACTCTTCCACGATATTGCACCATCTGCCATCATAAAAATGTATCCTAATGTGAATTTGCGATCATCTGGACATAGCAAAATCGGAGTCTATATACCCTATGAGGTTCAAATCGTTGACTTTTCTGTATATCAACATATAATCTTTGGTACCCTTTAGATATCTCAACACTCGCTTAACTGCGTTCCAATATTCCATACCTAGGTTGGCCAGATATCGACCTAGCAATCTGACAACAAATGCAATGTCTAGTCTAGTGCACACCTAGCCATACATCAGGCTACCTACTACACTAAAGTACAGGACATTCCTCATAGCCTCTCTCTCAACTTCATTCTTTAGACACTGCGCCAAAAATAATCTCTCACCATGAGAGATAGGTGCTACAATAGGTCTATAAATCAATCATATTAAACCTTTGTAGCACTCGCTCAATGTATGCTCTTTGTAAGAGGCTCAAGGAGTGTTGAGATCTATTCCAATAAATATGTATACTGAGGACAAAAGATGCTTCACCTAAATCCTTCATGTCAAAATGTTTGGTCAAAAATTTTTTTACTTTATGCAACATGATCAAATCATTTGACGCGAGCAAGATATCATCGACATCCAATAGTATGAAGATGACTTTGCTATCCCTGACCTTATAGTATAAGCATCTTTCGACTTTGTTCTCCATAAAGCCAAATGAGGTCAAAACCTCATCAAACTTTATGTACCACTGTCACTGTCTAGAAGCTTGCTTCAAGTTGTATATTGATTTACTCAACTTGCAGACTTTGTCAATTGCATCTTGATCTTGAAAACCTTCAAGTTACTCCAATAGACATCCTCATAAAGATCATCATTCAGGAAAGCGATCTTAATGTCTATCTGATGTAGGTCTATGTCATAATGAGCTAATATTGCTATAATCACTCTAAATGCATCCTTAGAGGACACAGGAAAGAAGGTAATATTGAAATCAATGCCTTCTCTCTAAGTGAATCCCCTGGCAATTAGACGTGCCTTAAACTGCTCGACTTGACCCTATGTGTCCTTCTTGGCCTTAAATAGCTACTTTCAACTAACAGACCTGCAATGTTGAGGTAAATTAACAAGCTCCCATGCCTTATTATACCTCATAGCTTGCATCTCATCCTTCATTGCTTCCCACCATATATCCGCATGAGGTCTAGAAACTGCTTATGTAAAAGTCACTGGATCCATAACATATCCTATATCATAGTCTTATTCACCTAAATACACTATGTAATCTGACGAGATAGCAACTCGTCTCTCTCTGGTAGATCTGCATAACTGCACAGGCTCTTGTATCTCAAAAACCTCTTCCTGAATAGAAGTAGGTTCCTGTGCCTGTATAGGCACGATACTTGGGCCTTCATCCACCGGAAATAACTATATGAGAGTTTGTGGATACACAATAATTGTAGTATCTATCCTACTATCTTCTGGAGGATGCGAGGATCCTCCCTCATCATAGGCATTGTATTTCAAAAATTTTACCGTCTGTGATTCCACTATTTTGGCTCCTCCTTCTCTATAGAAAAATTTGTAACCTTTAAAGTGGTCGAGATAACCCACTAAATAGTAACGAGTTAAATGAGATTGCAATTTACTCTTATGAGGATTATACAACCTCACCTCAGCAGGGCATCCTTACACACGAATGTGTATATGACTTGGCTTCCAACCTTTCCAAGGTTCAAAAGGTGTCTTTGATACTAACTTGTTTGGGACTCTATTCAAAATATATAATGCTGCCATGATGGCTTCACCCTAATGGTATTCGGGTAGGTTAGCCCTGCTCTGCATTGACCTTATTATGTCCTTTAGGGTGGGATTACACCTTTTGACTACACCATTTTGCTCAAGATTACTTGACATAGTGAACTGAGCCACTATTCCAATCGATTCTAAATACTTGGCAAACAGACCTTTTTCTTGTCCTACAATCCCATGTCTACCATAGTATTCCCCTCCTCTATTAGACCTGACAATCTTTATTGATTTTTCCAACTAGTTCTCGACTTCAGTCTTAAAAATCTTAAACTTATAAAGAACTTCAGTGCTCTATTTAAGAAAGAACACATAACCTTAATGGGAATAATCATCTATAAATATCAGGAAGTATCTGGCATTGCACAACGTGACTATATAAGTACCATTAACATTTACATGTATGAGGTCCAATAAATCAGAAGTACGAGTTGACCCTTTTTTTATTTTGGTCAACTTACCCCTACAATAATCGAAACATATCTCCAGATCACTTAATTCCAGAGTCGGGAGAATGTTATCCTTTATCAATCTCTCAACCCTCTCCCTAGAAATGTGGTCAAGATGTTTCTGCCACAATATGTACTACATTTCCTTTATTAAGGTTCTCTTTCGAGTAATAGGTTCAGCAACATATGAAGAGGTATACATTTTATTAGGAGTAAGACACATTCTATGCAATCCGTATGATAAGAAGGCAGTATCAATATGTTCTGTATTAATAGAAATATTTACAATTGTATTATCAAATACAAAACGAAAACATTTTTTATCCAAAACTGATATAGAGATCAAATTCTGTCTAAAAGATGGTATATAAAATGTGTCTCATAAAACCAGTACAAACCCTGTGTCAAGGTATAATCCTACATCCCCTACGTACAAAACGTCTACCCCTTCATTATTGTCGACCATTAGCTTCTCCTCTTCCTTAGTTGGCCTTCTCTTAGATCTGACCCCTGCATTGTGGAAGCAAAATAGTTAAAAGCTCCACTATCTAAGCACCAAGAACTTGATGTGGTTAGACATTAGATTCATGAATCATGAAGGCCAAGGAGTTACTTGACATATCCTGTTTGACCTTCCATAGCTTGTACTTCTAGCAATTGGACTTCCTGTGTTCCTTCTTCTTGTAAAAGAATCATCTCATACTCTTAAGGTCATATGGGCCTTTCGTAATGC
This sequence comes from Erythroxylum cataractarum, assembly GCA_024703695.1. NCBI lineage: Eukaryota > Viridiplantae > Streptophyta > Magnoliopsida > Malpighiales > Erythroxylaceae > Erythroxylum > Erythroxylum cataractarum. The sequence goes on along the minus strand of JANJEY010000005.1, from coordinate 18,744,787 downwards.
TAGACTGCCCACTCTGAATTTGAGGAGAGAGGGTTTGGGTTTCTTACCCTTACCCTTAGGCTGCAAGGGTTTGGCCTTTCCCTTACCCTTCGTAGCTGTATACATAACTGAATGAGGAGAACTTTCGATCTTCTCCTCTACTACAGCACACCGGGAAATCAAAGCATTGATGGCCTGAGTCTCATCTTGTGAGATGTAAGAGGTGGCCAACATCTCAAACTCCTGAGGAAGAGTGTATAGTGCCTGATGCACTAGAAGCGAGTCAGCAATCAGTATATCCAGTGCTTTTAGCCTTCTTTGCAAATGCACCATCCAAATGATATACTCCCTAATGCCTCCCTCTCTAGTGTACCTCATAGAGAACATCTCCTTGCTTAAGGCACTCTGCTCAGCATGAGAAGAGACCTTGTACCTCTGGGATATATTGTCCATGAGCTCTCGCGCTACTGTTATGTTTGACAATCCACTCAATAGATGATTAAATATCGACCTCCGAATGGTCAAATAGTACAACCCAGGTCGCCATTGCTGCTTTGTCAGCTTCTGAGTTGACATCTGTAAATGGGGGAGGCCTCTCTATATGCATGGCCATGTTGATGTCTGCTATCTCCAATGCGAAATCCACGTCCTTCTTCCACTTCTTAAAGTTGAAACCATTCAAAATTTCAATGGTGACAACATTGTTGTTGATTGATAAGGTAACTGAAAAATAGAAAAGACAATGTTAAAAACAGTATAAATGCAGGACAACAATGATAACATCATCAACAAAGAGAATCTGATCACACATATTATGAAACACCTATGGGCTGAATACATAATATATGCAATTAGACCTCTACACATAAAAGTGATCAGAGTACAAACCATCAACTCTCATGACACTGCCACCTGTGGGTGAATAGATCATTTGAGCAACGACATTCCTCCATCTAATGTCTTTATGTACATCTTAAAACCTCATATAAGGTAAACACCTATGGGCAAAATAACCGAATATGAGATCAGAGACATCCCCCAACACATACACAATACAATTCAAATATTGGCTTAAAAGGCCATTGTGATAACTACAATCTTACCAACACCCGAAAAGACCACAAATACAAAGGATATATCTTTATATCATCCCCACATCCTATATAGGTAGAATGTATGAAAATTAATTATAAATGCAAAAAATGAATGCACAGTCAAATAAGCACATACAAAAGCTGAAAACATTGTCTTTAAAATTTATTTGAGAATTTTTTTAAAAATAAAAATTCTCAATGAAAATGTCTATTATACTTTCCCGAATATTGAACCTGCTGCACAAGACATAAGACTTTAAGTGTCTCCTTTATGTACTGTTTGGAATACAAAAATGCACTCAAAATTTGCTTTTAAAAGGGTTTAAAAACTTTTTCAAAATCCAATTATCAACATATTAAATCCAGAAAAATTGAAAAAACACTGTAAAATTTTCCCGAACCCTAAAACTGACCCAAAACACCCCGCGATAGTATTATGGGAATTTTTTAAATTTTGTGTTTTATTTTTTTTGAAAACACTGTAGCAGAGGCCATACGATTGACGTCAGTGTGACGTCAGTCAGCTGACGTGGCAAACCACATCGAATTGCATGTGGATTGCAAGCGCGTAGACACATGTCACAAGCGTCTGACCACGTGCCACCCACCCGCACACGCGTAGTTACTATATGGCGTGTGCGTTGCACGCACCAACATGTGTCCCAAATCTGGCAATCCATATGTTGCATTGGATGCGACCCGTGTCATGCACACGCACGCGATTCGATGCCTGTGGGAGCACGTGCCGCGTGAGGCGCATGCAACTCGCATCCTTCCTCGCGGTTCCACTTGACAGTGTGCACCAGCCATACCACTCCTCCCTTGACCCTTGTCACAACGTCGGGCGCGTGCATTGCATACGCCAGACGTTGCGTCACCCTCCGACAGGGAGGGTTATTTTCGGCTACCCAAAAGTCAATATTTCGTTCCGTTTGGCCTGTTTTCGACCTGTTTTTCGTAATTAGTCTTATGTACACTACTTTTACATAATTATTTATTTAAAAAAGTTGAAAAACTAATCAAAAATTGAAGAAAACTGTAATGAATGGAAACCAAAGACCTTCATTTTCTGTCAACCCGATCACGTAACTGCTCTAATACTACGTGTAATACATAGCACAGACCCTATTACGTACCCAGGATCATGTATGAAAGGGTAAAAATGAAAGTGTTGGATCCCGAACTTTCCTTGAAAATTTGAAGTATAAATTGACATTAAATGAGAAATTTGTGGTGAATTATTCATGTGCAAAGAAAAAGAAAATTCAAGAATGTAAATTGTTATATGAGATTAAGATAGGTGAAATATGCTTTT
>JANJEY010000005.1:18674826-18688614 GCA_024703695.1 Erythroxylum cataractarum | reverse complement strand
ATTTAGCACACATAGATTGAGGAACTAACTAGGTTACTCACCTGTACTTCCGAGCTACAGCCTGGAAGTCCCAGCAATATCCGTGAAAATCTCGATCCATCAGAGCCTCTATGACAATCAAATAATTACCCAATTACTAATGCACAGTCAGAAAGATTCAGTAATGCACATGTCTTAAATGAAAGACGCACGATGCCTATTCATGACCTACCCTGCGCTATTTCCCAATTTCCACTTTCTTTGTCCAAATTCTTACTTTTCACTCAATTATTCAATAACGACTCAATTCCAATTCAATAACATGTTATGGAACTCCATCAATTCCATTTCTAATATTCAGTCAATTTATCAAGTCATAATCGCTAGGGTATTACCTCAAAATCGATATCACAATTCTCTAGATCGAATTCAATCTTTATGCTCAGTTCTACACTCCAATAGCCTTTCTTTACATTTAGAAATCTCACTATTATAACCTGTTTACTTAAAACCATCTTTAGGTTGCAATATAATCACATTCTTAACTGTCTTTCACTAATAGCGGTCTCAAAACCTGAATTCAGACTCTCATTCTTTTCCTCAATTGTAGACCTCTTTATCTAGATCACAACGAATTAAACGTCACCTCAATTGGAGATTTACACCATTAGTTATACCTCAAAAATCCAATTAAAGCCATTCAAAATTCTGTCCTTCGCCGCGGCCTAAGGACTCTCGCCGCGGAGCACAAGGGACGCTCGCCGAGGCGTGGGAACCGTTCGCCGCGGCGTGCAACCATCGTTGGCTCGCCGCGACGCCTAAGGAACTCCCCGCGGCGACACACATTGAGAGCTTCGTCGCGGTGTCCTACAGCACGCTCGCCGCGGCGAACGAATAAATATTCGTCACGGCGGGGCTCGCGTGCAGGTCGCGACGCGCGGGCTCTCCTCGTCTTCTCCGATCGTTCATTCATCTTTTCTCTCTCTAGAAATCAACATTAAACGCTCCCAACTACTCAAATCAACCATACTAAATGCCATAAATGCAACAAAAACCATTAATGACAACATTAAACCCATTAAAACTTACCAATCAAGCTCAAATCCTCAAACCTCCGTAACCTTAAAACCTTCTCCAGAAACCATCGATCTCCTCCTCCCAAGCTCCACAAGCTCCCTTGTCCACAATACACACTCCCAGCTAGCACAAGGAGAAGAAAGAGCAAGGAAATGAGGGAAAACTCACACCAAAGGGGAGGATCGAAGATAACCGTGGAGGAGAAGAGAGGAAGATGATTTTTGCCTTGGGGAAAAATTCCCAAATTCTACCCTAGCTATTTAAAGACTTAGGTCCTCAACTCAGTTTAAATTTCAGTCTCTAAATTCCAATAGTTCAACATTTGAATTTCCTAACAGTATAACTCTAATTTTTCCATTGACAATTCTTTCGATATCATACAGTCAATCAGTCTGTCACTCAAATATTTTCGGTCCGGGCATTTTCTCCCGAATTTCCCGAAAATTTCCCGAAAGCTACTATCAATTACCAATTACTCTTAAACCATTCTAAATCAATTATTTGAACCCAATTACTCCTAATTTCTCAATCGATTTACAATCTAGCAAATTCCAGTTCACTAACCAATCAATTCATAATCCAGTCAATTTTAGTTCACAATTAAATGCCGGGAAACATCATGAATGCATGTGCCTTATAAGTGCATGTGCCAATAGACTCATTCCTCTAATATTAGAGGTCAAAATAAATGTTCAATCACAGTATGCAATGCAAACCACTAGCCTGTCCCAATTGACCAATTTACCCTTGCTAACAGTAACGGGATGTTACAAAAATTATTTGATATATATGACATACTAATCCTCTTTACATCATATGTTATGATCATCTCATTTTCAAAATCATTGAGTCATGTAGTCAATTGGTTTAAATGTAAATCATATCTCTATTATTATAATCAGAATCCCAACTCAACACTATAATAAAAACCTTGATGAATCATCAAAATTTCTTTCACCATTATGCTCAATTCTTATTTAAACAATCCCTCCTGATATTCTAGTTCACTCTCATTTATAGCATTTTTTTTACCTTACAATTTTGGCCTAGAATTCCACTTAGATGATTCACCTTTCTCTTTTGCTTTTTCCTTTGATCTTAATTTTCTCTTACATATAGCCCTTTACCTTGAGATTTTTCATAAATATATAGTCTCTGTTGGTTGTGAACTAATAATACAAAAATGATATATGTTACATCAATTATCTCTTGACCCAAGGGGAGTATGTTCACTAGATGTTCATAAGAAAGAGGTGAAGAACAATGTTAAATTATTTCTTTTTCACTGTCTAAGATAATCAACTAAAACCTTAATATGTCATAACTAATTGTTGAACACATTGATATGTTGTTCCAAATTTGTTTCCTTTTACATATTCAATATTAATGAAAAAGTTCAAATAAAAATGGCAAACTAGAAGGAAAACTTACCCCTCTCTTCTTGTATTGAAAAAGATTGGTGTGACTTGGGTTTATAAAGAAATAATGAAGTGGGATTGTGTCATTGTAGATTGGTAATCACAGTGCAAAATTAATATTGTAATTGGGTTTTTGAGCTATAAATGCACAGTAGTTGATAAAATGGTGAAAGTGTGTTTGATAGTGGAGACAATGAAGCTAAGAAGCATGCTTTGGACCTCTTATTAATTCTTTTTTAATATCAAATGAATCCTTTATTACTTGCCTAATGTTTCATCATCCTCTAGGCAATATAAAATGATTTTCAATTTTGTATTTATTTTTGGTATTTTAACAATAAATTATTGCAATCATTGGAGTTTTATTAATTTAATATAAAGATAAGCATATTGCGAATGATAGGTTTTTAAAAACTGAAAAGAAGAAATAGAGCCAAAGGAAAAACATTCCTAAGCATATATAGTGCACATATAACTTTAAAATGCATTAGAATTATTTCCTTTAGAAGATTTTTAGACATATGTTCCTAATTACAATTGTAAAAGGAGTTGAGGCTCTTATCATTAATGTAATATACAAAATTACCATGATGCTTGATTGGATCCATTAGATAACGCAAACCCTAAGGAAGAATTTATGTGATCAAGAGTAGTAACATTTATAAAATATTTGTGAGAAAAATGCTTCAAGACCAACGATGTCTTATCAAATTATCATTACCACCTCCGTGTCAACTGGAAATAGTAGATTCACCTATGATAAACCAAGTAGGGATGGAAATTAGTTGGGTCAAGCTAGGCCTAGCTCGAACCCAAGCCCAAGCTCAACCTAACTCAACCCTACTTATTATTTTTCTGAAAAAAAAAATTAAAACAACGTAGTTTTGATATTGTCCATGGGGCTTTAGGCTAGGCCAGGCTAGGGCCCAATTATCAAGCCTAAAATCAAGACTTGTTGACATTGAAAAATTACCCTAAAAATCATAACCCAATAAACCCACATACAATAGTAGGCAAATCATGAGAGCTCATTATTCCCAGATAAGAGAACTATATAAAAAAAAGTAATCGTGATTTAAGTATAGCCTCAATAAAAAAATAATTTTTTACAATTTCTTAATTGAATCTCAATAATTAAATAATTAAATCATAAATCATAAAGGTAATTGAATTCTACCTAATTTAGAGTCCTGCAAAAACTTTTCACAATGTCCATAGAGTAGAGAAAAAGAACTTAACTTTTAAGAAGAGAAGGCATGAGTACTAACTCCTTTTATGAATTTTTTCTACTTATAGAAAAATATACTAGGGTTTCTTTCTTATTAAAACTAAATTTTCTAATTATAATCAAAATCTTGATTCTAATAATAATAATAATTTAATTTACTAAAATTAAATACCATTTTTGTTCTTAAAGTTTCTCAAACTTCACAATTAAGTCTAATTTAATGTAAATTGAATTTTTTTCTTTTCAATTGCTCTTTATATATGACTTATTAAGTTCCTGATATATTGGCAATGATTATAAATTATAATTACAATTCTTAATTAAAATTAGACAAAATAAAACTTTTTTAATTTATCTTTAATTCTCCTATTAAGTAATTTATAATAACAAATTAAGATTGACATTTAGAAAGATGTCATGACCGCTCAAATATTAGGAATGTCAAAGTAGTTTGACTTTATCTATCCAGTATGGCTATGATGTATAATTTAATATTTTTGTCATTCAATTAGAGATGTCAATGGGTTGGGCTGGGCTGACTAGGGGTTGATCAGCCCACCATTTTTGGGCCTAGTCGAGCTGACTATGGTCAACCCATGGCCGGAAAAACTTGAGCCAAAATCGAACTGGGCCCTTTTTGACATCCCTACATCCAATATTCCAATTGGACATAGAATATAGATTTAGTCTTTACTCTTTTAAGTCTAATCATGTTCGTTCTTGTGAATTTGTAATTGATTTATAATTAATATTTGAAATTACCTTTCAAATCTCCATTCACTCTAGCCCAAGTATACATCAAATCATTATTAATCAAGAATAGTGGAATATTCTCTCTAATTAATTTAGAATGACAAATACTTTATTAACTTACTTATCTATCTTCATACAATTTATACTATATCCAAGCACTATTAATTGAGCTACCTAAATAGAATAGGATATAAGTAGCATCAAAATATAGTAATTCTAGCATGAGATACTTTGGTAATCTCAAGTTTAGGGATTAATTACAAATACCATAATGATAAAATCCTCTACAGGTATACAAGTAATATTTTATTTGGAATCTTTATAATTAAATCAGTTCAATGAACACATTCTCTAATAAGTACCCACAAGTTTGTTTAAGTATATTCATACTTTAATTAATAAAAATAATTTCTTTCTTTATAAGAAAGAAATTGCATATGTATGAGATGTTTCTCAACTCTAATGTTGAGTGTCGGACTACGGTCTGATGACATGTGAAAGTGAGTATATGGGATTGATGCATTTCATTGCATAAGTGTATGAAATATAATGGCTGTTATGACTAGAGTAGCCACCGATTATAACTTTAAGCTCAATGAGTGCAAATGAGCTTTGAGCTCATAAGTGATTCAGAGTCTCAGGCTCAACGTTTAACGAGCCATGTATCCTTCAAATGGATAAGGGACAGTTATTAATGAGCCCTACATGGGACAGTTTAGGCACTCGGTCACAACAAAATAACAAATGAAAAGTGAGTCTCAAGTGCATTGCATATTGCATAATATGAATGATTAAGTGTATCGAATGTGACTAATGTGAATGTGAATGTGGATTATGAAATAATGTGAAATGTGAGATGAAGTGAGATTTGTGAATTTTGTGTGTTATGTGACTGGGTGAGTAATCATACTCACTAAACGGGAGTATGATTACTGCATACAAGGGAAAGCTAGAAGTCGGGATCAGTTCATGTCTGCATTGTGTCTCTGTCTTTTTGCATTAAAATGTATTTCCGCAAATCATTGTATTTTGTGCATTTGAATATAATTGTGGTGTATAACTTTCCACTTGGAACAAAGTTTTAATGTATTTTATTATTTGGAATGTGCAAATCGAAATTTTGGTATTTGAAAACAAAAATTTGGCAACTCTTGTAAATGAAAAGGTTTCTGAATAAAAGTGGGCCAAAATTTGCGATTATTGATTTTCACGTACGCTTGAAAAAAAAATTTGTACTGAGTTTTTGACTAAGTGATGTAGCGAGCCACCCTCGTAGGGCACGGACTCAGATATCACCATCAATGTCGGGTTCGGGTCATGCGGGAGTGGGGTGTTACACAATGCATCACCATAAACATCTCCTTCTCATGCGTCGAGTAACGCTGCTCTGCACCATTGAGCTTTCGACTCTTAAATGCTACCAAATGACCCTCCTGTACAAGGACTCTACCAATGGCTTTATCCTAAGCATTAGTATGTACATCAAATGGAAGATCGATCATAGGCAGCTTCAACATAGGTTCAGTTGAGATAGTGGCTTTAAGTTTCTCGAATGCCTCCTCACATGCACTTGACCAATACCACTCTTTTTTTTTCTTCACCAAGTCCATCAATGATACCACTTTCTTAAGTATTCCACAATGAACCGCCTATAGTAATTTGTCAGGCTGAGAAAACTCCGTAATTCTCATACAATCGTGGGAGCCTGTCATTCAACTATCGCTTTCACCTTTCTCTGATCCATCCTGACCTAACTCTTGCTCAACACTTGACTTAATAATCTAATCTCCAACTGGGCAAACTCACACTTCTCCATCTTCACGTAAAGCTTGTGTTGCTTTAGTCTTTTGAACATCTGCCTCAAGTGTTTCACATGTTTTACCATGTTAGTACTATACACCATGATGTCGTCTAAGTAGACCACAATAAACTCATCCAAGAAATCGTACAACACATCATGCATAAGGTTGCAAAATGTAGTAGAAGCGTTAGTTAATCCAAACGACATAACTCAAAATTCGTAGGATCCATATCGAGTGATGCATATTGTTTTTTGCTCATCACCCTCAGCTATCCGCATTTGCCAATACCCACTCCGAAGATCCAACTTAGTGAACACCTCAAACTTTGAAAACCTGTCAATCAAATCCTGAATCAAAGCTACTAGATACTTGATTTTTATCGTGACCTTGTTCAACGCTCGATAGTCCGCACACATCTAAAGTGTACCGTCTTGCTTCTTTTGAAATAATATTGGGGCACCGTATAGGGCTTTGAATGGTTAGATGAACCCTACTTCTAACAGCTCACCAAGTTGTTTCCAAAATTCCGCCAACTCTATTAAGGACATCCTATATGGGGCACGTGGAGGTGGGATCGCTCTAGGAACTAACTCGATATTGTGATCTACCTCACGACAAATTTGCTGTTTGAAGATAAAAATTTTCATACATTTATATTATACCATTTTGTTGTTTGAAGATAACAATTTTCATACATTTTTATTATACCATACTTCCAAAAATTTAAAGCCAAGACCAATTAAAGAAGACAGACAATATTCAAACCATTGTTATTAACAATCTTTGATTTTTCCTAATATACATCAAAGGAAAAAACAAGAATAGGGATGCAAGGGGTATTTCATCAAACATTTAACAAGGATTATACCATATTGCCATTAGCAAAAATCATAATCACAAATTAGCTAAATCATCAAACCATAAATCATAACCAGTCAAAACAATACTCTTCGAATAATCAAATATGAATAATAAACCAAATTTGAGCAAAAAAGAGATTGCCTTATTAATATGCTTGTTAGTTAGTAGCATTAGTGACTAGTGGCATGATGGCTTAGTGGACATATGATAGTAAGAGACGAGGAGATGTGCAACGAAGGAGTTGGGAGAGTGTAAACTGACTGGAACTCTGGGAGAGATAGAGAAGATGTGGTGATAGTGAGTGAATATTAAAGAACAGAAGAAGTGAAGAATTCGATATCTGGAAATTAAATAAAAACACAACGACCTTACTTTGTAACTTTGTTTTCATTTAAGCAAAACTATGTAGTTTTACTTACTCTATAACTCTGTTTTGATTAAAGCAAAGCAACATCATTTTGCTTACTCTGTAACTCTGTTTTGATTAAAGCAAATTGACACCATTTTGCTTAAAAACAAAATGACGTCTAGCCCAAGTCTGAGCTCGTTGGCTCAAATGTGAGGTCACTCGGGCCCTAATAACCCTACTTGAGGCTCAGTCAACCTAGGCCTAACTAGTTGATCACGGATTGGGTTGGGAAGATTTTGCCACCCCTATTAGAAACTTTAGGATTATATAAGAGATATTTAATAAATAAGAATCATATTTAGGCATAATTGATATTTAATTAAAATTAATTATAATTCTAAATAAAGTTTAGATTAAATAAAAATTTTATTTAAATTAAATTATTAAAAAGTCAAAGACTTGTTACAAGCAGGTTTATACTCTACAGGAGCTAATAATTCTTACTTAACTCTCTCTATAATTCTCTCAACATGTTTTATGAATATTGTTAGAGGCTGAACACTTGTGAACTAAAGTGGTTGAAATAAATCAATTTCATAAACGATTCGAGGGAATTGATAGAAAAAAATTAAGTTTCAAAATAAGGTATGAATTAAAATTGATGCTTTAGTACATTTTATATGTTAATTATGTCATAGAATTTAAGTGATTTTAACTTTTGAAAAATTATTTAAAAAATCAATTTCCCAAGAAAGTTATCCATCTCTACAAGTTTGAGCCAAATGAACATGTCGATTTTTAACTTTTTGGCTTACAAATCGAATTGCATTAATACCCTTATCAATGCCCAGTGGTTATACATAGGAACCTTATCTTGTCGATCAAACTGTACGTTGCAAATTTTGCTTTATCTCATAATTTTGTTTTACATGTTTTAGGGACTGCATCCATGGATTGTGCAATCTACTGTTGTCAAAGCCATGCTTATGTATTATTGCTATTGATTGTACCCGAAATTCACATATCACACACAGCTTGTTAGATAGAGAATAATTAGGTAACTTTCACTAAAAATTCGACAAAATAAAATTTTAATATATAAATATGAAATATCTTAAGTAAATGACTCCTACTTAAGACATTAAATACAACGGTTATAGATTAATTTAACTTAAGACATTAAATACAACGGTTATAGATTAATTTAACTTTGAACCTCCATTAATGTTTGAACCTTGTCTTACTATAATTAGGAAATTGATTTAGGCAAAAAAGATAAAAGTATTAGTAGAGAGATATCCGATATCTGCAATACTAACCAGACTAAACATCATTTTGGTTTGGCGTTTCTCCGGAATTGACATCAATGCTGCGAGAAATTGATGGTATCCTTGTGTTTTACTTGTGATAAATTTTGTAGCTACTATCGTTTTCAAGTTGCTTTAATTGGAAACTTACTATTCAATCCAAATTCCAATAAAGCATCAATCAACAGTTCTCAGGGAAGTTACTCTTGTGATCTTCAGGATTGCAGTGAAATAAACCCAATCCTTATTTCCATTCAACTTCTACATATATATTCTGTGTGTTTGCTATATATTGTATCCAGCTAATGGTGCATTGAGATTTGGAAGAGAATTAAGATTCTGCGTGAACATCTAATGACATGGCAAGGTCTATTGTTAGAACAACAAAGCTGTGCATGCATGATAGAATCTGGTACCTCAGACTCACAATACTGGTTGTTGGGTTTGCAATAGCATTGACTCTTTCACATTTGGTCTCCATCACTTTCCTAACCATGAAGTCTAATCCAATTCAAGGATGTGCCAAAGACATGTCAATGGGACTGAAAGTTGAAGGAGTTGCCTCTCTAGCTGGTGGTAAGTTATAACATCAATATATAAAACTCAACATTAATTTCATAACATGATATTTGGCCAAGTATAATTGTCTAATCTAAAATTTGACGGATTAATCTCATTTTTTATCGTAATGCTTTCACCATTAACTTGGATAGATACTCCGTTAATCACATTTTCTATTAAAAATTTTGACATTTTGATAGCAATTAACTCCATTTATTACTATTAGCCATTAAAATTGGAATCGTAAGTTGTGGAATAGTCTGAATGTCTGACAAGTGACAATCCGGACATCCATACTTAATGAAAGCATAATAACTCCAGCCCAATATAATTAGACATTTTGGAATTTCTGAGATTCAGGAGAAGACCTGGAAGTAAGGAAACGGCTTGGTGGTTTACTTGCTCCAGGAAACGATGAAGGATCGTGCATAAGCAGGCATCAAACATACATGTATCGCAAATCTTCACCACATTTACCTTCTAAATACCTTATTTCTAAGCTACGTCAGTACGAAGATCGTCACAGACGATGCGGACCTTTTACCGAAGCCTACAACAGAAGCATACGAGGGCTAAATTCAAGCCCACTTGACACTATTAGTAACACAGACTGTAAATACGTTGTCTGGGTAGGCTCCGGTGGCTTGGGGAACATGATAATAAGCATGGCTTCGTTGTTCAATTATGCCCTCCTCACAAACCGGGTTCTACTAGTTAAACATGGAGATGACGTAGCCAATCTGTTTTGTGAGCCATTTCCTAACACATCTTGGTTGTTACCAGAAGACTTTCCTCTGAACAAGCAATTTGACATGTTTGATATAAAGAAGTTTGATGGGAACAGCAGCGTTTCAGTGAAGGACCTACCTTCGTTTCTGTACATCAACCTAGTTTACGAAGATGGTGTTGAACCTTATTACTTGTTTTTCCGGGATGAAACTCAAACTTATCTCCAAGGATTCCCTTGGCTTGCTCTCAAATCAGATCAGTACCATGTCCCTGCTCAGTTCATGATGAAATCTTTGGAGCCAGAACTCAACAGATTCTTCCCAGACAAGGCTTCTCTTTTCCATCACTTGTCTCGTTATCTTTTCCACCCGTCAAATCGAGCATGGGGTTTGATTAGCAGATTCTATCAAGCTTACATGGAGAGAGCAGACCAGAGAATTGGCATACAGGTGAGAATTTTTGGTACAAAACAAAGTCCCTTTCACCTTGTCCTGAAGCAGATATTGTCCTGCACTCAAGGAGCAAATCTGCTGCCTAAAGCAGAATACAACAGGTGCAAAGCTTCACCACCCAAAAATCAGACATCAAAGGCCATCACTATCGCATCTCTGTACCCGTTTTTCTACCAAGAGATAAAGAACTTGTACCTGATGAACCCAACAGTGACCGGAGAGGTGATTGCGGTTCACCAACCAAGCCACGAGGAGAAGCAAAAATTGGGTGACAATGTACACAATCTCAAGGCATGGGCTGATATTTATATACTGAGTTTAAATGATGTGCTGGTAACCAGCGCTTGGTCAACATTTGGTTATGTGGCTCAAGGTCTAGCAGGTGTAAAGTCATGGATCCTAGAACTGCCTGGTAGACACAGTGTCCCTAATCCGCCTTGTCGACCCTCCACATCTTCGGAGCCATGCTTGTTATTGTTTCCAAATTATAATCCAGGTAACCTTCCTCCTTACATCAAGAATTGTGAGGATGCAAAGTTGGGGCTAAAGCTGGTTAATTAGTAATATGTATAGGTAGACATGTTTCTAATATCAGGCATTGCATTGCACTTGCAGGCAGGCAGGTAAATGTGAGCAATTAGTTTTTAAAAGAATAAAGGGTAGGCTTATAATTTGGATTTTCTTTAATCCTAAGTGTGTGTAAATGCCTGTGCATGTGCAATTTGAGCCAACATTAAGTTAAGCAAGTAAACCTTCTTGATTACTTACTTTAAGAAGAAATTCTTCTAGTCCTTAGCTTCAGACCACATCAATTGTTTAAAGCTGGCCTAATAAAATGATGAAAAGCAAAGTATAATCCAAAAACCAAATGGTAACGTAGAAAGAAAACATAACAAGTGTGTTGGAATATGCATAGGCAACACCCCTCATACCGCGGCTATTAAGCCACTACTTTTGGGGCTTGAGAACTCTCCAAACGCAGTACAACTTCTCACAGCACCATGTCTGCTTGCGATCTTTACCCTCACGTGTTCTTGTAACCTCAAAGTGTGCCTATCCTCCGCTCCTCTTCCTTCAACTATTGAGTGTCCTGTCGAGTGTGACCTTCCAAACACTCCATTTGTATCATTCTCCTCCACATTACCCGGAGGTAATCCTTCCCCGTTACTACCTCTTTCTTCTTGAATGGCAATGCAAACAGAATTCCCTATTGCTCCATCATTGCTCTCATCACCGTCATGGATGTCACTGTTCTGGTTCGCTGTTAGAGTCTTTTCCAGTGTTCCTTTTGGCAAGTCAAGATCTCCTCTACAAACCGGACAAGTTTTGTGGGATCCAAGCCAAAGATCAATGCATTCTTGGTGAAAAACATGGTAGCAAACAGTTATCAGACGTAGTAAATCATCGTCCGTAAACTCTGCCAAGCAAATCGCACATTCAAGCCCATATTTGTCACGTCCAACGTCTTTGACACTCGAATAAGTAAACGTTGGAAAAATTTGTACCAGTGCAGGATCAAGTCCCTGATTCACCGGAAAATTAGCTGCATTTAAAAGATTTCCTGAAGGGGTTCGCCGGAGATGCCAAGTTCTCATGATGCTGTCCATGAAACATCTACAGAAGTATATGGAGAAGAAACCTATAAAGAAACAGACAACCAATATTGTTGTAAGGACTATAGTTAATGAAGGGGTCGAAAAATTTGATGCTTGTGGAGGTAAAGAAGAACTGGACGACATTGAACGAACAGAGGCAGACTAATTTGGTGGCCGGAGATCAGAGTTTTCCCGGCCTCAGCTTTTTGCATGGACTTGAAAATGGTTAGGAAGCTAGAAAAGAAAATAAAACATGAGATTTGGACGATGAAAAGTTTAATGTTTAGCGAAGTTCATTAGGAAGAGAGAAACAAGGAGGAGGAGGCAGTTGAATGGGAGACAAGGGCATGACAGGGTCGGCTTAATTTGGAAAGCTGAGGTGGAGAGGCGTGTTACTGTCGATGGTACAAGTAATGCTCATTGAGCGAGTCATTCTGAGAAGGAAGAGGAGAGAGGAGCTTTGTCTGAACCATATAATAATTCAGCCTTCCCAAACTGCTTTCTCCTACTATTTTTACAAACCAATGACGTCGTCAATGTCATTGATTCCAAGTCTGGAGATTCTTTTAAGACAAAACACACACGCTTTAACGCTGCCAAGTTAACTTGCGTTGCGTTGCATGTGTCCTTTTGTCCTACTACCGATTAGCTCTAACTCGATCGGGTGAAATGTACGTATCCTCCTAAAAATGACAAAACCAGCTCGCAGTTATAACTTATACGTCATAATTAATAGAATCGGAATTCAATTGATTTCTGGCCGGAAGATAATAGTATCTTTTGTTTGGATTCATCCAGTTAATTCTAATATTTATTACACGGATTGAGACTGCAGATTTGAAGCTTCAAAAATTCCATGCAATTGATTATTTATGGCTGAGAGTGAGACTCACCAAGTCTTTTTTTTTTCATTAGAGGGAAAGTACAACAAACAATTACATAAGTCTGCGTGGATGCCGAGACCCTGTCATATCCTCTAGGAGGATCGAAAGGCACCCTAAGAGCGCATTTACAAAGGTGGTAACCCCCAAATCAAAATTGATTGCAAAGCTACAAGACAGTCGGCGCATCGATTGTCTTCCCGGTAAATGTGACACGGCAAAACTGTCCGATTGCGGCTGAGAAGCTCAATGATGCCGAAAATGAGGGGATAAGGAGTGGTGAGTCGGGTGTCGGAATTAGAAATGGAGTGTAAAGCGACTTGGGAGTCCAGCTCCAAGATCACTCTGCGATAACCAAGTTCCCAAGCCAACTGCAAACCGGTGAAAACTCCCCAAAGTTTAGCGGTGTACAATATACATCAACGTAGGTGGTGAACAAAACCTTAAAGCCAGGAGCCGGTGCTGTTCCTAATAACCCGCTGATCTAAGTCAAAATTAACTCATCTAACAATAACTTGAGTATCTATCCAATAACTTTTCCTACAGTTAAAAGTCTGATCATCTCACCATTCCCATCGTCAAACATGGGTAATGGCTTGGAATGTACAAAAATATGGGTAATGGCTTATGTCATAAGAACAAAAATTTATCTAGTTCTGTCGGATTCTTGCTGAACTGTACGTTGTCGTTTGGATCCATGGAGTTGGCTACTTGCTGTAATTGTAGGAAAATCCCGGGGTGTTCATCACATGAACACAGTGCGAAATTTAAAATTTTGAGTCCCGGGACATTCCCG
>JANJEY010000005.1:18648287-18660781 GCA_024703695.1 Erythroxylum cataractarum | reverse complement strand
CGAGATATAGTGAATCAGGCACATCAAGTGGGGAAGAAATATTCCAATTTGAAACTAGTCAAGAAGACTTTGAGATCACTACCTCTAAGATTTATTCTGAAAATTGCAGTAATCGAGGAGGCATATGACATCAATGACTTGTCATTGGAGAAGGTAATTGAAATTCTTACAAATTTCGAAATGAATTTGTTGAGGGACAATTGAGAGAAGAAGAAAGGATTAACATTGCAAGCCAAGATTCGTAAAGTCGTGAATGACTTAGAAAATGAATATGATGAAAATTAAGATATAAAGTTATTAACACGAGAGTTCAGTAAGTGGATGAAGACAGTGAAAAAGGACAGACCCGAGTTTCAGCAAAAAGACAGGAGCTCATCGAACAACAACTTCAAACAACAAGACAAAACTCAAAAGGGAGAAAGAAAGGTAAAGAGAATTCAATGCCATGAGTGTCAAGGCTTCAAACATGTTCAAGCAGAGTGTGTTAACATCTTGAAGAAGAGAAAAGAAAAATCATATACAAGCACTTGGAGTGATAATGAATTCGAAAGTGAAGAAGAAATTATGAATAGTAATGCGTTAGTTTCTTTGTATAGCAAAAGTCCAGTTACTTGTTTAACAGTAATTGAGAAGGAAGTAATTGAAGATGAAAGAGTGAGTAAATCAGAAAATTTCAGGAAACACGCAAACAATTCAGCCCAAAGCTCAATTTCAGATTATGACAGTGATTACAGTATTTCAGATGATAAAAAGGAAGGTATTTGTGAAGCCTATGTGTTAATGTACAAAAAATGGGTGAAAACTAGGAAGAATGAAAGATTGAAAGAAGACAATCTCCGTGAAGAATACCATCTAAGAGTTAGAAAAGAAATTGATGTTGACGTCAAATGAGCTTGGTGAAGCTAGAATGAAATTTATAAGTTTTGAAAAGAAATTGAGAATGTTGAATGGAAGTACAGAAAAACTAGAAAAGTTAACAAAAATTGGTAAGGTTAAAGGAATCTTTAAAGTAGTGGCTATAAGGATGAGTGCTCTAAAGTGAATGGGAAGAAAATTGATATGTCAAGATCTGTCCAAGAAGAAGAAACATCGAGAAAAAATCAAATATTTGTACTGATGTGTCATTTTTGTGGAGTTATCGGGCACATAAGACCGAAATATTACAAGATGTTACAAATGATGTTTCAAAGGGGTCAAAACAAAAAATCTAGACATTTCCATTAAATTTCCAGCAGCATCCCATAGTATCAAGGCAAGCTTGGATTAGAAAGGTTAATTATTGGCATAAAGACATTGTGAAGGAAAAATAAGAAATTGTCTATATTCACAGTTAGTTACTACTTGTAAAGAAACTGGTCAGACAGAAGACAAGTCAGTTATTTCAGAAGAAGAAACTGATGACAAAGATAATATGATGAAGAAAAAGACCAGGCTTGAATTTCTTCAAGAGGCACAGTGACTGTGTGCTTTACATTTTGGAAGTATTTTCTTGTGTTGTTTAAAAAAAAGGGAGGAAACATAAAATAAAAAAAAATTTGTCTTTTTTTGGTTCTTTAGTTTTTATGTTCCTATTGTCGTCTCATCTTTTTAGTAGTTTGCATCGTGACTTCTATTTGGCTCCAAAGAAGACTCCTCAACTCTCTTATCATTATGGGTCTCTTTCTCGGGTGTCTCTCTCTCTCACTAGATTGGAAACCCTCATCTTTATTTACATGAGTTTATGAATTTGATCAGTCTTGAAGATGGAATTGAAGTAAGTAGTAATATTTTGGCATATGTTTTGACTGGTGGTAAATTGTCATCTTGGCATGCTTATGATTCTTTCACTGCACCTATTGTTGATTCTTATGATTATACGTTTTGATACTGTTTTGTCCCAAGGGGAAGACATTAGATTGTTTATGGTGAATGTTCCATTTTGGAGAAGATTTCAAGGTATAAGTATGACTATTCGTCTTACTTTTTGACATCTTTTTATCCAAAAGGGGAGAAATTTGGATAATTGGATGAACTTGATGTTTGATTAAGGGGGAGTATTTGTCATATGAATTGTGAATTTGATACTTATATGTCCAATTATGTTATTTAGGAAGGAGTTTCATATTTGTGACAAACAATGCCAAAAGGGGGGAGATTGTTAGGATATATGTTATATATCTAAGTAATTTGTTTTGACATTCTTTATTAATTAGACCTATAAGATATTAATTGGATGATGATAGCTAACCAATAATCCTTGTTTGACTTGGATTTAAAAAACTATTTTGGGATAATGTTATAGATGTTATAGAATCCTATTTTGAATAGATGTGTATCTTGAGAAGACGTGTGGTGGATTACGTTAATGTGTGGTTGAAGAGCATCGCAAGAGTTTTCTTGTGAATTAATTGATTTATGTGAAAAACTGAGGTGTGCAATTTTTGGGTGTGTGAGACCTACGACTAATGGCTTTGATGTGTATTGTGAGTGCTTTGAGTGGGATGTTTGTGTGTTGAAGTAAAGTGTGCACAATCCACATTGTGCGTGGAAGTGAAGACCTCTTGGTGATGTTAGGAATATGGGTTTTTTCGTGTCCGTGGTGAACTAGAGAACTTGAATTGAGAGGTCTATGGTTGTGTAACAGTAAAGATCTTGGCAATGTTATTTTCGAATGTGGCTAGTTGGTTTATTGATGAACTGATTTTAGGTGTGAGATATCTTGGTGTATTGATTGATGGGTTGTTATTGTGACTATGAGTGTCCTATACAGTTGCGTTGACATCTGGATGTGGTCTGCACGTTTATGCGTTTTTCAAGATATATTTTTTACTTGATTGATAGCAATTAAAGTTGTGCAATGTGTGTTTTCTGATTGGGAGATTCACAGTTTTGTATTGATTGTGTGGGGTTGTTTACGCTGGACAGTCATCCTTATGGAGTTGCTCACAGTTGGACTAATGGGTGTGTTGCGTGTGACTTCTGTCATGAGTTGTTTGGTGACTATGCAACCGTAACTTTGTTTTGTATTTTGCGTGAATCAACCTATAGTGTGGAAACAACTTTCATATCTCTTTTAGATGAGCTAAACTCATAAGAAAGTTGTTTTGTTTGAATATCAAGTGTGTTCAAATTTTGTTATTAATTTTTTTAAACACTTGAGTCTTTTATTTATTGTCTTTCAATTAATAGATTGTTAAGATAAATCTTCTGCGAAGGTTAACACGAGTTGATTGTATTATCAGATGTAAGAATCATTTATGGGAAGTGAGGTTAAGAGATAATATCAGAGATTAAGTAGTGTCGGCTTAATAAATTCTTCAGTAAATCCATTGTACTTTGATAAAAATGATTAAGCTGTGTGAGAGTCTTGTAGACGTAAGTAATGTGTAGCGAACTGCGTTAACAAATTTTGATGTTGATTTATTTTTTATTTTTTTATTTTTTCTGATTTTTTGAATTTGTTATTAATGAACCGAAAATTTGTGAAACTATTGCAGCTCTTTTGATTTTTCAAGCACAATCTCGGAATAATTAAGGAGGCTGAGAGTATTTGAAATGGAAAGCTAGCAAGTAGAGTAAAATGACGCATGAAATCTGTCATCAAAGCATCAAGCAAGTTTGGACAAGAGAGTGAGTCGTGTAATCATCTTTTACCTTTTTTCTTGATTTTCTTTATGACATCTTCAAGGGAATGGGTTTCTAATATTGGGTTCGTAAGGGGCGGTCACAGCTTTGGGCCTAAATACTGGTGATAAAGGAAGCGCACACCAGGCATTTGTTTAATTGACTACAAAGAACGTCTCTTTCTAGATAAGGTCACGTGTTAAAAAACGAAACAGAACTGTTCTCATGTCCGTGGAATTGGGTAAGTTACAGGAAGCTTAATAAGTCTGGGATATGCATGGGGTGTTAATCAGTGCAAGGTTGGTTCTTATAGCATTCTTTTGCACTGTTTCGATGTTCTTGCCTTTTGTAGTATTCTTCTGGCTTGCAAATTTGGATAAGTAAGTAAATAAACAGTGATAAACGGAAATGAGATATCGTCAGGGGTGCGTCATTTTGTTTATTGTTCTGGTGGATAGTATTTGTGGATACTGGAAGCTTCAACTGGTGGTGAAACTCATCTTCCTGGCTTGTGTGGCTGTTAATTATCGTTTTTGATCTTTAGAGTGGCAAGCGTGGTGGATTAAGTTGAGCATGATTGGAAGTTAATGCCAAAGCTAATACCAATCCTAGGAGCATTAGACGTATAGTGGTCTTAACGCTAGCCTTTCGTTAGTGGCCATTGTTCTTGAAAGGTGTAGTAATAGATGTAGTTGATCTGTGTTTTCTGTATACATGTAATACAAGTGAAGAAGAAACCTATTTACACCCATGAATGATAGGTATATAAAGAAAGTATAACAAAGAGAATAATTACAGATTGCTAAAAATATGTGATTGTGCTTTTATTGTGCTCCTGAGATTGGTCTATGAAAACAGGTTTTATGACCATGGTTGCATTTTGGGATAGTGGCATTGTGAGATGGAGAAACAATGTGTTTTTTCTTATTTTTTATTTGAGAGAAAGAGACATATGAGATGGTTGTTTTTCACCTGGTCTGTTGTGAAACCCCATTGTGGTTCATGCCATTATTTTATCTGACTACAATTAAGTGTGAAGCTCAAACATATGCATGCAGGGTTCACTAGAATGACTAAAGTAATGTTTTTCTTCCATTATTAGAGGTTGGTTATAATGTCTTAGACCGAATATGGCAGCATCCATAAATTTTATTTTCTATGATTATGACCGTGAACCAAAATTTGGGATTTACTTCAAGCAGTGTGGAAAATACCTTAACGTGTACCAGCTACGTGAAATGACTTTACTTGCTAAGCATAAATATAGGTGGGTTGATTGTTTTCAGGCTTGTACCTTGAGGTAAGGAATTATCTACGCTTTCTCTTCTTTCTGGTTAAACCTTGGGTTAGGAAGTTTCATTTTGGTTCCTGTCAAACCCCATCTGCATTTCATTTCTGAGATGTATCAGGGGCACCTGGCCTTTAGGGGCTCATCTATGCATTTACAGTGTTATCTTATACAGAGGACGGATTTTACAAACAGTGTAGGCTACTTCCTTGGGTTGAACGATTGAAAATTTTTATACATATGTAGGCTACTTCCTTAAAACAAAGTTACCATTATGTGTTCCCTAAAGCAGTTATTTTGTTTTGAGCATATTATCCATATGGATTAGAAAGGGTAAGCAAAACCTGCAATCTCCTCATTAGTTAATTATGGTTGGTGTCAGTATTTCTTTTACCCATTTACATTTTGGATCCCTTAAACAGGGTATTTTAAATAACAGAAGTTAGTGATCTTAGGAATATTGAAAGTGATCATCTCCGTGTCATCTTGAGACGGTCAACACATTATGTTTTGGATTTTGTATAAGTTAAGTTGGCAACATTGGATCTGATACCTAATATGTTCTTGGATGGCAAATTCTTTTATTATGAGGCAAAAGTAGTCAAATTATTATTGCCACTTTTCATAATTATTAATACGTGATGATAACTTAAGTTTTTAATACTGGGGCTTCGGCAGGATTTTCATTCAACTGCATCAAGGTATTAAATTCTTCACTTGAAAGCTATTAATGGTTTCTCAAGTGACATGTTTAGCCGATGGCTTGGAATTCGGGCACAGGTTACAAGCCAATTCTGTTTGTCCATTGCATTCCAGCTCAAAGGAGGAAGGGGCATTACATGCAACAACTTTCTTAGTGAACAACAGGGTTAGGGCAGGATCAAACAGTACAAAATCTCAAAAGCCTTTTTTCCAAACGCTCAAGTCTCTAACTAGATCAGGCAAGCTTGAAGAGGCTGTTCAGCTGATTGAATCCTTACCACCAAATTTGAGAAATACTGAGACATATTCCATTGTTCTACATGCATGTATCTCCCACAAATCATTGGAACATGGCCGAAGACTCTACTTGGAACTCCTTGCTAAAGATCAGCACAGTCAACGGCTTCTTAAAGAAGCAACCTTAAAGTCCAAACTTATCACTCTGTTTTCTGTTTGTGGTTATCTTGAGGAGGCAAGGAGCATTTTTGAGGATACCTTCAATAGTGAAACAGTGCATGAGTCAGTATGGGTTGCAATGGCAATTGCGTATTCCAGGAATGGATGCCTCAAAGAGGCTCTACTTCTTTACACTGACATGTTGTGGCATCATGTGAAACCGGGTAATTTTGCATTTTCCTTAGCATTGAAAGCCTGTGCAGATTTGAACGAAATTGATATAGGTAGAGGAGTTCATGCCCAGGTGATAAAATCTTATGAAGAACCCGATCAAGTGGTAAATAATGCTCTTTTGGCCTTATATGCAGAGTGTGGATGTTTTAATGAGGTTCTGCAGCTTTTTGGTAAATTGCCCAAGAGGAATGTTGTTTCTTGGAACTCATTAATTGCGAGCTTGATCAAACAAAATCAAGTTTTTGAGGCACTTAATCTATTCAGAAGGATGCAAAGAGAGAAAATGGGATTTAGTTGGGTTACTCTGACTTCAATTTTGGCAGTTTGTGCACGGTTGACAGCCCTGCACTTTGGGAAAGAGATACATGCCCAAATTGTCAAATCCTGTATAAGGGCTGATATCTTATTGCTAAATTCGCTAATGGACATGTATGTTAAATGTGGAGTGGTTCACTGTGGTAGGATGCTGTTTAATAGGATGAGAAATAAAGACTTGACAACATGGAATACTATGTTGACTGGATATGCAATCAATGGATGTATGGATGAAGCAATGGGGCTGTTCAATGAAATGGTTTCTTCTGGTACGAGGCCTGATGATGTCACCTTTGTTGCATTGTTATCAGGTTGTAGCCATGGGGGCCTTACAGAAACTGGGCAGGCCTATTTCCGTAAAATGGAGATGGATTTTGGTATCTCCCCTACTTTGGAACACTATGCCTGTTTAGTTGATATCTTAGGTAGAGCTGGAAAACTTGAGGAGGCGCTGGAGGTAGTTAGAAACATGCCTATGAAACCTGGTGGTAGCATATGGGGATCATTGCTCAACTCGTGTCGTCTCCATGGTGAGGTCTCTCTTGGAGAAGTTATTGCAAAGCGGTTGTTTGAGATTGAACCAAATAATGCTGGGAATTACGTGATACTCTCCAACATTTATGCCAAAGCAGGGATGTGGGACTCTGTCAATATGGTTAGAGAGATGATGCAAAGAAGAGGTATCAAGAAAGAAGTTGGATGTAGTTGGGTAAAAGTAAAGAACAAAGTTGAGACTTTTGTGGCTGGTGGGGGGACCGAGTTCCGTAAATCTGTGCAGTATAAGAAAATGTGGTTTGAGTTGGCCGAAGCAATGGAAACTCACGGTTATGTGCCTGATACAAGTGTTGTGCTTCATGATATAGATGAAGCAATGAAATCAATATGGGTATGTGGGCATAGCGAGCGATTGGCTACTATGTATGCACTCATAAACAGTGGTGCAGGGATGCCCATCAGGATTGCAAAGAATCTTCGTGTTTGTGCAGATTGTCACTCATGGATCAAGGTCGTTTCCCAAGTGACAGGAAGGACAGTTGTTTTAAGAGACACAACTCGCTTCCACCATTTCAAGGATGGTGAATGCTCCTGTAAGGATTACTGGTGAAAATATTACATTAGTTCCTGCATCGAAATCAATTGTACCACAGTAGTATAGTATATGATTTTCTAACTAAAGCCCTTGAGATTATAAAATAAACTCACTACTTTCAAAGTGAATCAGAGAAAGCGTGACTTCCAAGGCTTTAACCAGGGAATTTGGAGGGTTATCTTACATTGTTATCTTTAGGCTTGTCGAGTGCCCAGAATAAAGTGAGTTTAAACATGATGTGCAAGTTGTCCGCAACAATTTTTGTTGATAGATTGAGGTATGGTGTTTTTCTTTTTTTCAACATCCACTCCACTCCTTATGCATGATAGATAAAATCTATGGAATAATTATTATGCAATTATAAATTATAATATGATTATAATTCTGATATTCAAATTGTATTTTATATTATTCTTAAAATATTCCTAGTTATAATTTTATTAAGACGGTGTATTGATGAAATGGTTAGACTATAACATATTTATTTTTTCTTATGAAGAAAGTAATCGATCTCATAGATTAAAGTGTAGAAATACTTAAACAAATATGTGAGTGGTTATTAAAGAATAAATTCACTTAATTGACCCAATCATGAGAATCTCAAATGGAACATTAATTTTGTATCTGTGGATTATTTCATTATGGTAGTTGTATAATTGATCCTTAGACTTGAGATTACCAAAGTTATCTCATATAGGAATTACTACGTTTTGATGTTACTTATGTTCTGTTCTTGGAGTAGTTCAATTTGGTAGCTATTGGATATACTATAAATTATGTGGAGATAGTTGATTAAATTAATAAATAATTTATTATCCTAAAATAATTACGGAGAATGTTCCGTTGTTCTTAATTAGTAATAATTTTGGAAATCTCTGGCCAGAGCAAATTGAAAATTGAAAATTTTGTTTTTAAATATCAATTATAAATCATTTACTAATTAGCAAGAAAGAACATGATTGGATTATTTAAAGTAAACATAAATTTCATACTCTAATTTCAATTGGAACATCAGATGACGAAAGGATTAATTTATAAATTATAGTCATGCATAGACAGGTTAAGTCAAACTACTTTGACATTTCTAATATTTGGGTACTTATGACATATTTTTAGGCGTCAATCATGATCTATGATTATAAATTATTTAATTGGGAAATTAAAGACAAATTAAAAGTTGAATTAGAATCATATAAATTAAAAGGATTTTAATTTATCTAATTTAATTATGAATTAGAATTAGAATTTATAAACATGGCCAACATATTATAAACCTAATGGGTCACACATAAAAGGTCTATAAAGGAGAAAGTGAAATTTGAATTAAATTGGACTTAATTAAAAAGTTTTAGAAACTTTAAAGATCAATACGTGATATTTGATCTTATAAGGATTAATTCATAATTATAATTAAAGTTGACTTTAGTTGTAATTTTAATAAAATCCAAAAACATGAAAAATAAGATTTTTCATATAAAAGGAAAAATTAGAAAAAAATAGATGCTAGCACTTCTTACATTTTTTTTTTCTCAAATTTGATTTGAGTTTTCTCTGAAATGATTTATGAATACCAATAGAGGTCGGACGATTAAACGACTCGTGGATTGACGGATTCAATGAAACAAGAGATTATAACACAAAATCGAAACAGGTTAGTAGAGCTTTGTTAATTTTTGTTTTATGTTTCTAATTTAATTATATTAAAGTTGAATCTATGGAAAAAATTATATTATTTCCGTTGTACTAATATTTGTTTTTGCGTTATTTTTTTCCAACAGTTTTATTAGAGCCACTTTTAACAGTTTTATTTTTGATTCATTCGTGCATGTTGTTACTGATCATATAATTTTCTAGAAATTTTTGTTCTTAATTCTGCCAAAAGTGTTTCGAGAATTTGGTAGGAGAAGTTTTATTTGTTAGTATACTGCTGTTAACAATAACGTTTACTATATCTGGAAAAGCTGTAAAACGTTTGCATGTATGAGTTTATGGAAATATGGAATAAGTGTTCTTGTGCTTCTAGAAATAGTGAAAATGTTTCATGTATTTCTGGAATTGATTTTTATTTGATCTTTGTTGCGCTTGTTTTTTACCTGTGTTGTTTCTTGAAAACCAGACAAAGAGTTGCATGTTTTTGTTGTTGTCCTTTCTTTTTCATAACTAAACAATAAAACCGAAACGATTGATTTTCTTTATGTATAGTTTCTACTGTTTTTCTGATTTTAAATGCATAACGTATGCTTAGCTCTTGGTTTATTAACTGCAATGTATGTTTTGGGTTATTTACTGCAAAAGGTTGAAATACAGATAAGTGTTATGTTTATTTACTCAACTTTTTTTGTTAATTTACTCAAACATTAACGTTTCGGTGGTTACAATACTGAAAATGTGTTCTGTCCATTTACTCAAGCATGTTACTTCATTAAATCAACCTTCTTTTTACATTGTAACTTGGCCATTATGTTTATGTTATTCATTGTTTTTACTCATTGCATTTTTACATAACAAATGCTTGGGTAAAGTATGCTTCATTGATTGTTAATGAATGTTTGGTTAATGAGTATTATTGTGCTTCATTGTTGATGAAGAACAGGACCATTGGAGGCAGTAGTAGCTACTGGTGGTTAGAGAACCACCACATTTGGTGGTGATGGTTTCTCACTCTAGAGAGCTTTATCTCTCTAGAGGTTTATGTATATTATAAGTATATTTATAAATGTCTTAAGGTAGTCTGAAGGTAAAGCTAGCCGAATAAAGTCTTGTCTGTTTAAAAAAGAAAAAGAAACACGAAGGTTTCTGGAGAAGAAGAGGCACGTCGCACGCGCCCCACAGGCCAAGAGATACGTCTCCTGGCCGAATGCGCCAAAGGCTAGGTGCATCCAAAAGATAGCGCTGTAAGTTTTTATTTTTTTATTTATTAACTTAATTTTTCAAAAGTTGATTAATTAAATTAATTTTTTTTATATTAAATTTTTTTTCTCTCAATTTATTTTTCATAATTAGATTATGTCAAATATATTTATATAATGAGATTATATTATTTAGAATGAGACCTTATTTTAAATCCCTCATTTAAATATTAAGTACGTGTTTAGAACATGAATAATGCCTTTCATTATTATAGGATTAAACCAGAGTTTTGTTTATTATTAGGCTTGTTGAGTAAACTCAAGGTCGCTTTAACTCAAACATGTTTAGTCTTATAACAATAAGTTTTACTTAACTAAATTTACATGATTTGGATGAGTAAACTCATAATCATATTAATTCAGAGGCAATGTTAGGATAATATTATTAAATGTGTTTTTGGCAAAGAGTTGTCTCCTAACGGATTTAGGAATCATAGAGAATGTGATTGATAAAATGTTATCCACCTAATTTTAATTTAATTGGTTTGTTGAGCAAACTCAAGATCAATTAAATTAAAATGGGATCCTATCCTACTAGGAAATTATTTGATAGTTTCTCGAATTAATAGTGAGGGTTATTAATTTGTTTAAAATAATAGGAGTAACCAAAATTTAAAGTCCTTATTTATTTGATTTTACGACATAAACTAATTTATGATTTTTTGACGCATCAGTTTTTGGAAATGAGTACGAACTTATCCCTGAGGAGTATCATGGATGTAAACAAATTGATTAGACCAAAATTTTCTGACTGCTTACATAACCTTAAAATTGTTTTAAGGCAAGAAAAAAATTATATGTTCTTAACACTGAACTTCCACTTGAACTTGCGCAAGATGTTGCTAATGAGAATTGGGAATATTATTAAAGTCATATACATGACAATGAGCAAGTAACATGTGTGATGTTAGCTAGCATGTCTCTCGAGCTTCAGAGGCAATATGAAAATATGAATGCAAGGAAAATGTTCCTGCACCTAGGGTTGTTTAGAGCTCAGAGTCGGATGAAGAGGTTTGAGACTGTGAGAGCTCTATTTCAATGTCAGATTGCTCTTAGATCATTAGTAGAACTTCATGTTCTACAAATGAGTGGTTACATTGAAAAATGAGGTTAACTGGGATATGATCTAAACCTCAAGTTGAGCATTGATTTAGCGCTCCAATCTCTTATCCCGAGTTTTTCTCAATTTATTATGAATTTCTACATGAACAAAAAGGAAATGTCATTGGCTGAATTACTCAACATGCTCAAGACTACTGAGGGATGACAAAGGCATCCATTTCCATTATGGCATAGTTGGAACGACATCTGTTTCCACTATGGCATAGCTAGATATTGGAAGAGGAACTGCAAAGCTTATCTTGCTAGCTTGAATGAAAAGAAGTTAAGCGTAACTTCCATTTTAGGTTTGTTTATGATTGAAATCAATCTTTCTACTTATGTTTCACAATCTTGGGTATTAGATACTGGATGTGGTTCTCACATTTGTAACAATGTGCAGATACTGACAAACAGTAGGGGGTTGAGAAAAGGCGAAGTGAACTTATGAGTCAGTAATTGAGCAAGAGTTGATGCATTAGCTATTAGAACTTGTAGTTTATATTTGCTTTCTGATCTTATACTTGAACTAAATAATTATTATTATATTCCTGTCATCACAAGAAAAATTATTTCTATTCCATGTTTGGACATGAATGGATTTGTGTTTTCAATATTAAGATTAACAATCGTTCTTTTTATAAAGATGATATTTATTATAGATCTGGTATGCTTACAAATGGTTTGTATGAATTAGAACTTAAAAGACCAATTCTTCAAATAAATAGCAAGAAAAGGAGATTAAGTGACTATAATCTTTCTTATTTAGGACATTATAGGTTAGGTCATATTAATGAAACAAGAATCACAAAGTTACATAAAGAAGGATATTTAGATCCTTTTGATTATGAATCATATG
>JANJEY010000005.1:18553566-18567355 GCA_024703695.1 Erythroxylum cataractarum | reverse complement strand
AATATTTCTCCGACGGAATCGTAATTACCATTCCGTCGTAAAATAAATACCGACAATAATATGTCGGTCGGTAATTCTATCGTAAAATTGCGACGGAAAAAGTCGGTCGGTATTTTTAGCTTCGGGCAGTTCACCGACCGATTTTTGCTCCACCATATTCCGTCGGTGATTAATTCCACCGACAGATATTTGGTGTTTACCGACAGAAATATCCGTCGGTAAAACATTGATTTCTTGTAATGACTCGAGTTCCTCATAAACGCGACAAAGAGAGAGGAAAAAAAAAAAAGGAGTAACGAGAACAGTAAAAGGAAAAAAAGAAAGATGTTGAATTTGACGCACATCATAGGTGGGGTGGTCTTCAGGAGGCTCGAAGGCGTAAAACAGACCAGAACAGCCTCTTAGGGCATCAATTATGCTCTTGTAGTCAAAAGGATCTGCGCAGAAAGCCTTGACGTTTTTGTTGTCTGCTGATACCCCACTCAGCTTTTTCACCTCACCTAATATAATATCCACTCCAGAACATTCAGGTTCATGCACAAAAGAGACAGAATAACATGTATAGCAACTAATGAACTACCATGGTTTTGAACAGCAGCATGAACGATATAGCCTCCCTGAAGAAGCCTCCTGACCAGAGCAGACCCCAGGTGGCCAGAAGCATCCATTACACAAACCGTGGCGTTACAGAAAGAAGCCGGTTCCATTTGTGAAAGGAACAGACAAGTCCTTGAGATGATGAATTATGTTGGATAAAAAGAGAAGAGAGCTATAGACGTTGTTGTTAGGTAAGGTAAGGAAAGCAGATCAGACACTATGGACTTAATGAAAAGGGAGATACAGATAGACAAGCGTTGTGTTGATTGTGAAAGTTACTATCCGGATGCGAGTTATATACATATAAATAAAACAAGACTTTGGCTTTTGCCAGGCATTCAAAGACGTCGTTAGGAAGCAGTTGTCCATAACTAAATAAGTAAATATAGAAGAGGAATCAGAAGAAATGATACTAATAAAGAAAATGGGGAAATGGAAATCACAAAAGGATAGTACGATGTAATATTGTGAATATCGAATGGATATTAATATTAGATTTAGTTCGATATTAATATTAAATTTAGTTTTGGTACAGTAATATATTAATACTAGATAATTCCAAATATTATTTTAGGTATTTTTTAATTTATAAAATAATTTCTGAATTATTTTAAAGTACAAAATAGTCATTCAATATATTGTACTGAATATTTTATAATTTTATATTAATCTTGTTTCTAAAAATCATAATAATAGAAATTTAAATTAAAAAACAATTTATTTATTTTTATTAACATTATTTTTCACATATTTTTGCATATAAATAATAACTACAATTAATATAAAAAAGATTATTTAATCATCATACAAATATAAAATTATGAATAATAAAAAATATTTAAAATATTACAATTAAATAATAAAATAAATCATAATTACATCAAATAAAAAGAATAATAAATATTCATACTCTCTAACAATTACAATTTACAATAAGAGTTCATGTCCAAGAACTAATTAGTAGTAAAACCTGAAACAAAAATATTTACAATTATATTGCATATACAGAGTTTGACATATACATTAAATATAAGTAAAATTAAAAAAAAGAAATAAAAATATGAAACATCATTCAATCGAAAACTCACTATACTTGCATTAACCTCAAATCTCATTTGATAAAAAACCCTCATCATTGATAGGAGCCTCATTATCACTATCATTCAAGTCCGTTGTACTAAATGACATGTCAATGTTTTTTCATGTTAGATTATCTTCCAAGTCACTACCATCTATTAAAACTGATTCCTAAAAAATCGAATCCGCTAAAAGATCAGTATTACCAATGCAAATTGGATCTACTAAACTACTTGTTCTATTAAGAGTCCTATTAAACAATAAAATTAAATTATTAAAAAATTATATCTAACTTAATTGCATCAAACAAAAACTAAGGTATTCAATATTTTGTACTCCAATTTATTCTTTTTCTTATAATAGATAAATTCAATTGTGCTCAAATTCATTTCATAATCTGCTGCATTCACACATTGACTTAGAATTCAAATTACAAATTTTTGCAATTCTGGAACATCACTTCCCAATTGGTCCCACCAATAAACTATAAGTTGTAAAACAACAGAAGTAGCATTATTATTTTAGGTAATTTTTTCAATTTTTAAAATGGTTTCTGAATTATTTTAAAGTACAACATAATCATTTAATATATTATACTGAATATTTTATAATTTCATATTAATCTTGTTTCTAAAAATCATAATAATATAAATTTAAAATAAAAACAATTTATTTATTTTTATTAAAATTATTTTCACTTATTTTGCATATAAATAATAACTACAATTAATATAAAAAAAGATCATTTAATCATCATACAAATATAAAATTATGAACAATACAAAGTATTTAAAATATTACAATTTCATAATAAAATAAATAATAATTACATCAAAAACATCAAATAAAAAGAATAATAAATATTCATACTCTCTAATAATTACAACTTACAACAAGAGTTCATGTCCAAGAACTAATTAGAAGTGAAACCTGAAACAAAAATATTTACAATTGTATAGCATATACAGAATTTAACATATACATTAAATATAAGTAAAATTAAAAGAGGAGAAATAAAAATGTGAAACATCATTCAATCGAAAACTCACCACTGGGCCCGCCAAAATCTTAAAAAATTATATATATATATATGCACTGGGCCCCCCAAAATTTAAAAAATTACATATTTGGGCCCTCCTATTTTAAATTCTTGGCTCTGTCACTGACTACATTGACCTCGATTCTTATTTGATAAAAAATCCTCATCATTGATTGGAGCCTCATTATCATTATCATTCAAATCCGTTATACTAAATGACATGTCAATGTTTTCTCATCTAAGATTATCTTTGAAGTCACTTCCATCTATTAAAACTGATTCCTAAAAAATCCAATCCGCCAAAAGATCAGTATTATTAATGCAAATTAGATCCACTGAACTACTTGTTCTATTAAGAGTCCTGTTAAATAATAAAATTAAATTATTAAAAAATTATATCTAACTTAATTGCATCAAGCAAAGACTAAGTTATTCAATCTTTTGTGCTCCAATCTATTCCTTTTTTTAGAATAGATAAATTCAATTGTGCTCAAATTCCTTTCACAATCTGTTACACTCACACGTTGACTTAGAATTGAAATTGCAAATTTTTGCAATTCTAGAACACCACTGTCCAATTGGTCCCACCAATAAACTGTAATTTGTAAAATAGCAGAAGTAGCATTATAAACAAAATAAAATGATGATTAATTTTCAACAAGTAACAAAGGTGAAAAAATATATACCTAAATTAAATTTCTATTTAAGGAATAGCAATTGGCATCTCAAAATCTCCATAAGCCTCCTTGTAATTCTCCATGTGATAACTTTATGTTTTAAATAAAATATTGATTTAATTTTTTTAAAGGTTAAATTATTTAATTAAAGAAGAAACTAAGCATTAAGAATGTCAAAGCACTTTGATGAGATCGATATGGTGAGCTATAAATTTTCTGATTATCTATAGAAAGTATGATTTTCTATTGAATACCACAACAACTAAATTCCATAATAGTATGTATTTGTGTCAAAAGAAAAATTCAATATGAGATAATTTATGATGCTACGTTTATTGCTTATATAACTAAACCTAGTATAACAATTTTGCTTTGATAGTTACAATTAAATCAATTAATAAGATTCTATATTACATATGGATTGATAAGACTTTGAAAAAGTCAAGGATGATGATTTTGTAATGTGATACTTAGTTAAAGCATATATTATCCAATATGTTTAGAACTAAGTAAGATAATATAAGGTTATGTAATATCCAATTCGTTGGATATAGTCTGACAAACCTTATTGAATAAAGTTTTTGTTTGAACGAACACTTATATGATAATGGTTCTTAAGATAAGTAGTCGGAGTAAGACGAAATTTGAAAGGTTCAAATTTGATAACAGTATATGTAATTAGAACTAGTGTCTTTATTGATACATTTAATGTATAGTTAAAAAGCTACAACATATTGAAAGACTCACTTTAGTGATGAATTTAAAGATTTTGTTTAGAAGATAATTCTAAATTTATCATGTCTACAAGAAGTTTAATGGGAGTATAATTTTCCTCTTCAATAGGAGTATGTAAAGATATACTATTCATAGAGAAAAAAATCATATTTTTAATTGTTGAATATATGATAGTCTAATAACAACTCTTGTTAGATATGAAAAAGTTAATAGCTTAATTATGACAATTAGATCTATGGAGATAGATATGAAAGTGGCTTATTCTAAGTCCAAGTACATAGATAATGTACTAAAGATGTTTAGCATTTGAGATATCTATATGTATGAAGTATTAAAAATATTTTTTATTTTATGTATGAGTTGATATTTAAGCTCAAAGATGTATGAATATTAATTTTAGAAGTAAATCCTAGTTAAGGTATACTTTACTTGAAACAATATTATTTTGAGATTGGAAAGGTTCCAGTATAGCATTAATAACTAATCAAGTCATAATACATTTTTAATTTAGTGGAACAAATTTGGATTAGAGAATTCTTTAATGAACTTGGTATACTTCCTTTGTTGTTTAAATAGTAACGTACTGTAGAATATTAGAGGCATTGAGCATGCAAAAGGAGCTAAGGTTTCATCAAAGATCCAACTATGTATTTAGATAGTTTCTCATAATTATGATGATAATTGAGATGAAAGTTGTAAGATTAAAATAAAAGCTCACTATAAAGAATCTTATAGAATTTTCTTACTAAACCACTATCCCAGTAGTAGCATAATCATCATATGGTAATATAATATAAGATACTTAAACGATTGGGTTAGTATAAGTGGGAGACTATTGGTTTATGTCTTACAACTAATTAGTTGGTTATAGTTTAATGTCATAATTATTTAAAGACATTCTTTATCTTATATATATTTATATGTATATGATAAAATTCGTAAGATAAATATACATTACAAATAAAATTATGAGATCATAAGTATAAGATCCGTATTGTATTTATGTATTATCCCTAAATTGTTCCTAGTCATTGTTCTATTAAGATTGGAAATAGAAAAATCCGAAGGGATGTACTGGTTTTGCAAACTTTCAGATTTTACCGTAGTCGTTTCTAGTACAATAAAAAATCAGAAAAATTAAACACAAATAAAAATCAATACTGATATTTTTAATGCAATTCGGCACACCTTACCTACGTCTACGAGGCCCTCATCCAGCTTAATTCTTTTAATGATGACTATAGTTTTATACAAGGCTTTACTGAGCCGACACCACTCAACCCTTGACATTATCCCTCGTCTTCACAACTTATGAAAAAATTTCACACCCAATAGTGTAACAGTCTCATACTAATCTCGACAGAGGATTTTCTTAAACAATATTTAATGAAAACTAAATAAAATAAACAACTCAAGTGCTTAAATAAAATTCAATATAAACGAAAACACTTGAGACAAAAAGCAACTTCCCTAAATATGCTACTTCATCAATGAAAGAGGGAGAAGTTGTCTACCAAGAACGCTGCTATGAATCCTCAATATAGTCACTAAAACATCCTAGGCACAATAGTCACAAAACGTCTCAAATCAATAAACATTTCATCAGCGAAACATTAACCCAATAGAGCTGCAACAACCATGATAACTACTAAAGTTTTTCACATCAAACCAATAACAAAGACAGCAACTACAAAGTCAGGAAAATTTCTAGAATTTTCATACACCAACACCAAAATGACAGCTACAAGATTACCCAAGACAACCCTCAATTTTCATTTAACAATAGGAAAGAATGCAGCTTCCCATCAATAGTTATTCAGCCTACTTTCATCACCTAATCAACAGAAAACGCAATAACAAGATGGATTAATTATCAATGTAAAATCAGCTACAAAATCAAACAGAATAGCCACCAACCTAACACTGGACAACCACCAAACCAACTGCAAAAAATCATACAATTAACCATAAAAACATAACACCCACTCACAATCAATTGCGTCTCATACCATCAATAATCGTAGCCAACATAAGACATTGCCATCCAAGAACAACAAAGTGGGTTGGATGAACAACTCAATTGAAAGTAAGCCACCTACCAATCTATATGACCATCATCTCTTTTTTTGGCAATGATTTATTTTACAGCAATAATGAAATTGAAACGTTGACAGTACACCATCCATAGATACACCTAAAAACAAGATATTCACATTATATAAGTAGTCTTCTCATCATAGAATTCTTCATATTCACAATCGTAGGCACATCCATATGTTTTAGAAGATTTTTCTGTATCCAAGTCAAACCTAATGTATTTTCTACATTATCTTGATTTGAATTTGAAGTCTTTCATTATCTTGGAGATTCAATTATAAAAAATGAAAAAAAAATTAATAAGATATAAACCATATATCTTAATAAAAATTAATAAGATAAAAAGATTAGCACATGTTATATATTTCTTATAAATTAAGTTGTCAATCTCATAGACTAAAATATAGAGATAATTAAACAAACGTACGTGTGATTGTTAGAGAACAAATTCATTACACTGACCTATACGAGAATTCTATTTGAAACATTACTTATATGTCTATTGAAATTCTCACTATGATGATATAATTGATCCTTTGACTTGAGATTCTAAAATATCGCATATAGGAATTGTTATATTTTGATACCACTTCTGACTAATTATAGTCAAAAGTAACTCAATAAGTAGTCATTAGATATAAATGAACTATATAGAGGTAGTTGGTTAATCAATACAAGATTCATCAACCTAAAGTGATTAAGGAGAATGTTTTATTATTTTTTATTAGTAAATATTCAAAACATCCTTGTCTAATATGGAATGACACTTTAAAAATATTTTCAAATGTCATTAATTGAATCAATTACTAATGGTGGAGAATATGATTGGACTCAAATAAACTAGACATTAATTTCATATTTTATGTCTAATCAAAATATTGTGTAACGAAAGAATTGAATTATACAAAAAAATCATGCACAAAAAGGTTAGTTTAAATAACTTTAATGTTCATAATATTTGGGAGGTCATATTGTATTGTTATACACCAATGTTAATTTATAGATATTAATTCTTTAATTAGAAAATTAAAGATGAACTAAATGAGTTTAACATATCTAATCTTAAATATGATTTAGGGTTATAACTTACATTTATTGCCAGCATACTTAGGAATCTAATAGGTCACATGCAAAGAATGGATTGAAAAGAAAATATGTGTTTTAATCAAGTTGAACTTAATCGTACAGTTCAAAAAAGTTTATGATTGAATATGAGATACTTAATAAATAAAGATCAATAGAAGACACTGAATCATATTTGAGCCTAATTGTTATTTAATTAGAAATGCAATTAATTGCAATTCTAGTGAAGATAGGATTTATCTGGGAAAAAATCACCATATTTTAATGAAGGTAGTTTATAGATTTTTTGTTATTTTGGAGTTGTCTTTGGTAGCCTATTTTGGTAATTTGTGTTATTTAAGGTAGTTGGATTTTTCACTAATTTTATCCATGTTAGGCAGTTGTGTTTTCTTCATTGGTTGCATGAATTTTTTGGACAGCTAAGTTATTGTTTTGTGAGGGAAAAACTGACAGAAAATTAATCGATTTGTGCAACTGCATTTCTTTGTTTTTGTATGAGCAATTACATGCTCTATTGAGTTATTATTGGCATATGCATTTCTACATATGTGGGTGAATAATTGGGCTGCTGCTTAATCATTTTTGTGTGGAAAAATGTGCAGTAAATTTGATCAATTGTGCAATTGTGTTTTTGTGATGTTTCTGTGACGGAACATATATTCATTTGATGAATTTTGTAGTTGTTGTGCATGAATCTCTTTAGTGATTAATTCGATGGTTCCTAGCAGAATTCTTGGTTGATAACTTCCTATACTCTCAGTTGATGAAGCTACATATTAAGAGGAGTGTTTTATCTTAAATGTTTTTCTTTGTTTATGTCTTTATTGATTTAATCTCTTGAGTTGTCTCATTTTCATCTTTATTATCAAACATTGATATAAATACCCTTCTTCTTTTTTTGGTTGAATGGTAAATTAGTATTAAACCAAAAAAATGATATACAAGGTTATTAGGGCATACCCTTATCTTAAATACTACATCAAAGCACGTAAAAGAAGTAGAGTCTAAAATAACTGTATTGCTTGTCTTCCACAAAGTGTAGATTATGCAACAAAATGCCAGTCTTACAGCCTTGCTTCTCAATCGTGCTCCAGTGTAGTCTTTACGGATCCATTTAATAGAACTAGTCAATGTAGACATCCCCTGTGCTAATCTAACCCATCCTCGAACTGTATCCCAAATTGTACCTAAAAATGAACATCTAAAAAACAAATGGGCCACCGTGTCCTGCTCAACTCCACTTAAACTACATGTTCTATCTATGTCTAAAAACGTCAAATTAGTTTTGGTTGGCAATCTATTACACAAACCAAGCCAAGTAATAAAGGAGAACTTTAGAGGAATGTAGTTTTTCCAAATGAAAGGCATCCACGGTGTTTTTATCTGTTTCATACGTGATGACTCATACAACTTCCTTAAAGAAATTCT
Organism: Erythroxylum cataractarum; assembly: GCA_024703695.1. Lineage (NCBI taxonomy): Eukaryota > Viridiplantae > Streptophyta > Magnoliopsida > Malpighiales > Erythroxylaceae > Erythroxylum > Erythroxylum cataractarum. The sequence continues at coordinate 18,558,622 of JANJEY010000005.1, read as the reverse complement.
TTCATTTATGCACATCTTTTGAAGTCCCCACACCACAATTTCCCTTCCACCAAGTTTCTCCATCAAAGAATCTCTCATAAAGGCAATCATCTTCATTAAAGGTGAATCTCTATTGGAGGGTTTCCAATCCCAAGTTGGTCTTATTATTGGGAGTGAAATACTTTCACGAAGCATGAATACGAGTGGATAGCGTCAAGGGGTGAGTGGTGTCGACCAATAAAGCCTTGTGTAAAACTATTGAACTTCGGTGAAAGTGATTAAGCTAGGTAAGGGTCTCGCAAATGTAGGTTGAATGTATTGAATTGCATTATCAAATTTCTAATGTTGATTTATTTGTTGCTGATTTAATTTTTCTACCCGTGTTTTAATTCTGAAAAATTGATAGTTACTAATACAGTTGTTTTCTATTAAGCAAGCATTAGGATAAGGTCAAAATAATTGTGGCAGAACTTATAAATTACAGAACTACACCCTTGGGGATTTTCAATTGGTATCAAAGCCTGGTTCATCTAATTAGAACTTGGGTGCGTCAAGTTGGTGTAGATCGATATTTCATAATCATGGCTACCAAAAAAGAGGCATCAATCACTAGGCCACTGTTATTAGATGGTTCTACTTAGAAATCAAGGATGAAAGTATTTATTCAAGCTCTAGGAACCATAGCATAGATGTCGGTTTTAAATGCCTAGACACATCCAATGATGATTGATGAAAAGGATGAAGCGGTACTTAAAGATCCATCTGAATGGACAAGAGTTGAAAAAGATAAAGCACTTGGTAATTCTCAATGCACGCTATCTTCAATGCAGTAGATGAAGGTCGTTTTGCCATGATATCAGCTTATGAATCTACAAAAGAAGCATAGGACACTCTGTAAATAATCCATAAGAGATCAAAAATAATGATAGCTTCGAAACTGCAGATGTTGTCCACTATATTTGAAGAACTCAAGACGGAGGAAAGTAATACTATTGGAGACTTTCATGAGAAGTTGCATGATATTGCCAACCAAGCACATCAACTTGTTAAGAAGTATTCAAATCTGAAACTTGTCAAGAAGATATTGAGATTATTGCCTCCTAGATTTATATCGAAAATTGCAACCATTCAAGAAGCTCATGATATTAATAAGTTATCTTTGGATAAGGTAATTGAAATTCTCATAAACTTTGAGATGAACTTGTTAAGAGATAAGCATGAGAAGAATAAAAGATTGACTTTGCAAGCTGAAGTTGCTAAATCCATGAATGATTCAGGAGACGAGTTTGGTGAAAATGATGATATGGTGTTGCTAATAAGAAATTTTAGCAAGTGGCTAAAGAAGGTAAATAAAGATAGACCTGAGTTCAGACAGAATGTTGGGAGTTCATCAAACAACAATTTCAAACTGTAGGCAAAGACCAAAAAAGGTGAAAGGAAAGTAAAGAAGATTTAATGTCATGAATGCTAAGGTTTTGAACATGTGTAAGCATAATCTGTTAATACTCTTAAGAAGAGAAAAGGGAAGTCTTACCCAGTACTTCAAGTGAAAATGAATCTAAAAGTAGATACGACAACGAAGAAGAAATTGTGAGTAATCATACTGTGTTGGTTGTTTTAAACAATAAAAGTTCAGCTGCTTCTTTAGTGGCAACCAGTAAAAAAACTGATGACAAAAATATATATGTTTTAATTCTAAACTCAAATTCACATTGTCTAAGTTGAATAATGAGCAAAATGATGGAGTTAAATTTTTCAAAGAAGCAAGATCAAGTAAGCAAGGAGAAATGCTAAAAAGAAGCAAAAATTTTGTGCCTACATGTTACTTTTGTGGTGCAAAGGGTCACATAAGGCCAAATTGTTACAAGCTGTTGCAAATGCTATTCCATAATGCTCAAAACAGAAAGTTCAAACATTCTTGGAAGAACTTTTAGCAGGAGAAGCCACCAAAGGGGATTTGGGTTAGAAAGAACCAACTGGAAGCACTTATGGCTTTTAAATCAATGCGTGACACTTCTCACATATGATATTTTGACAGTGGGTGGGTGTTCACAATATATGACATATGAAAAAAGCTACTTGATGGATTATCAAAGTTGTATGGATGATCACGACACATTTGGAGATGGGAAGAAAGCAACAGTAATTGGTATAGACATTCTTTGAATGGATGAACTACCCCATTTTAAAAACAATCTAAATCCATAGTTAGTTGTTTCCTGAAAAGAAGCCATCCAAACAAAGGAACATTTGGTTGCATCTGAGGAGGAAACCAACCAAACATCTGATGTAGATACAAACTTGGTGGATAACGAAAACGTAAGGAAATGTGATTTCAATAAGGATCTTCCATCACGAATCAGACGGGGTCATCTTATTGAGAATGTTATTGGTAAGATTAGTGCTTTACAAATATGAAGTTTATTAAAGTAAAAAAAGTTCAAAAGAGTTAATGTTTAGGTTTTTTTAGTTTTAATTTATGGGTTTTCTAAGGTTCAGGTTTTTGGTGTGTGTTTGAATTTTTCTTTACTTACTAAATAGTCGATTTGATGGGAAAATGAGGCTCTACTTGATGATTTGAGAATTCTATTTTTGGATTTTGATTTACGGAATTATATCAAGAAAATGTTGAAATTTGGTTGGAGACCTCAAGGAAGATTTGAGTTTTTTATGATTTGGGTTTGTCAAGTTTTATCTTGGTTTCTCTCTACATCGTGGGCTATATAAGTTTGGGAAACATGCTTTCTTATGGTTTATGTGGGGAAGAGATTGATTAAGTTTGATTATGATTTGTTGAATGCATTTTTGAAGTTTATGAATTTAATCATTCATATGCAGATATCTTTGATGTGAGTAATAATATGTTAGCTAATGTTTTAACTGGTGGCAAATTGTCATCTTGACCTTCTGCTATTGAACTACATGCTTATAATTCTTCCACTGCACCTACTTCTAATTTTTATGCCTCCTTATTTGCTGAGATTGATCACATTAAAGACATTCTTTATTTGTGACATCATTTTGTCTTAAGGGGAAGAAACTTGGATGATTGGATAATTGTTTACTTGGGATAATTGTTTCTTTAGGTATTATCTACTTATGTTAAACTTGGCAATTGTTATTGAACTTAGATGATAGTTGGAACTTGATGTTCGATTAAGGGGGAGTGTCCAATTATCTTATTAAGGAGGGGATCTTATATATGACAAATAATGTCAAAAAGGAGAAGATTGTTAAGATATTTTATTAATTATTTTGGGCATTATTTGTAAGTAGATATAGCTGGATATATTTGGAATATTATTATGATAAGTAATCTACCTTATGTGAGACTCTTGAAGATAAGATTACATGAAAGATAAATTGTTAGTAATGATAGGATTTATTTAGGATAAAATTATCATATCTTAATGAAGATAGTGTGCAAATTTTTGGTGATTTTGGAGTTGTATTTGGCAGCCTATTTTGGTAATTTGTATTACTTAAGGTAGTTGGATTTTTCATTGATCTTATCCATCTTGGACAACTGTAGCATGAATTTTCTAGGGAGATAAGTTATTGTTTTTGTGAGAAAAAAAATGACAAAAAATTAATCGATTTATGCAATTGCGTTTCTTTGAGACATTTTTGGCAGTTGTGTTTCTACATATATGGGTGAATAATTGGACTGCTGCTTAATTGTTTTTGTGCGGAAAAACGTGCAATAAATTTGATCAATTGGGCAGTTGTGTTTATGTGAAGTTTTGGTGATAAAACAAATATTCGTTTGATGAATTTTGTGGCCACTATGCATGGATTTTTTCAGTAATTAAATCGACAATTCACAATAGAATTTTTGGTGGATAACTTCTCATACTCTCAGTTGATGAAGCTACACATTTAGGGGATTATTTTATCTCAAAGTGTTTTTTTGTTTGTTTATGTCTTTATTGATTTAATCAGTTGAGTTGTCTCATTTTCATTTTTATTATCAAACATTGTTGAGAAAATTTTCTGTTAAAGTTAACATGAGATGGTCGTGTTGTTAGGAGTAAAATACTTTTACGAAGTGTGAGTTTGAGTGGATAGTGTTAAGAGGTAAGTGGTGTCAAGAGATAAAACCTTATTTAAAACTATTATACTTCGATAAAAGTGATTAAGTTAGGTTGAGGCTCGCAGACATAGATATGGTGTGCCGAATAACGTTATCGAATTTCAATTATTGATTTATTTGTTGCTCATTTAATATTTCTGCTTGTGTTTTAATTGTAACATTTGACAGTTCCAAACACAGTTGCTTTCTATTAAGCAATCATATGATCAGGTAAAAACAACCACGGCAAAACTAAAAAATTACGGAACTACATCCTTGGGGCTTGGATTTATTTGTTGCTAATTTAATATTTCTACTTGTGTTTTAATTATAACATTTGACAATTCCAAACACAGTTGCTTTCTATTACAACCGCGGCAAAACTTAAAAATTGTGGGACTACATCTTTGGGGATTTTGAAGGTATAATTTTTGAGCCTATCTCTCCTAGTTATATCTCACCTTACATTGGGTTTGGGTTTCTGAGTACACTGCAGTTTCTTGTTAAGTGATGGAACTTGAATATGGTTGTTGTGGAAGACAGTTCTGTAGTAGAACTTTAACATTTTTCTCTGGGTTGCATTGTCAACGAACGTGAAATTTGGTGTCTTTTTTTTAGGTGGTAAGACATTGTCTTAATAGTTGACAGTTGTAACAAGGCCTTAGTTTCTTACATGTTTGATTTGACTTTCATGATTTGGTTTCTGGGGGATAATAACTTCAGGTCTCAAAACTTTCCTTGCTCTGGAAATTTCATATTTACTTGTGAATGCGGTGCAAGCTCTGGTTTAAGAACCAAGTACTCGCCGGCGGAAGATACCTGATAAATTTTAAGAACCGTTTTGAGAGTGAAGTACGCATTGTTAACAGTAAACGGGCTGTTTGGAAATTTTCGAATTGAATTCATGAACGAATTGAATTCAATTACGTTAATGAAGTTGGGATTGAATTCAATTTACACTGTTTGGAACAAATCTAGTAATATTAGAATTGAATTCAATTACAC
>JANJEY010000005.1:18540509-18553466 GCA_024703695.1 Erythroxylum cataractarum | reverse complement strand
TAGGGATTAGTTATTAGGGATTTGGGTGGGTTTTATGTATATATATATAATGACAAACTTGTAATTAATATATAACGGGTAAACGGGTATGGGGGTGGTATCCCCGTACCCGCCCCGATACCCGGCGAGTATTTTTGTTAACCCCCATACCCGCCCCACGGGTAAAAATTGGCTCCCCATACCAGCCCTCGTTCGGGTAATTTTATTAGGTACCCATCGAGTTCGGGTACAATTGCCATCCCTAGCCGTTCTTATCGTTTTATAGGCCCTGAGCGAAATTTAAAAAAGGGGCCCAATAAATCGACAATATACTTAAATTTACATATTTGTATAAAATATAAATGATTCAATTTATAAATTTACATAATGAACTAAATATTAAATGATCATAACACCAACAATTACAGGGAGGATAATGATTTATAAAAAACAATTTTTCCGTGCATTTCTAGATGCAAAATCATTAATAATATTATTAAGATCAATATTGTCCAATATTGATCTACATGTTTAGAATAAATCAACCATTTTCTATTGCTAATCTCTACATTACTCAAATTTCTATAATAATAAAAATATGAAAAATGACGAGAGGTATTGTCTAAAGGAAACATAAGATTCAACTCTCTTATAGACCTTTTTCCAACTAAAATATCCCTTGCTTTATTATCAAGATTATCCCAATTTTTAGGGTCATAAATGTCCAATATAAGGCTTACTTGCTCAATATATTCTAAATTTTCTAAAGTTGATGTATTTGGTACATGATCATCCTCACTTAAATTTCTAATATCCTCGTGAATATGAATCTTATTACTTAAGTTTTCTTTATATTACTCAAAACCACCTTCACCTAATTTCTCAGGTTTCTCACTAGAAGAGCCTATTCTTTTAAATTTATTTATTACTCCTTTTTGAGATTCTATCAACTATGCTACTTGTTTTTTTTTTCTTTTTTTACTTCCAAACAAATGCTTTTTATGCAACATAATATAAACTAATTATAACACAGTTGGTAGAAAAAGAACAAAAGCACCTGTATGGAACTGGAAGAAGTATGCAGGCACAACCAAACTCCAACAGCTTCATAATATATTACAAAGACATATAAATGGTATTATATCTATGATAGAAGAAAAAATAAATAGCAAAATATAATATCTAATATTAAAAATAAAAAAACAAAGAGCAAAAATACATTAAAAAATCAGAAACTTTACCTTTAAATTATACTCAGAATTCAAAAGACAAAATCGTAAAACTTTTGCTGCTAATTTTTTAGATGGAGTATTTTAAACACATATATTAATAACAATAAAGAAACTAGAAAGTAAAAGTACACTTAAATATTTCAAGACTATTTATAAACATGAAGACCACAATATTAACTTATAAGTTTTAAAATTCTAACGTATCATTTAAACATAACATTAACATCATTTATGATGTTAACGTTATAAGAAGTTGTTGCCCAGAGCAGACTGAGGAGAGTTGCTAGTTGCTTACTTATAACGTTAACATGGAGATTGGAGAGCTAACTAAATAAACTTTATAGTGTCTAAGTGGAGTGGGGCCGGGGCCCCTCTCAATCATGGGCCCTGGGCAGGTGGGCACTGCCTCCCACATAAAATCATTTATGATGTTAACGTTATAAGAAGTTGTTGCCCAGAGCAGACTGAGGAGAGTTGCCAGTTGCTTACTTATAACGTTAACATAGAGATTGGAGAGCTAACTAAATAAACTTTATAGTGTCTAAGTGGAGTGAGGCCGGGCCCCCTCTCAATCATGGGCCCTGGACAAGTGGGCACTGCCTCCCACATAAAATGGGTGGCTAGGATGGAATAGCACAAGATAGGGCCAGGGTTGCTGGCACAGAAGATTTGAGGTGGGTGACTAGGATGGAATAGCACAGGTAGAGCCAGGGTTGCTGGCACAAAAGATCCGATCCCCTTAAACGAGGCTTCACTTGAATTCTTAAAATGACACTCAGAACAACGAACATGCATTTATCTTTGAAACAAGTTTGTCTTAGTTGACATTACAGTTACAACGACGCCACAATCGACACAAGCCCCCAGCCAACACCTAAACACAGATCCACCTCCAACCACCTGTGCCTTCATCACTGTGATCTTCCTTTATCCGTGTCAGCCACAAGAGTTACAGCTATATACTCCCTTCACTTGATGCTAATCTGTACAACACATTTGACACCATTCCAAGGCCTAGATTCTTCCGTAATAGGCACACTATGATTTACTCTTGCTCATCAGTGTTGGTGTAATAGTCACAATTCCAATAAGAAATAGTGTAGCAATTGAGTTGAAGTCATAAAGATCCTTCATTGATTGCAGTTCTCCTAGTGCTATTCCAGCCTGCTCAACGAAGAGACAATCAGAAGTCAAAATCTTTATTCATGTCATTTGGAATACATTTGTCAGGTATCAGCACAATCAAGTTCTCCTCGCGATTTACAGACTTGAAACCTACCCCATCATTAATATCTTCAAGTTTGTAAAGACTACTGAAAAGACAAAGGATGCTTAAAATGTTACCCTGAATAGGGAATGAACCACATTATGACTAATCCTCATCCCTTCTCAACATGTTAAAAGTTGGGAAAATCTCTCCTCTATTTCTTCTTATATACTTAAGACCTGAATCCAGTCTTATCCACGGCCTATTGCAGATTATTGCAAATTTCATTACTATGAAATCATAACCAGTCCAAATGTAAAATACCTTAACAGTGACATAAGCAGCTGGAATGAGGCCAATTAATGTTGCCAAAAAGAATATATGATAAGGCACATCAACTATTGGTGAAGCAACGTTTATGAATGTATTAGGCAAAGTTGGGGTTAGTCTCAAGAAAAGCATGTAGTTCAACAATCGTTCTCTTCTTCTGGCAACCTGACAGTGAAAGATAAGAAATTAGTCCCATTATGCCAATTAGTCACTAACAAGCATAGACGAATTCAGGCTCACCTGTTCTTGGAGGAAATTCAATTTATCTGGCCAAAGACAGAAGACAAGAGGCCGTCCAATCATTTTTGACAGGAAATAGCAAGAAGAAGCACCAGCGGTGGCTGTGAACACTACCAAAGCTACACCTTTAAATACTCCAAAAAGTGCTCCAGCAAGAAGTGACATAAAAACCGTCCCTGGAATCATGAAAGTCTGCATGAATATGTAGACCACACAGTATCCCACCAACACTTGAGCAGTGTAGTCACTTGTGTAGCTCTCAAGGTGATCTCTACAAGAAATGCAACCAGTTACATTTTCAATATAAGATGGAGTTGTAGACAATTGTGGAATTTGAAGGACTGCAGTGAATAACTTAAAAGAAGCTTAGGGTAATTACCCTGTGGGAGGGAAATATCCAAAAACCCAATATTTCCAACTCATTAATTTAACAAATATGTCAATAGCCCATTCTCTCAATCAGAAAAGGCATGAAGCGCTATCACCATGCTAATCAATCAAAGCCGAATATCAACCAACTTTATCAGACTGCTTCAAAACAGCAAAAACAAACCTCAAAAATTATGCTACTGCTATTCTTCAGTTCTAAATGGTACCCATGCTTATCCTAAAGATGAGTTATACTACCAAAACCCAAATCATCCTCCATCCACTGCATTTATTAATCTGACAAGCATCAGGTCAAGGCATAACTTATCATGCCACCCGAGGTCGCTAACATCAATCTCTCTTGTATGTACCACCATCCTCAAATCTTATCATGCATTTGCTATTATCAAAGCACCCTGCATCGAGCATTGGCTTTATTATTCACAAGAAATACAAGTTTTGACCCAATTTCAAGTGGCTAAAATTCAATCTTCCACTTGGAAAATCATGTCAAAATTTGACATCATAATCCAAACTTGCATGTCACATGGCAAGTTCCTAACTCAAGAAGCTTAAAACAATTTGCCACTCTAAGGCTTGAAGAATTATCTACTACATTGATAAGTTTTCCCACAATAAGAAAGCGGTGTATCTTCAACCGGATTACCATGCAGAGCACTAGCCTGCTGTAATTTACAACTCTAAAACAAATCATCCGAGTGTAGATGAAATAATAATTAGAATTGAAGACACAATCTTCAATTTCAGAGAGAAAAACGTTTTGGTTTCCTTCAGTCTATTAATTGGCATTGGCAAGGGCAAGAAAGGAGGAAAAGCTCACTCACTTCGAAGATAAGGATTCTGGGAAAGAAATGTTGAAAAAAGAAAAGAATTTTTATCACCAATTGATTGTAGAAATAAACACGATGACATATATTCAGGTCTGTTTGCATACAAACACCCAAATTTTCAAATCAGTCGAACATTATGAAGGAATTCGAAGTAAAGATCCAAACTTTCAAACAAGAGGAAGTAAAAGAAACAAACCTGAGTACTTGGAGATCTTCAAGGTTACGAGGAAGCTTAAGGAAACTGTAATCTGAAGCAGGCATGGTGAGATAAACACCCAAAAGGCCCAGCACAAATCCGAACACAACAGTGGAAGCCACCGTGACCTCCCAAAAGCTCAAAGGAAACCCAGATCCTACCTTGCTATTCACATTGCCAACATTTACTTCTCCTTCTCTCTTTCCCATTATTGCTATTGTCATTGTAAAATTTGCCTTCTGTCGTCTTTTCTCTTTACGTTTGCCTACCTTCTTTTCCCCTTTTTCTTCCCTTTCTTATGCTTTGAGAGAAGGAGAAGAGGGGAAGAGAGAGGCAGGAAGAACGGAGGACAAACTTGAGCTTCTTTGCTTTTGGGTCACCTCTCCTTTCTCCTCCTGTCGTTTGCGGGTGGTCCGACAGAGATAGATATATGGCCAAAGAATATTCGGTTGTGAGAAATAAATTCCTGTAGACGGAGATATTCGAAAAAAAAAAATGCAAAGTAAGCCTTTTGGCAATTACGTGGGGTTGATTAGTTAATAATTGCAATATTTAGGGATTTATCATAAGCAATGTTTTAAAAATAAGACCAAATATTGAATCTGTCGAAAGAAAGTTTTAGAGGTTTAATTAATAGTGAATTATTATAAAATTAATATATAATAAATAAGAAATAAAATTTAAAAGAATACAAAAAAATAAAATATTTTATTAAAATAAAAATACACCAATGTCTATTATTATATAATGAACTAATAATAAATAAATATAAATCTAATATAAAACTTAAAATAATAATAAAAATCAAAATTGTATTTCAAAAGGAGGTTATATTTCATCATCGTCAAAAGCTCCAAATTCTCCAACACTATTTAAAGATTCGTAAACTACACTTTCATCTAAAATATTTGCATCAATTTCTTATACTGCATTAAAATAAATTACAAATTAGTAATGTATGAAATTATTCTCAATTGTAAACTTGTAACACGGTATAATTTTAACTTAAATACGATCAAAATAAGATATTAAATGACCATCATTAAATGTTTTCAATTCATTCGTTGTGACAAATGCATTTTCATTATAAATCATCTTTTCAAGTTAATTATAATCAAGATCAGGCAATGGTTCTTCTTCTTCAATCAAAAAATCAGTATGTTCAATACAATCAATATCAACTGGATCATATGTTCTCTCCTTACTAAACGCTCTGAATATATAATAGAGAAACATTCCAATTATGTTCACAACCTAATACAGAAGTTATTTGACCGAGTAACTTAATAGCAAGTTTTCTCAATATTAGAGCACTGTCACCGAATAATCTTCACCACTCATTTATATTTTAAATTAATAGTTACGATAAAATATATATTATTAATAAGTAAATAATGAATTAAAAGTATAAAACTTACCTGGCTGCATTTTTTTTATCACAAGTTCTTTCTTTGCTGATGATCTAGCAAAACTCTCAAAACCTTCACGATATAATTTAATTTTATTTATTGCTTGTGATTATTCTGTAATAGAGAAATATCTTTGCATTTAATCATATCAAACAAACCGCTCATAATATTAATTGTACGTACTTCTACACTATATAAGCAATAAGGATTGAAAAAATAAGCTGTTAAGTAGATCCTTTAAGTAAGATGCTTATCTCATCGTCGATCAATAATATCTATATAAGGCTTATACAATTTCTTCTTCCCTTTAAAAAGATTTATAATTGTTTTCTTAGCTCCATACATATCATCATATATATACCTCAAAGATGACTTTTTATCTGAGTCAACAATCCTCAACAACCTTATAAGCAGAGTCACGATATTCACAAAAATCAGGCAAGCGTCCCAAAATTTATTATCTAGAATAATAACACAAACTTCTTTTCCTTTTTCACTCTTTGATAATTTATGACTTAAAAAGTGTTTACTTGTCACTAAATTTTGAAGTAGTTGCTTATATTCATAAATACTTTTCAAAGTAATAAATGTAGTTGCAAATTTGGCAGCAGTGGGAGGCACGATCTCAACCAAATCTTCTTACTTTCTTAACCAAGACAAAAACTGTGACATAATTATACACAAAAATTGTAATCTTAGATGTGCATGAAACAAGACTAGAAATATGGTCCATATCATCAATATCTTTTAAAATAAGATTTATACTATGAGTAGCACATGGAGACCAATAAATATGTCCATACTTTGATTGTAATAAGTATCCAGCTGATATATAATTAACTGCATTATCTGTAACAAAATGCATAACATTCTTTGTTTCAACCCACTCAACAATTTTAAAGAATAATTCAGATAAAGCATTAGCACTTTTTACCATGTCAGAAGCATCAACAGACTTGATAAAAGTTATTCCAATATTACAATAAACCAAGAAATTAATTAAGGTTCTTTGTCTTTAATCAATCCACTCATCTGCCATAATAGTGCATCCTATTAATTCCTAATTAGACTTATACGTATCTACAATTAGTTGACATTCCTTTTTTAAATCTCAAATTAAAGGCACACGCAACTCATAATAAGATGGTATCTTAAATCCTAGACCTATTGATATTGTAGTATCTATTGTTTTTTGAAAATATGGTGAATTTAAAGCATTTAAAGAAATACATGAATGATAGAACCATCTAGCCAATGCTCTTTTACCTCACAAAACAACATCCTTATCAACCAAAACACTTTTTAGACTAGGTTGAGAACTAGGAGTAGTTTTTGGAGAAAAATAAGAATCTATGTCAATAGTAGCTTTCCTTTTTCCTTTATCTAATACTTGTGGTGCTTCATCATCTCTAAAAGATATATCTGAGCCTATTTATTTTACTTTTTCTTTTTTATTTGTTGTTGCAAATATTTTCCAATTGTATCACACACATTAAATGGTACTTTTTTACAAGAAGCAATATTACCCTTAATATCGGCAACATATTTCATTCTATAAATTCCTCCCCCTTTAAATATTCTACCATAAAACATAAAGCTATATTGGATATTCCCATAAGATGCTTAAGAAGATGAAAAATAATTCTATTCTGGATCATACTTACCATAAGTAGAGGGTGATTCCATATTCTCCATTATGATTTAACCTAAAAAGTATTTAAAAAATTCGGGTATACTATTGTCAATGCAGAAGTCCACTACTTAAATAATTCTAGTTAGAATGACAATCACAAGCATAAAATTGTAGGATATCATTTTCCAACAATTTATGAAGCTTGTCTTGTTGACTAAATTATATCGTAATATAGGTCAGAAAAGCAAGGACAAAAGGTTATGTTATTGGTATTTTAATTTCTCCATATTTTAATTTCTCCATTAACTTTGAGAAGTAGAGACTTAAGAAGGTGTGGTGTGAAGAGCTACCAATAAGGCAAGCTCTTCAGTAATCGAAGGCCAACTAATAATGAGAAAAATCATTATTTCCTTGATCTAGTCATGGCAACAAGAAGAGTGTCGTTGTCCTTTGAGGGTTTTGTACAACTTTGGACTGAGTTGAGGTTTTAAGAGATTTTGCTATCCACTTAACCTCAGAATTCAACCAAGGATTCCACTCTAAAAAGAAACAAGGAGATATAACTATATTTGTAAGCAAATTAAGTACTTAGGATCAAACAACCAAATTAAGTGAAAACAGAGGATCCCCACTCACTTCAACAATGCCTAGAAGATGTTTCCTATCACATAAACTCATAATCTTTGCCTTTTCAAGAATGAATCTTTCTCAATGCCCACTTGGATTTTCCAAGGATAGTGACAAGTTCATTAATAAATATGTAAAGTTTACAGTTTCGGTTCAACCTTTAAATGTGGAATCATCAAGGAATATGATTCTTAAATATATCAAGTTGATATGGGAGGCTACTATCATCCAAAGCTACTTCTCAAACACCAGAAAAGTAATGAACAGAAGGAGAAAATGCAAATACAACATAATGGAACATATGTAGTTATACAAAAAAGACCGACAACATCAGAATGGATACACAAATGATAGAACAGATGTTACTCACTTATTAAAACTTTGCTCCAGCAATTGCTCCACTTCAAAGTTTAAATAGTCTTACCAAAACATTGGTAGTAGATCATCAAATTGAATACTTGAAAGAGTACATATAACCCAGCTATCAAAATTAAAGATTGATATGAAATGGAGTTCTAACTGTTAATTAATTAATCAATACCAGTAGATCCTTATCTCCTTATCTGTTAACATATTGAAACGATAACATATAACAAATTGGAGTTCAAGAGTATATATAACAACTATTAATAGAGTATATAATAAAGTTCTATTCTATTGTTATAGAAAACACAATAAGAATGAAACTTGAATAAAATAAAATATTAAACTATCACTGCCTTATCCTTATCTTTTAACAAAAACTTGAATAAAACGGTACAAATTGGAGCTCTATACAAATTGGAGCTTATATGATATGTTCTTTCGTCCTCCTCTCAAGTAAGAAAAGAGCAATAACACCAACTAAAAGAACAGTACCCCTTTGAAATTAAAAAATAATAAAGTCCAAATTTAAGAGAAAATACAATAATGATGACAAATCTCAAATAGAAAGAACATAAACATTTCATAGCTAAATAAACCGAAACTTGAGCGTGAGGAACATGGGATGGATGTAGACACAATCCCTTCTATCACGGTACTTAGTCGCTAAGGAAAGAGTTCGAAGTTGCTTCAAAAAGCTCTTTATCTCATACCAATTATGAGAGATCTAAGAATAGAAGATTAACTTCACAGTAGCCGCCCAAAGAGATAACGAATAAAGACTAAGAAATCTAATGTATGAAATCTAGAATTTATAGTTTTAAAATTATAAAACAGAACGTATCTAGTACTATCAAACTTATTTAAGACATTTTAAAATTCAAAATAGTTATTATTAAACAAAAAATTCTAAAATGTATATATTTAATTATAAAAATGGCATTATCTTAAACTTAAAAAAATTTAATATTAAATCAGTTAATTTTTATTTTAAGTTAATAAAATTTGACATAAAATTTTGAAAAAATATAACACAATAATATTTTTTCAGACAAAGAATCACAACTTCTCACATTCTATGATTCACTTCATCCGAGACAGAAAATCACAACTAATTGTTTAATGCAATAATAAAAATTGTGGGAAGCGTGGATCTTTGGGCAGTTAGCTGGCGCAAACTCATAATAGTTCTAAAAAGGACAAAAAGGTTCAGCACTTTGAGGCGCAATTAATCTCAAATTAGTAAGCCACTCCAATAAAAACAGAAGAAAGCAATTAGTTAAATGTTTGATTCGTTTTGACTTGATGTCTCTCCACATGTTACTCGTGGCTTACGTGTCACTTACCCCACATTGAATGATTTTAGTCAACACGTGCCGCTGACAGTTAGACTTAGACATACATATGTAGCATTTGGAGAAAAGAGTCATGGCTCATAGGTGTTAATAAATAACAGAATAATTTTAAATTATCTTGTTCGAGAACAGAAGCAGAAACTGATTAATGTCTTTTAACTATTGTGAATCCTCTGTCAGCTGTTTACGGTGGTAGCCGAAGACGCCCAAAAAGCACTTAAGTTGCATTGGATGTAGCAAGCCATGTTAAGAAATAGACAGCGACAGGACTCTGACGCAGACGAAGTTACGCTACACCTGTGTGTAGGTAGTGCTGTAGACTGTAGGTCTTAATGCCCCTATACGTTCGCATGCAATTACACCCGTGCACCTTCATTCTCATGCAGTGCAATGCAACGTGGCTATCCATTTGAAGACGTGGCAGGGAAATGCCCAAACATGGCATTTTGGCCTAGTCCCATTCGAGAGAGTGTACCTTAAAATTAAATTAATCAAGTTTAGATTTTCTTAAAAAAATTTTAAGTTTTAGGCAAAAGTTCAAACTGTTTGATCCGACATAACTTGAAAATAATTATTTTTAAATGTTTAAATTAAAAAATAATCAAACTTAACTTGACCTAATCAAGTTTTGAGAGTCTAGTGACCTAATTTCATATTTAAGTATTTATGTTTCCGGCTTAAGTGGTAAATAATGGAGTTTTTTGTTGGAAACTAATCATGACCTAATCATATATTTTTTATTGTATCTTTAATTGAATAGTTTGATATACGAATCATAAATAGAAAGATTGAAATATACCTAATTTGGACTTCTGCATAAAATTTTTATTCTCAAATTGTGTTTACGAATCCAATCTCTAGCGGTTCACAAAAAATTAAAAAAAAATCAACTTTTAAGAGGTGAAGACATGATTACCAACTTTCTTATCCATTCCTGAAAAAACAAAAGAATTCTTATCTTATTAAAATTGAACTTTCTAATTATAATTATAATTAAATTTTAATAAAATCATATATTTTATATTTGATTTTATTAAAACTCATATTTGATTCTTTAACTTTTTCAAACTTCACAATTAAATTTAACTAATCTAAATTAATTTTTCTCTTTTAAACTATTATTTTATGTGCGACTCGTTAAGTTTCCAATAAAATACGAGCATCTATTCTTTCAGGAATTGTTATTATATCAAACACATCACATATATACATTTAATAATTCAATATTGTCATCATCCTATCACCAAAGGTTGATTTGGTCACTATTCAACTTAGCAAGTTTTATAAGTTTCATAATCAACATGATACATATACTTTCGCATATAACTTTATGATTATCATTATGTTGATTTAACTAAAAAAATGAAATGATAGTCTCGGTTATCTAATTTTGTATTCTTTTTATTTATGTTAAGCGTGGGTCTCTCATGATTTAACATATTGAAACTATTTATATAAACTTGGATTATCTTCTTTTACCTAACACTTTATTTCTTATCATATTTTAAACATTGTAATAATGTTAAATCCAAATTCAATCTCAAAAGAATGAATTAGATATATAAATGTTCTTTATCATATTATGTATTGACCACAAAAGTCATACAATCATTTTTTTTCTAATGACTATTATTATCATAATCAAGCCAATGCCTCCAAATGTGTCCATCTTTATACTTTTAGGCTTTTGTAAAATCCCGAACCTTTCCTTTCATTGAATAAAATTTTTTATTTTTAGTGAATAATGTTTATATAGGAATAGTAAATTTTTGTGGCACCCAACCTCAAAATAATGAAAAATATCTTAAACAAGTTTCAACGTTAAATGATAATGAAATGGATCGAAATAAGTTTGATATAATGGATTTTGAGAGTTCCAAAAGTTTATGACTAAAATGCCTTTTTTGAAAAGTAATGAGTATTAATGATTTTAAACCCATTTGAAAATTTTTAAAACATCTAATCAATAAGTATTGACTTTAAAAGAAAATTTCATAGTCAAGTTTATGATAAGACAATTGTAAGATAGTTTCGAAGTGTAGTTTAATTAGTTGGTGAATTAAACTCATTAAACGTGCATTTTGGTCTTTTGTGTATAATGGTATGAGTAGATTAGTGAGTCATACCTAATGACCAATTAAAGGCTTTCTTAAGGGTTAAGCATCATTTATTAAATGAATAATTAGTCATTAGAGACAACCATTAAGACATTGACATGTGTAGAGCATTAAGTAAGTATAAAAAGACAAGGAATACTTTTGGCTTCATTTGAACATAACCATGAGAGTATTTGAGAGGTTAAACGTGAGAGAGCAAAAACAAAAGTGAACAGAAGAGAAGCGAGGTTGAAGGTCGTCCAAGGAGAAAGGAAAAAAAAAGGCTTCCATTGTTGATGGGTTTTGATGGAGATTTGGAGAAATCTTGATCAAACCTAAGTTTTCATCATTTACCCAAAAGATTAGAGAAAGAAAGTAGTAAAATTTCCGAACCTAAATTTTTTATTTTTATGGGTTTGTTTTGAGTGAGAAGGATGTGTTTAAGATTAATGATTTTTTGGTGTTATTTTGGTGTTTCTTTATATAGAATTGATTGCATATAACAAGAGAGAAACGTGTAGTAGAATTCTGTCTTAGGTTAGTTTGAACTAGTCCCATTGTTATGACCATAAGTCAGCCTAAAGACCTCCAAATTGAGTAATTCCAATTGGAGATGAAACCTAAGACATATTACTAAAAATCTTTAGAATAAACCTAAACCTAATTCTGGATAAATGATATCGAAGTTTGAGATTAAAAATGGTAAGCTGATACTTCCCATGTGTTGAAATATATTGGTCGTGTTTGGTTAACAATTTTTCAACTGTTTATTAGCTATTTGACTTAAATGAGTTGTTTGACCAATGTTAAAAAGCTTTTTGGTTGTTTGGTTAGGAGTTGGATGGGTTGACTGATTCAACCCAACCAGTTAAATTTTCACAAACTCGTCCAATGCAGCATTTGAATTCAATTGATTCATTTATGATGGTCTCATCCTCATCCTCATCCTCATCCCCCTTGTAACGCCCCAAATTAGGGGTTAGCATATTAAGGAAATTTAGTCCGATTTAGGTTATGTCTCTTTGACATTTTGGCAGGCATTCATGGTATTTCCGGGTACATTGGTAAAA
>JANJEY010000005.1:18504095-18515345 GCA_024703695.1 Erythroxylum cataractarum | reverse complement strand
CATAAGTTTCCTTAAAGCATACATACAACATATATATATATAACACTTATTTTATATCATTTCTTATTTCTAAATTCTACTTAAAAATCGGGGTCTAACACATCTTTCATGATAAGTTTGCAATGGAATTTTTTCGTGGCATTACCTCTTTGTAGCTTGATTTAGTGTTGTGTTTGGCAATAATTTTGGGGCTAGAGTGTTAAGGCTATTGGTTGCTTAGTTTTATGGCCCAAGAATTGAGTTCTATGAAGCTATAGCAGCGTTGACTAGATCATCTCATTGCATGTATTTACAAATCTAGTGGGGGTAGTGCAATTCATTTTACTCAGATACGGGAGAGAGGAACTCTTATTCCGTAGTGGACGAACACATTTTCTTATTTGTTTACTTAGAGTGATATACATATAAACACTTAAATACTTTCGCTATCAGCACTTTTAATGAGTGCCATATTCCAACAAAAACAATAATTGTTGGATTCAATGACATGGCGGTAGATGCCTTTAGAGCTGGTTATATGGGTTTATTAACCAACTCTTAATTTTCACTGAGGGGTGTTTAGTTGATTGGTTTGAGAAGGTTCAATGGGTAAGGAATAAAAAAGGAGTGATTGGTGTTATATTATTATTGTAGGGACAGTATTTTGATGTTCGGGGAATACTCGATACTCTCGAAATATGAGAGGAATAAAAACCATTCCTGAGTAACGGGACAACTGTCACAGGCATGACTCTCCCTTCTTCTTTTTCTGTTTTTAAATTTTTTTAGCAATTATATATAATTAAAATATGATTAATTAATTAATTAAAATATAATTAGTTAATTAAATAAAATTAATTAAAATAATATTACAATATGATTAATTAATTACAATATAAATTAATTATATTGTTCTCTTTTTAGCAATTAAATATAACTAATTAAAATATATTAAAATTTGATGTAAAATAAATTTTTAATAAATTTTTATTTCTCAATACTTTTAATACACCAATCACTATCAATGTTAATGATAATCATTTCTTCATGCTTGCCAACCATTATAATTATAATGATTATATTAATTTTCATTCTTTACTATATTAATTTTTATTTCTATTGTTATTACCCTATTTGAACCAACCGCTCCCTGAACTTAAAGAATTGTATTAAGGATCTGTCATTTGGATTCAATCATACCCTTCTTGTTACCTTGTATCTTTTTGGGTGACTTGCAAGATTTAGGGCTCAATCAGATCTGATGCCCTTCTTCTTTGACCTGGCTTAGATTTCAACATACTTGACAATCATGTAGTGTAAGGCCTTGTGTTGATGTCGAGTGTACCACTATAAGCTACTTTAATTTTGTTTGTCCTAAGCACTATTATCTTATTATGATTTGTTCTTTGTATTTTTTTGGTCAACCTTTTTCATTCTTTTTCTTCCCAGATTGTAGCCAAATTTCTTCCCAGATTGCAGCCAAAACTAAATTAATTTTTGAATGAATAAAATAATGCCTTCTATGGAGTGCGTTCCTTTACAATTGTGCATAAACGTGAGATACTTTGAGAGCTTTTTGACCTTTTTGCAACGGAAAAATGTAGAGGGTGAAACATAGATCTACAGAATTTTGAAATAAGAGGTCCCTTTTTGGTTAGAAAGGTAATGATTCATTACTAAGGAACATTAAGCTAAGGTTTAAGGTACAAAAAAGAAGCTATGTTAAATAATTTAACATAGTTGATAGAGTGGATCTTGAGTAGTGCTAATGATAGAAAATTATGGAAAAATGAACCAGAGCTCTAATGGAGTTTTAGTTGTAAGAGAAAAAATAATTGTCTATAAAAGATTGAAGAAGAAAAAGTAACTATATTTTGAACTATAGAATCCTCTTATCTGTTATCTTCCAAATAACCAGACGAGACAAAACAAAATATACTAGAAGAAAATGGAACTATCTAACTATACTAACAACTAATTAATTAATTGAACTAGAAATGTGATAGGTTTAACGAAATTAGCCAACCGAGTTTGTTTCTTTTTCTTTTGTAATTAAAATTCCGCTTAGGTTGAGAATTGAAACACAATTAAGTTGGGAAACTTTTTTTATATCCTTCTTCATTATGAGCAAGAGTTTAAATACAAAACAAAAGAATTAAATCCCTAAGTAGTAGCAAAACTAACGACTAACTAAAGATTAATATAGCCAGGTTTATTGAAATAGTAGAGCAACTACACCAAATGAATGACATCTAGCAAACTATGACCAAGTCTATAAGCCATATACTGAGGATTCGTAACACGCTCCCTTTACTTAGTCAAGATACTTAGGAATCATTACTTGTTTCCTTTGAGGCCTCCTCGTTGTATCATTGCCTTTATCTTTAAATGAAACCTTGCCCTCAAGTTTTATGAATCTCTCGGCATTTTCCCAGGTCATATCCTTAGTTGACAATCGTTTCTATTTGATTAAAGTTTCCTCTATAATTCTAGCTCCTTTTTTAATCCATCGACTATCCAGTATCACCTCCAGCTCTACAATTAAGTTACTATCCTTTGTAACAAGTGGCAATTTTGAACTTGGTGTTAAGTTCTCCCCCAACTTCTTCTTAAGCAACGAAACATGAAAAAGTGGGTGAATACGGGACGAATTAGAGAGTTTTAATTTATATTCATCTTGACCAATTTTTTCTTCAATTTGATAGGGCCAATATAAGCGATTAGCCAATTTTTGAGAGGCTCGTTTCAATAATATTTGTTGTCAATAAGGTTGTAACTTAAGAAAAACCCATTCTCCTACTTAGAATTCCACATCTTGCAGCTTTGAGTTTGCCAATCGCTTCATTCGATTGTTAGCATTATACATATTAACTTTGAGTTTCCTGATTAGAGCATCTAAGGTAATAAGGTTTTGGTCATCTGCTTGCATTGAGTTGCTTCCTACGTCATATTATGGAATAGTAGGGGGCGGCCTTCCATACAAGGCCTGAAATGGAGTCATTCCAATTGAAGCATGATATGCCATATTGTACCAAAATTCAACCTACATAAGAAAAGAGTGCCATTTTTTTGGTTGTTGATGCACAAAACACCTTAAGTATTATTCAATACATTTGTCCACCGCCTTCCTTTCGCTGTCCGTTTTGTGGAAGGTAAGAGGAATTCATCTTTAATTGAGTCCTCTTTAATTGAGTCCTGACACTTTGAAGAATTCTTTCCAGAAGTGACTTACAAATATCATATCACTTTTGCTTATAATCGACCTCAACATGCCATGTAGCTTAACAATGCCATCTGTAAGCTTCTTAACTATCATTTTTACATTATATGGATGAGATAAAGCCATAAAATATGCAGTCTTGCTTAGGCTATCAACCACGACCAAAATGGTGCTCTTGCCATCAAAAAGCAGTAAAATCTCAATAAAGTCCATTATAATATCATCCCAAACGTGACAAGGAATTAGCAAGGGTTGAAGAAGGTCAGCTGGTGACATCATTTTTTACTCTACTCATTGATAAACATCATAAGAAGTGATATAATTCTTGCACCCATTTATACATTGATGGCTAATAAAATTGTTGGGCAATTCATTTATATATTCTAAATACTCCTGAATGCCCACCAACTAGGGAGTCATGAAATTCCTATAATAATTGTTGAATAATGGTAGAATTTGGAGGCACCACTACTCAGTTCTTAACATATACCAACTCATTTTGCCACTTATTCGACATGCCCGAATTTTTAGTATCTTGTCTGCCAATTTTCTGCATGTAAGGATGATTTATAGCCTTTACTTTGATAGCATCCCATACTGAGACACAAACAAAGTATTTGAAGGGGACTTCTTGCAACTCTTAAGAGTGCATCAACTGTTGAATTTTCTCAACCAGACTTATAAAAAATCTCATAATCATAGCCTATCAAGTTTTCTACTCATTTTTGTTGATCCAGAGTTACCATATATTGTTCCAATAAGTATTTGAGGTTGCGTTGATCTATTTGAATGTAGAAAATTTTTCCCATCAGATAAGGCCTCTATATTTTGATCATATGAACAATTTTCAACATCTCTTAAATATAGGCAGAACATGAATGTTTAGAGCTACCAAAAGCCTGGATCATAAAGACGTTTGGTTTTGCTTGTTGAGTCAACATTGCTCCCATGCCATCATTGAAAGTATCGGTTTCAATGATAAATAGTTTGTTAAAATTACGCAAGGCTAATGTAGGGGTGGTAGTTGTGGCATGCTGAAGACTTTGGAGGGTGGCCTCCGCTTCATTTGTCCAATCAAATTGGCCCTTTTTTAATAACATGGTGAGAGGCGGAGCTATCAATCCGTAGTTGAGGACAAATTTATGATAATATCTTGTAAGGCCTAAAATCCCACGCAATTCAGAGATATTAGTAAATCTAGGACATATAAGCATGGCTTCTATCTTTTCTTGGTTTATCTTAATCTCATGTGGAGTTTTGACATGCCCTAAATACTCCAACTCCTGCTAACCAAAGGCGCATGTAGTTCTTTTAATAAAAAATTGATGATGCCTTAGTATTTCAAAAACCTTGAAAACATGTTTGTTATGATATATGATACATATCTTATTATTTAGTTTTGACATTTTTCAATAACTGGACATCCAAGATAATGTTGATGAATTTAAAATTGAAATCAAAGTGGGATAGAATAAAATCTGTTATCTTTGATTTCATTGGTTGATTATAATTGTCTTGAAGGATGAAATTAAAAAGCTATCTTGGATAAATTTTGATAAGAGATTGTATCAAGATATAACTCGATCTTATGAAGAGTCCTAATTGAATCATGTTGAGATTTGGCTGGGTGTGCCTACTGTGATATGATCTCCCCTGTTTTGGTAGTGTGAATGTTTTTTAGAGTGACCTTGTGTGTTGTGCCACTGTTTTTCTTAATTTAGATAATCATGTAACCCATGTTGTGTATATGTGTCCTGCATTTTCCTTAATGTATCGTTGGTTGAAGAAGGTTATCTTGAGTTGTTGTTGTGTTTTTTATTTGGTGTCTTTGTCATTGATTGGGTAACTTTGTGCAACTAGTTTTTCAATTGGAGTCTCACATAATTTAGGATGTGTATAGGGGCTGCACTTTTCTTGGTCATGTGTGGTTAATGGGTTTAGTGTGCAGCTATAATTTTATCTTGGAAAGTGCACGATTCAACTATGTATTTGTCTATTCTTCAACATTGAGGGTAGATTTTAGAATTTTTGCAACTGGGATTTTGAATGCAATATCTTGATATGTCTTATAAGCTGATTATATGAAGATTGAACTCCATTTTTTGCAAACTTTTTTGTGGATCATGTCACCTGGGCTGAATGGTTTTGTGCTTGCTTTCTTTGGTATGTTATTGTTGATTGGGTGTTCTTGTAGCTATGATTTCTCTTGACAAAGGTGATGTGTGTTTTGTCAATGGTGAGGGATTTTTTGGTGGGTCGATGATAATGATTTTTATGCGAAAATTTACAACAGTCTTGATGTTTTTGCAGCCCTTTTGTGTATGACATTTCAGTAAAGAAATGTTTGTGAATTTGAGACATTTTGTGACTATTGTACTTGGGGTTTTCAGTGATGATATTGAAGCCTCATAGCAGATTTTTTGATAGACAATTTCTCATTCTTTCATTGATAAAGCGACATATCTAAGGGAGTTGTTTTTCTGTTCTTTCTCAAGTGTTCTTATTTATGTTGAATATTTGTTTAACCATTTGAGATATTTATTAATTGTTCTTTCTTTAAAAGATTGTTAAGAAAAATCCTTTGCTGAGATTAACACAAGTCGATCATGTTATTGGGTATGAAATTCTTTCGCAGGTTTTGAGAACGAGGGATAGTGTCAAGGGTTGAGTAGTGTCGACTTAGTAAAGCCTTGTATAAAACTATTGTCGTTAGTGAAAAAATTAAGCTGGTTGAGGACCCCGCAGACGTAGACAAGGTGTACTAAACTACATTACCAAATTTTAGTGTTGATTTATATTGTTTGTTTAATTTTTTATTTTGATTGTGTTAGAAATGACTACAACAAATCGAATATTTTTGCGAGACTACTACACCCCTACTGTTCTTTCAATTGGTATTAGAGCAAGGTCATCGAATCAGAACTTGGTATATCAAGTTGGTGCAGATTTGTGTTTCACAATTATGACTATAAGAGAAGCGACATCAATCATTAGACTACCATTGTTAGATGGTTTAAGTTATCCTATGTGGAAATCATGGATGAGAGTATTCATTCAGGTACAAAAGACAAGAGTGTGGAACTCGATTTTAAATGGATGGAACCATCCAATGACGATTGATAAAAAGGGAGAAGTGGTGCATAAACATGGATCTGAGTGGACAAGGGCTGAAGAAGAGAGAGCGTTTGGAAATTCTCAAGCCCTACATGCCATCTTAAGTGTAGTAGGTAACTTTGCTATGATATCAGCTTGTGAATTGACAAAAGAAGCATGGGATATTTTGCAGACTATAAATGAAGGATCGAAATCCGTGATAGTTTCAAAACTTCAGATGCTGGTTGTGAGATTTGAAGAGTTGAAGATCGATGAGAGTGAAACCATTGGAGACTTCCATGAGAGACTGCGTGATATAGCAAACCAAGGACATCAATTTGAGAAGAAGTACTCTAACCAGAAACTGGTTAAGAAGACATTGAGATAGTTTCCTCCGAAGTTCATACCAAAAATTATGGCTATAAAAGAAACCTATGATATCACTAAATTGTCTTTGGATAAGGTAATTGGGATTCTTATCAACTTTGAGATGAATTTGTTGAGGGATAATCGAGAGAAGAGCAAAGGATTGGCATTGCAAGCTGAGATTGGTAAAGTCGTGAATAACTTCGAAGTTGAATTTGATGAGAATGAGGATATGGAGTTATTGACAAGAAATTTCAATAAGTGATTAAAGAAAGTGAAGAAGGATAGATCCAAGTTTAGGCAAAATGGTGGGAGTTCATCGAACAACAACTGCAAACAATAAGCTAAAACTAAAAAAGATCAAAGAAAAGTGAAGAAATTCAATGTCATGAGTATCAAGGCTTTAGACATATGCAATCGGAATATGCTAACACCTTGAAGAAGAGAAAATGGGAGTCCTATATAAGCACTTGGAGTGAGAATGAATCTGGAAGTGAGTATGGTAGTGAATAAGAAGTTATGAATACTACTGCATTAGTTGTTTTATACAGCAAAAATCTAGTTGCTTGCTTAACAGTAACCAAGAAGGAAGTAACTGATGACGAAAACATGAGTAAATCAGAAAATTTCTAGAAAAACAAAAACAAATTACGTCAAATCTCAATCTCAAATCTTAAATCATAAAAGGAAGGTATTTATGAAACCTGTGAGTTAATGTATGCTAAATGTGTCCAAACATGTAAGAAAAATGAGAAGTTGAAGGAAGAAAACTCTACCATGAAGAACACCATTCAAGACCTTGAGAAGAAGTTGTTATCTATAATAGATGAGCTTAATGAAACAAAATAGAAGCTAGTCAAGACGGAAAAGGAAACAAGAATGTTAAATAGAGGTACCAAAAAGCTAGAAAAGTTGTTGGAAATTGGTAAGACCGTAAGACTAAAGGATACCTTCAAGGCATTGGCTATAGAGGTGAATGTTCCAAGTCGAATAATTAGAAAATTGGTCCAACCAGATCTATCCAAGGAGAAATCTCAAATAAAAAATAAAGGTTCATACCTACGTGTCACTTTTGTGGAGTAATTGGGCACATAAGACCGAAATGTTACATGTTGGGCAACGTCTTCGTAACCCAACTCTGTTGCGAATATCATACTACTTGGGCGTATGATCTTGTAGGGTTATTTCCAAAAAAAAACCCTTATTAAGCATCATCCCACAAGGGTGGCGTGCCCATGACGAACAAACATCAAAACAAACTTATTACCTTAATTTTGGATCCTATCTCTGAATGTGAAGTCCAACTCTTGCTGAAAGATCATAAAACTCTCATATCTTTACTTCATCATACTCGTTAATAGGTTACATACAAATGATCATCATCATTACATTTCAATACCCTCAAAACAAAAGGTTTTACAATGCTATAATGGCTTTTCAAGCCACCTTACAACATAATCCGAAAACGAAAAATACTAAATAAGTAAATTCGGAGTGATCCCTTGACTCTCTCTTTCACTTCATCTCTTGTTCATAACCTAGAGGTGGGGACAGGAGGGGTGAACTTACAAGCTCGTGGGTAACAAGTTTATAACCGAGAAACAAGCAAAAGTTGTTCAAAAAGTTCATTCTCATAGAAAGTTCTTATTGAATCATAAAATACATGTTTCTCAAAATTCTTGTCATGTAATCAAAATCACAACAACACAATTCATGCATTTTTCCACTTGGTCACTATTCATAAACACATAAGCACATCCAATGGCTCGAGGGTTCCGTGGAACAAAACAGAGAAACCGAAGTTTACTTCCTGAACGAAAAGAGTCCACTTTTCGGATCTCGTGGGCCACAAGCTGGCAACTTGGAGAAGGTTTTATGTCGACATGCACGTGACTAAGAAACGATTCCTCTCTTACCCAAACAAAGCACATACGCAATGCTCAAAATTATTTTATCAAAATGAAATGCTTTCATACTTTTCATGTTCTTTTTCTTCTTTTCTTTCAAACCAAAATGCCATGACACAATTCCATGGCATAACATGTTCATATATCACAATGAAATTTTTTAATATTCACAACAATTAAAATCCAATCCATGAAGCATATAAACACATATAAACAAATTCTTTAAATCATTTGAAAACAGTATATGCACATTTATGAAGTACTTGAAATCATTTTACTCTCTTAATTTGAAAAAAACTTTAATGGCTCGTTATTTAATTATAAACATAAAACCCACCTGATTTTTTTGCTTATAACTTGCTCAAAGATGCCTTTCCTCTTGCTTCTTTTGCCTTCCTTGAGTCCCTTTATCAATAACAAAAATCTTACTCAAAAGGATTTTCAATTGAAAATTTTCAAAACACAATTAATAAAATTGGTTCTAAAATACTTAAATCTAAGCCTTTCCTAAACTCCATGAACTAAAATCCTTCCAAAAATCCAAAAGATTTAAAATGATTGTAACATCTCATCACGGATAGGAAGGGTAAAATGGTAATTGGGAATCAGTTACGAGCATGTAATTGTATCTCGGCATGGTCATGCCTAATATGGCCTATTTATAAGCATAAATTGAAATTTTTGCACATGCACATGATTATACATGCATTCATGACATTTCCCAGCATAAGTGTCTAAATGGGATCTTTTGTGAAAAATGTGTTATTTGTGTTTGAAAAATTGATTCGAAGTGATCTTGATGTGTTTTCTATTTTTCAGAGGATTTTGAGAATTTTTCTGGAATTTTTGGTAATCGATGTCCGGACCGGAAAATGTTCAAGTGGCGGACTGATTGGGTTCCGGTACCGAAAATGTCTATCATAGGGTACTGGAATTTGGATAAGGGATTGTTTGGATTCTTATGAGTCTTAAGCATTTGATGGATTAATGATTAAGTTGTTTTAGGGTTTTGATTAAATGGGATTAAGTGTGCTTTTGTCTTTTCTTCATAAATTGACAAGTGTCCTCCTCCAATTAATGCTTTTGTCTTATTGCTCTTCTCACCCACGACAATGTTTGCTCCTTGAAAGACTTAAACTTATTTTGAAAGCCAAAAGCTTCCTTCATCCGAGAGAGCTACTCTTCTCCTTCTTCGTGGGTCTCTTCCTCCATACAAAGTTGTTTTGTCTTGACTATTTGCTTGCTCCTCCTTCCTTGCTTAAAACCAAACTTAAGTGTGAAAAGATGATGAGTGTTGAGAGGTGAATATTACCGTAGGTGAGGAGTAAGTAGAGGTTGGTGCTATTTTGAAGATTGTAGAATTAAAGACTTGAAAATCTAAAGCTTGTTTGGTGAGTATTTTTATTATGTTCTTTATTTAGTAGGTTGAAGCATTTATTGCATTTATTGGTGCATTAATTTCATAAAGCTAGGGTTTGAGTTTATGGGTAAGTTGTTTGCTTGATTGGTTCATAATTGGTGAAAGATAAATGTTTAACATGTTTTGGACAGATTTTTTTGGTGAAAGATGTAAGGAATTTTAATAAGAAAATCTTGTGTGATGTACTGCCATTTTTAGGGTTAAGTGATTAAGTGAGGATATGAGAAGACTTGTGGCTGATTCATTGGTTAGATAGGGTGGTTATTGATGTGGTAGTGTTGTATGCATGAAAGAAATCGAGTTGTAATGAAATCTGGAAAATTGGACTTATGTGCATTTCGGATTTTTGCTTGTAACTTTTGACGTGATTATGATTTTGAGTTGAGGTTTGTTTTAAATGAAACTTAAAAAATAGGGCTAAATTTCATATGAAGAGAGCTTTGTCAAATTCTGATCTTAAGGGTTTCCAATTTGGCTCGGAAAGTGATTTGTTGGTTGCTGTGAACAGTATCCGAGCTGTGAGACTTGAAACTTTGATAAATTTTTAAAGTAGATTTGGATTGAATTTACAAGCGTGGTCTCCTGGAAAGTTGTAGAGGATTGATTTAGCTTTCTAATGAGATATTTTATGTGAATTTTGGGTGTAAGGATTGAAAGATATAAATTTGTGAAGTTGTATTATGGTTTAGGCTTTAGGCTGATTTCATAAAGTCTAATAGGTCAGCTACACTTATTTGAGGATGCGACCTATGTTGAGATAGAATTGGGCTCGGTGTTCTTCTTGAGAGTTGTAGTTGATTGTCTCAGATTTTGATTGATATATGGTATGCCATTTTTCGACAATGGGTTTGAAAGTTATGAATTTCGGAAGATTGGGTTAGAATTGTGATAAAATTTGTGTGGCAGAAGTTTTGCTCTAGATTTTGATTTCGTTAGAGATGGAATTAGCTTCCAATTTGTTCTTGAAATTTATAGCTTTTGTTTTGCTCTTTTGATTGAGATAAAGTTTTCAATTTTTGACAAAGAGGATTGAAAGTTATGATTTTTGGAATAATGGGGTACTGGCTTGTATGGTCATTGAGAGGGCAGTAGCTTTGATTGTATTTTTGACACCCTTAGGGGTGAAATTAAATTTTAAGCCCTCTTGAAACTTGTAGAATTTTTCAATACCTTTCCTACGAATCCAGATTTTGTTAGAGTAGTGCCCTAAAGGCAATCCCCTTTAGCGCATTTTGTTCATAGTCATGTACAGACTTTATGAATAA
>JANJEY010000005.1:18433434-18449094 GCA_024703695.1 Erythroxylum cataractarum | reverse complement strand
TGGAAACAACATAGTGTTCCTGCTAGTTCAATCCTCCATCTTGCACTCGACTACTTTCAAGAGTGGACTGCCGCTCAACAACGCAGGCGCACGCCCCTCCCTCGGTCACCCGCCTCGACATCGAGTGCTACTGGTGATTCTTCTGTTCTATGGAAATGCTACACGGATGCGGCAATTTTTGACTCCTCACGTAGCTTTGGTTCTGGTTCGGTCACATGTGCTACTGATGGCACCTTCTTACATGCCTTCTCCACGTTCTGCCATGGCTCTGTCCCTCCAAAGGTTGCAGAGGCAATCGCTCTGCGTTCCTCACTCGAGCAGGTCTCCACTCGGTGTCTTGGACCTGGTCTTGTGTTCTCTGATGCACAAGAGGTTGTTCAAGCCGTCTCTAGTGATGTTGAAGATTGGTCTGAGTATGGCAACATCATCGAGGATTGTCGACGGCTTTTGCGCCAACGTGTTGATATTAACGTATCCTGGATAAGATGTGTTGCCAACGGTTTAACACATTGTCTCGCTCGTAATTCTCGTTTTACTTCCTCGTTTATGTTTTGGACCTCTCCACTTCTGTGTATTATGGATTCTTTTCGTTGATTTCAATAAAGTTTGCTACATTTTCTAAAAAAAAAAGGTTAAAATATTTTAATATTAAATTTTAAGATTCAGGGTAATATTATCGACAAAGTTTACAAGGTACAACTCACCAATTAAAAACTTTTATGACTGGGTCGGGTCACCGGGTCAATTACTTTACCTGTTGCTTAGTCTTAATGGTGTTTTGAAGTCATCCACTTGAAAGCCGACCTTCTCTCTTCTTCCTGTATGTGCCTGTGTGTATTAGCATTCATTCACGGGGGCGGTGGCGCACTCTTTGAAAGCACCACTTTAAAACCTTCAAAGATTCTTAAGCAATACCCTGTCTCAGAATTGAAGGTATTTTTCTCAGCATCTATTTTGCTGCTTTATTTTCAAGAACAGGAGTTTGGTCTGATTTTTTATTTTATTTTCAACTTATTAATTGGTCCTCATCACCGCAGTTTTTTTTAGCCAATTGAGGTATCGGAAAGTACAAGTCTTGGTGCTACTTTGAAAGGTTTTACCGAAGCTCCAATTGTTACACAGCCTTTTGGAATGCAGCTTCTAGTTAATTATTTTGTAACACCTCAGTCTGAGTATTAATGGGCATCCAGTTGGATTCAAAAACATGCTTGTTTCATCGTATCCTTGTTCAGGCAAAAAGTAGACTTTTTAAGAGGCACCTTAATGCTTTAGCTGCGGTGTTGCAGCTGGAAGACTACGTGCTACATTATAATCCTACGGTGGATCACAGAACAGGATCAGGTAATGAATGCTCTGTCCCAAAAAGGAGGTTTAGGGGTAGGAAACGTTCTAAATTGTTTCCACTTGTTGTGCGGGTGTTGAAGACTTTGGATTGGCGGGCTGCCAGGAAACTAAAGGTCTCCAAAGCTGCAGCTCTTCATGGGTTTTCTCATTCAATTGATGCATTTATAATCGTGGTTCGTGCTTTTTCCTTGGTAGAGATGAAGATGGAAGTGTATACTTTGCTTAACGATGTTATTATGTACTTTGAAAAAGTTAACTTGGATTCCAAAAGTTTATTCTCAGCTCTATTGGATTCGGCTGCACCTGTGAAAAGGCCGGGAATTCTATTTGATGAACTTATAAAAGTCTTCTCTGCAAATAAATTGCTTGACAATGCCACATACGTGTACATACAGGTGAGGAATATGGGCCTTGTGCCTAGTATAACTTCATGCAATTTCTTGCTAAAGTGTTTGGTTGAAGCAAACAAATTGGCATTTGTCAGAGCCTTGTTTGAAGAACTTAGGAACTCTGGGCCATCACCTAATGTTTACACCTATACAATAATGATAAATGTTTATTGTAAAGGACATTTTGATCAGAATGTAGACGTGATACAGTTAAATGAGCTCATGCAAGAAATGGAGAGAAATGGGGAAAATCCAAGTGTAGTAACCTATACTGCGTATATTGATGGTCTTTGTAGAGTTGGTTTTGTTGAACTTGCCTTGGAATTTATTAGGAATTTGAGCAGACACCAAAATCTCAATAGTTATTGTTATAATGCTGTCATATATGGGTTTTGCCAGAGAGGAAAATTATATGAGGCTTCTGAAATTTTCAAAGAAATGAGAAGCCATGGAATATTACCGGATGTTTATAGCTACAGTATTTTGATTGATGGCTTTTGCAGGCAGGGACATATTCAAAATGGTCTTGATCTCATAGAAGAAATGAAACTGCAAAATATAAGCCCATCCCTTGTCAGTTATAGCCCACTCCTTAATGCTCTGTGCAAAAGAGGACTGATGGATGTTTCCTTAAAGATGTTCCATAATCTTGGTGCTGTTGGATACAAATATGACTTAGTTTCATTTAATATCTTGATTGGGGGCTTTTGCATGTGGGGTGATATGGAATCTGCCACTAAACTTGTAGAGGAGATGACAAAGCATGATTTAGTTCCAAATTCCACTAGCTTTCACAAGCTGATTCGTGGTTTCTGTAGAATGGGACTCTTGGATGACGCACTGGAAGTTTTTAACCTCATGCTACAAGTCGGTGTCCTGCCAAGTATTATAACTTGTAATGTCATTGCTGATGAGTATTGCAGAGAAGGGTACTTGGACGAAGCTTTGAAATTTATTAATGTAATTCAAGAGCACGGCATCACTCCCAACTCATTTACATATAATTTTCTTCTTAAGTGGTTGTGCAAAGAACAAAAAACAGAGAAAGCATTAGAGATTTTGCCTATGATGTTTAAGAAGAATGTTTGTCCCAGTGTTGTTCATTACAGTACACTTATGGATGGATTTGCTAAACAAGCAAACCCACGGAAGGCCTTTAGAGTGTATGCAAGAATACTAAAACTTGGGTTAACACCAAGTACTGTAACTTATACTATCCTCATCAAAATATTTTCCCAAAAAGGCAAAATGTATGAAGCCTACAAGTTGCTGATGGAGATGACTAAAAGCGGTTTGATCCCAGACACGGTTACATACGCATCAATAATTGATGGATTTTGCAAAATTGGAGACATGAAAAATGCTTGGTTATTACACAAGGAAATGTTGCGTAGAGGTCAGTCACCAAATGTTGTTACTTATACATGTCTAGTTGATGGCTTTTGCAAGTTACAGCGCATGGATATGGCAAGCCTTTTGATTGATGAGATGAAGAGGAATAATGTCACACCTGACGTCGTGACTTATACTGCACTGATTGCTGGGTATCAAAGAATTGGAAGAATCGATCGAGCCCATGATGTGTTTCAGGAAATGAAGCAGAAGGGCATTTCGGCAGATGCTAGATGCAGCACATGTTTTCATGGTAATCATGAGGTTTCGTATGGTTAAGTGGTTGAGAAGACAGTGTACAAGGAGCTATTGGTAAATCACTAATCAACAGTGTACAAGGAACTATTGGTAAATCACTAATCAACAGTGTACAAGGAACTATTGGTAAATCACTAATCACCCTTTCTATATGCTCTGTTCATGAGTGTCAGTCTCTAATATGTATAGGTTTTGCGTCAGCTAATTATTTTGTTTTTATTTCAAGTAGATATCTGTTTGAGCTCAAAACTGAACTCTGTTTGGACCACTTTCTTTTTTTCTGCACATGTTGGATAGTTTTGGAATTTAATTTATAAACTTACAAATTACTGAGAACAAAAGAAATGAATACTGTTTTGAAGCTTTATCTGATCAATTGTTGATCCTAGTTGACTACCTTTCCTGCATTCTTTCATCCTTTAACTTTTCTAGTTTTTCTCAGTGGAGTCCGTTTATGAAGATGATGCATTATTTTTGGCAGATTATGGGCCTAGTATTTTACCAGGTTGTTGCATAAGCATAGAACTCTGAAGCTTGCTTCGATGTTGAAAAATAGTCAACAATTCAATATTGTTTTCTTCTTTGCAGATTCACTTGAAGCTCCTGGTGCATTTACAATTAACTGCAAAGCTAGTTTTCCTGGAGTTTATCATGGATGTGAGTTTGGCATGTCTCTGGTGTTGATTTTGATGCTATGAAGTACTCATTGACTTGACTTTTGAACCTTTTTGTCATATGAGATTCATGAATGTTAGTAAGAAAGGAAATAGCTTGTGTAATTGAGCCCTAGACACTTGGTTCATCTAAAACATGAATAACCCTTCTCCAGTGTTGAAAATTTCCTTGGTACAGCTGACACAGAAGTAAGGTCACTTATTTCCTTGTAATCTGAAGTGGCTTGATTCTATATGCTTAAATTTGTTTATGGCTTCTTTTGTGATTGATTACTGGTTTTGGTTATTGTTCAGGGAAGAAATAAAGATTCTTTATCCCAGTTCTTTGGAGTGGATTTAGCTTCTTGTCCTTTTGAACAAGGTCTAGTTCCAAACTTATCATCCTTTGTTGCAACTACATTGATTCAAATTTTGTTCAAGATATTTATTTAATTGAGTTAGGTTGATGGTTCCTTGGATTAGTGTTTTTATTTTTTGGGTAAATAGATTTTGATTGACTGGAGTCTTACAGGTTCTCTTATTTTATTGAAAAAGATTCAGATACTGATGCTTTGAACTTGAATTGGCTTTAGTTCTGGAAACTGATTTAGATACTGATGCACACTTGTTTAAAATTGCATTGGCTTTATTTCTGGAAACTCAAGAGACAAGGTTTTTCATTTCTAGTGCAAAATTCTAGAAGCACTTACATTTTGGAGAAACGACATGTTTATTCTATTTCTGCTGTGCTTTTCTACTTTGCAGTCACAGATGTTGAATTGTTTTTGTTAAAATGTTCAATCAATTGCAAGAAGAAAATGGGAGTCAGCTAGATGCTGTAAAGAAGAGATTCATATAATCTACCTTGAAGAAAAATGTTGCAGCTTGTGACAAAAGTCTAAAGGCTGGCAATAAGTGAGACACTATCATGGACAAGATGCTAATGCCACGAACTCCAAGTCAACGATCAGTTGGTCAGATGCGACCTGCGGTTTCTCATAGAACCAGCAGTTTCAGGCAAGCGGAGCTCATCTGGGGCAATGGTGCTTTAGATGTGCAGTGTAGGCTGCAGGTACTTATACAATTATATTTACTGAAGGAAATGACTAATAGCATCTCTATGTTCATATCTTCATTACAATTTCACTTTAATGTCAGATTACATTTCCAAATTCACAAGCTTAGTTGCTGTTTCAAATAATAAAATCTTATTTTGACGACTTGGTGAATCAACTTAATATTAGGTAAACTTCTTACGATCAATCACAAAATATTATCGATTAATTACAAAAAAAAATTAAAATTTGCTCAATTTTGTAATTATAATTAAAATTTAAAAAAGTAACGATAAAATGTTCAAATTTTCAATTTTTTAATTCTAGCCTGAATTGTAAAAGTGATAATGAACGTTTAAATTTTATTTTTTTTAATTTTAGTCAGAGTTTTAAAAAGTAATAACAAAATGGTCAAAAAAAATTTAATTCTAGC
The DNA here is from genome assembly GCA_024703695.1 of Erythroxylum cataractarum. Taxonomy (NCBI): domain Eukaryota; kingdom Viridiplantae; phylum Streptophyta; class Magnoliopsida; order Malpighiales; family Erythroxylaceae; genus Erythroxylum; species Erythroxylum cataractarum. The sequence continues at coordinate 18,443,570 of JANJEY010000005.1, read as the reverse complement.
TTGACGTTAATGTCTATGTTAAATTTGATGATGTTGCTTGCCACGTATTTTTAAAATCTTAACTATTATTACAAGTCAGTCAAAATTAACACAACAAATAAAGATTAATGAAACGACGTTGTTGATAAAAATAGAACCTCAAAATTAGTTTACACAACTTCAGTCTTTCGTTATCTGTTTGTTCTCTTGACGCTCTCAATCTTTTATTTTCTGTTTGTTCATTCGATGTCCCGAACTACTCTTGGATCACAATATACTGCATCAACAAGTTCTTTGTTTTTAATTTGTTTTTTCAATGCGCTCAACATGGCGATGTTGAATAGGTAGTCTCGCCTATTTGAATTTAAATTAGATGAGAGTGTTGATTAAGAAATAAGGTCTTGTTATTACTAATGTCATAATTTTAAAAAAAGAATATTAAAAATTAATTATCCCTTGGAAACTTTGACAAATTTCTTAATTTGTCAAATTTCATAAACTTATTTAAATTGATTTAACCCCCAAGATTCAATAAGCTTTAAATCCGAAAATAAAGTTTACTCTCAATTAGTAAATCAGAAAATCTAAAAATTCCATTGGAAATAGAATATTCTTATGGATTTCAATAGAGGAATAGAAGATTTTATTGTAGACTTGTCATAAAACATCTACGAAGTTTTTAAATTATAGGAAATTGTTGGTGAAATTTACGAAACTATAAAGAAGGTTGGTGTCTTTAATTGAAAAAAAAAAGATACTTTTAGAGAGTAATGAAAATTTAGTGTCACATTCAAAATTCATATGCAAATTTAAAATTTTGTCAATTAGGATTTGGGCATCTTTAATTTGGAAGTTGGTGTTTAATAAGTTTGGGGTTTTCAGAAGTGTTGGCCTTTTTTGGGAGCTGATTTGTTTGAAAATTGTCGAAATTGAATGGAGCAGCGTGCGTTTCTAAATACATTAAATGATACGATCATTATTCTGATTCCTAAAAAAGATAACCCTACGTGTATGAAAGACCTTCGGCCCATAGTTTTGTGCAACGTTGTTTACAAACTCATAGCCAAGGTGATTGCTAACCGCCTAAAAACTTTGCTCCCGAGGATCATTTCTCCCATGCAATCGGCTTTCGTCCCAGGTCGGCTCATCACTGACAACATCATGGTGGCTTTTGAGATTATCCACTATATGAAGAATAAAGGGAAAGGGAAGCATAGGGAGGCAGCTCTTAAAATTGATATCAGCAAAGCCTATGATAGATTAGATTAGGATTATCTCCGTTTTATCCTGGTAAAGTTGGGGTTTGATAGTAAGTGGGTTGAGCTTGTTATAACTTGTGTTACTACTGTGCATTATTCTGTGGCGTTTAATGGTTATGAAGTTGGACCTATCATGCCAAAGGGTGGTCTGCGGCAAGGAGACCCTCTGTCACCATATCTTTTCATTCTTGGTGTTGAAGGGTTGTCTGCTTTGTTAAGGGAAAGTGAGGCAAGAGGGGATATTCATGGTATGACTATTTGTCCTGGCAGTCCTAGTGTCTTTCATCTTTTTTTTTGCCGATGACAGTTTCCTTTTCTTTCATGCGAATAAGTTGGAAGGACAAAACATCAAACGGATACTCGCCATCTATGAGGCCGCGTCAGGGAAGACAATTAATTTTCAAAAGTCAGGTATTATGTTCAGTTTGAATACGAAACCTTCTGAAAGATGTGAAGTGGAGATTATTTTAGGGGTAAACACGCCTATTGACCACGGGAGATATTTAGGTCTTCCCTCTCTAATTGGGAGGAACAAGAAGCAGGTCTTTGCTTTCATAAAGGATAGACTCAGCAAGCGTATTACGAGCTGGAAAAATAAATTGATCTCAAAACAGGGGAAAGAAATTGTCATCAAGACAATTGCGCAAGCATTGCCGGCTTATTGTATGAGTGTATTTCTCATTCCCCAAGGTACCTGCGATGAACTTCAAAAGATGATGAATGCTTATTGGTGGGGATCGGGTACAAACAATCGCAAGAAAATCCATTGGGCGAGTTGGGATTGTCTATGTGTTCCGAAGAAATATGGGGGTATGGGCTTTCGGGACCTTCATTGTTTTAACCTAGCTATGCTTGCTAAACAAGCCTGGCAATTTATGGCTTTTCCTGACTCGCTACCAAGCAAGCTTTTTAAAGCAAAATATTTCCCTTCCTGTAGTTTTCTGAAGGCCAAGGATCGTCCCAATTTAAGTTTTATCTGGAAGAGCATATTTGCGGTGAAGGATGTTCTGCTTAAAGATGTAAGATGGAGACTGGGGGATGGCTTCTTTATTAATGTTTTTGCTGATCCATGGATCAATGAAGCAAATAATTTTTTTGTTACCTCGCCGTCTATCTAGGAATTTGACGATCTTAAGGTGTGCGATTTGTTCAGTGAAGAGGGATCAGGGTGGGATGTTCAATTGTTAGAAGGATTGTTAAAACCTCTTGATGTGGGGCGTGTGTCTAGGATCCCTATAACTTACTTTAAACCGCCAGATCAACTTATTTGGCATTACAGTTTGAATGGTGTTTACTCAGTTAAAATAGGGTACAAATTGGCTCTCTCTATGCTTACTAACTTTGGTAATCTTTTCATTGAGGGTCTTTGGACCAAGATCTGGAATCTGCTTATAACTCCCAAAATTAAGTACTTTGTCTGACGATGTTTTTCGTGGCTTTCTCCCTTGCAAAGACCGTCTACGTTGTAAGGGTATCTTGCTCAATATTGAATGCGATGTTTGTGGCCAGTCAGAAGATCTTTATCATGTCTTAGTGGGTTGCCCGAAAGCTCAAGACATCTGGGCATTAACAGGTTGGAGTCGCCCACGTCAGGGAGTGGATACCTTTTTAAAGCAGATACTATAAATTCTGTTAATCTCTACCATCGAAAGCCAGCTTACTTTGTTATGGAGCATTTGGTATCATCGAAACTTACGAGTATGGCAAGGTAAGAACATGCCCCCTATGATGATAGTTCAGTTCGCAGATAGATTTCTTAAAGATTGGCAGGCTTTGCGGGAGGTTTTTAAGAGGATTACTAATCCAATTGCGGAGGATCGAGTTATCAACACTGGATAGACTATACCAGCGGATGGTTTCCTGAAATGCAACGTTGATGTGGCTGTTTTCCCATATAAGAACGCCTCAGCTTTTGCTGCCATTCTCAGGAATGATAGAGGTTGTTTTGTTGCTGCTATCTCCGGATATTACCCTTTTCTGCTTGACCCAGTCCTTGCGAAGCTTATGTCAATAAGGGAAGCTCTATCTTGGTTAAAAGAAAATCAATTTGATCGTGTCATTGTGGAGTCTGATTGTTTGACGACTGTCCAAGCTATTTTAGCTCCGTCTTCAAATAGTTCTGAGATTGGAATTTTGGCCCTTGACTGTCTCTCACTCAAGCGACATTTCCTTCACTTCTCCTTCCATTGGACGCGTAGGATTGCCAATAAGGCGGCTCACTCACTTGCCCGGGTAGCCTTATTACATGCAAACCTTCAATATTGGAGTGTTAGCCTTTCATGTTTAGATTACACTTTAGTTTCAGATATTTCTGCTTGTTCAGATTTTGATGGTGAAAGGCTAGTAGGATCCGGGTGTACGAGATAAGCTTGTTGGATTGGGTTAGTTTTGTTTCTGTCTTTCTCGTCAATGATTTAAAAAAAACGCTTTTGTCATAAATATTGGATATTTTTAGGGATTTGCAGTTATACAAATTAAAATTTGATCATAACTCACTAATAGAATGACTATTTAACATTAATTTAATAGGTTTTATATAAGACACCAATCACAGTAATAATAAGGGTCTTATTGCTTAATTAATAATTTTGTTTAATTTAGATAATGAATATACTATTGTGAAATATAATAACTATGGCAATGAATTAATGATTTATTTTTAAAAAAATATAATGTTCTTGACGATTAAAAAAAAGGTCATTTCAAACCTAGCACTTATACTAAATTTTAATACAAACCCTAAACTTTAATAGTAGTAGTTAATATCAAATTAGTATAATTGCAAACAATTATTAAGGTTCTATCAATTTGAATTGAAGTGAAGACCCCAAGGTCTCGTTTCGTGACTAGTAATGAAGGAATTAGAATAAAAAATAGGAATAGGAATGAAAGTGAGGAATGAGATATGAGTAAAATTACTAATTATGCGTGTTTGGTATACAAAAACTAAAAATGTGATTATAAAAGTTAATAATTATACCAGTGTTTTATATCAAATATTAAGAATGTAAACAGTAATTTTTTAATTATGTTTGATGATTATGTGATTGATTTTGTAAATAATTAATTAAAATATTTTATATTATTATTAATTAAGAAAATTTTGTGTTTAATAAATATATAATAAAAATTATTTTTAATAATTCAATAAATTATTAATTTTAAAATAATTGTGTATGATTTTTCTTATAAGAATAAAATTAAAAAAACCATACTTAATGAATAGAGAGTTTCAATTAAAATAAAACACAAAGAAAGGAAGAAGAAGAAAAGAGTTTCAATTATCCACGTTTATTTGTTATTCCTAATATCTAGTTCTAGATTATACTCGCATCTACTTTACAAATAAAAATTTAGGATTATTTAAAATTCATTCTAGATATTTCAATCTTTATCTTATCCGTTAATAATAAGCAGATAACCAAAAAATTAAAGAATGTAAGTTGCATACTCATTTTCATGTCTTCATTCCTAGTTAACCAAACATATACTTATCAATATAAATTCACGATTACCATATTAAAACCCAAGCAAGAACAATGAGGCCCCCCCTAACAAAGCCCCATATAGTGGAGTCTAGTCAAAATGTCAATCCTAACATCTCCTTTTCAAAACAGAGATGGAGAGTTATGAGCCAAAGAAAAATGACATGAAGAGAACCGAGAGATGTAGATCAACTTATGTTTTGTGAGCTTCTCTATATGTTGATGTTTTCGATTATATATTGATGGAAATTGAGTCAATTGATGCATCTATGCATGAGTCTTTTTTGTCTACCGTTGTTCGATTTTCCTTGAACTCATTAACTCGTTTGATTTTAATGCCAATCATCTAAATTTCCATGTTGTTTTTGTTATTAATTCTAATCCAATGTTTATGTAGAACATCATTAGCAAGAAGGTGAAAATATAACACAATTGGTAATGGTTTGTCACTTAGCCATTATTAAAGCTATGCACAGTACAATCTAACCTAAATCTAGATATAAATATTGAGATTCAAGATATCTTTTTCTTTGCTTTTATACTACAAACACTTCACTCAGTACTGAGGATGTAGTTTGTAGGTGTAGGTTTAACACTACTCAAGACAAACCTTAAAAGGAGTATGAAGAGAAGATAAGTACGAAAAAGAGAAATAAAACAAAGCCTCAAACTATTTGTATATATTTTTAAAACTAGCTAATTGATTTTTTAAATTAAAATTGTAGATAAGATATGATGAAGATTATAGACTCATATCCCTGTCTATGATTCTTTGGAATATATTTGTATAGTAGTTATTGTTAAAAGAATTAATTATTTGTGCATGAAAAATTTTCACATACATTAAAAAATTATTTAAACACAAATAACTGCATAATGAAAGAAAGATTATTGATAAAAATATTTGGATGAAGATTAGTAATGCATGTTGACAAAAGAAAATTATAAGAATGTATAGCAATTAGAACAAATTGAAATGTATAAATATAACTAGTTTGATTCATGTAGAATTTTTATAAGGGCTGACCTTAATACGGAAGCGGTCAATCGATTCTCTGTTGCTAGTCCACGTTTTGCGGTTGGCTACTAGAGTCACCGTTAATTCACGCCCCAAACTCTAAGCCTTAATGGTGTGAGTCACGTGATGAAGAATGAAGGGAGTTTTTCTTTTGGATTGCAATGAATGTAATAAATATTTTCACTCCCTTAATCCTCCTTTTTATGAGGACGAACATAACTGACAGAAGCTACAACTCCCACTCGGCTACATAAGCCATGAATTACATCTTCTCTCTAAAATTTCACATGTTATACTGAGAATAAAGCTTGCGACCATTAAAAAACCAGTAGTGTTATATTAAGTCACCATCAAACTAACATAACACTTTCACATAATTATGATATCCCAAATCATCCAAAATATCACCAAACGCATACAATGTCCCTTTATGCTCATATATATATCATATGATTATACACCGAGTATAATCACCTGGGCTGATATGGTGATGAAGGAAAAGATTATTCCTTAGACACTCATAATAATCCATTTTAACTTAACTACTTTCCTAATGTGCCCTACTGGACTGTATACAACTTAGCCTTTAGTAAAACACACTAAAGTAACAACACCAAACCTTGACTTTATATCATAGTTCTAAGTTGAAGTTTCATTCGATTAGACATTAAAGTCTATGGGATCATATAGTGACCGAGAAAGGGATTTAACTGTCACTCCACAAGAAGGTTGTTATATAACACACATAGTATGAAATGTGTGTCATAGCATTGCTCCCACTAAGTTAGGCATGTCACTCTGTTATGCCACGTAAGTCATGAATCTAGATTTACTTGAAAACTATTCTTAGCCATAGATTAACATACCGAATGCTAATCTTGACACTCGAGATTTGGCTGTAAGGCTTCAATATGAAATATGAATTTTTCACATTCGACTCATTAGAGTCTCACCTTAGACTTACTAAAGTGACTATTCAAATATAGAAACTTATAATGCATACTACACAAGTATGAAGATAACACAATATTACATACACTCAATATTAATATTGTGAAGTCTCATTCTACCTGTTAATCAAGCATTAGGGCGATTACCTATATGACAAGATCAATCAGAAGCCTGGTGTGTGGTGACATTACAATGTGCCTTATCATTTAATTACGTACCAATAAATATTTGAGAAATAAACTTTTATTACACAAAAACTTGTTACAATTAAAAACATGTCCATTATACAACAAGATATAACTTAATGAAAAGAAAACTAAACCCTAAGCAAACCCAAACTCATCACATGAGCCTTAAACGAATCTTAAGGAATAGGTTTAGCTAAGGGATCAGTTACCATCTTGTTAATAGGTTTATACTTTATGACAACTCCTTATTTTTTAAGGCATCTCTTACAAAATGATAACGCCTTTTGATATACTTAGACTTTCTATGAAACTTGGGATCTTTAGTAAACTGTATGGCTGTAGTATTGTCACATAACAATTCAATAGGATCATTAACTCTAGGAGTAAGATTAAGATCCTGAAGAAAACTTCTCCCCAAAAACTAATTAGAAGACAAGCGTGTGCTAACATTGACCTGACTATGTCAAACAATGTTTAATTCCTATGCTCTGTAACACTATTTTGTTGTAAAGTTCGAAGAATTGTGAGTTGTCTTATTATACTCTTTTTCTCACAAAATTCTTTGAACGTATCAGATAGATATTTTGGATCACGATCGGTCTGAAGAGTTTTAACTCTTCTTTCCAATTGTGTCTCAACTTCAGTCACAAAACGTTTAAACACATCAAGCGCTTTATAACAATGAGCTAAAAGATACACAGACCTATAGCGAGAATAGTCATCTATTAAAGTGAAAAAATAAATAGCCACATTATGTGTCTTAAAATTCATGGGTCCGCAAATATCAGAGTGAATAAGTTATAAAGGTTTAGACACCCTTAAAGCCTTACAAAAAGGTTTCGCGGTTGCCTTACTAACTAAACATAACTCACATCTATGCAACTTAACCTTAGTGAGTCGGTTTAAATGACCTTCTTTAGCTAGCCTACTCAATCTATCTTAGCTAATGTGATCAAGTCTAACATTCCACTTAACATATTTAGAATTAGGATCAAAATATGAAACATAAACAGAAGATGAAATATCATAATATGCATCCAAATCATGAATTAGAAAATCATTTTTCAATGTAGCATGGCCAAAAATATTGCCATTATACATAATATCCAATCCATAATGACTAGAACTAAAAACAAATCTTGATTTCATTAAAGTTACAAGAGGCACAAGGCAACATTGCACCCCAAGTGCATAGAGAGCATCATAGAGAAGCAAAGTATTTCCTTCACGTAACTTGAGTTGATATGTCCCTATTCCTAGGACATCTTCTTCACTACCATTTCCTAACACGATAGTTTGTGAACCCACTGAATACCGATGAAAGTTCACATAGCCAACTCAATCCCAAACTATGTGCTTACTTGCTCTCATATCTACAATCCAATTAGGAAGAGAATTAGAAAATAATGTATGAGAACAAACATATAACTTAGGAGTAATAGATAACAAAGGTACCTTATTAAGTTCATGTTAATCCCGAGTAAAATGACATCTCTTTCCATAATTATAACACTTCACATGTTCCATCTTTTTCTCTCTTGGCCCTTGGCCTTTTGCTTCTTGACAATATGACCTCTTGGTCCATTCTTTTGAGGAGGTCGAGAACCTTTTCTTTTACCTCAATTGGCATTGTTGCCCTTTAGTCCTTTGCTTTTAGCAACAAGAGCTACATTGGAGGAGTCAAATACTTTTAAACGATCCTCCTCCTTTTCAAGAATGTCTAGTGATCTCTAAAAGGGTTTTGACATTCTCATTATATGTCAAAACAAGTTTCACATTCTTTCAGTGCTTAGTATGATCTAGAAGAGCCCGAATCACATTCAAGACTTGTTCCTCTTCAGAGATAGCCTGACTAGCTGCCTTAAGATTACAAACCATAACACTTATGGTTCATAAATGTTTAGTCATAGTACGAGTCGTATTAATCTCGTAGTTTATCCATTTGAGGTACAAAGCACGAAGCCTTGTAATGGATGTTTGACGAAAGTGATCTTAAGTTTGGCCCACATGTCCTTAGCAGTGGCACATTCCTTAAACTCTTCAATTAGATCGTCATGCATGAAATACAACATAATATAATATGCCTTACGATCCTTTTTGGACCAATCTGCATGAGCCTTTAAGGATGCTTGATATTGCTCACTAGCAGTATCAATATTTTTTCTGTCTTTGTCTTTTACTGATGGCACGGTCATAATTATGGTTAAATGTTCGAGTAATTCTCGTTCATTTAGAAGATACTGAATCTTCCTTTGCCACATATAATAATTGGACCCATCCAATTTTTCAATTGTAGACAAATCACCGATCAAGATTTTAGTTGCCATATCTACAAGTATACATAAAAATGACATGAGGCACATTTCTATTAATTAAATTATCTGAAAATCCATAATTCATGTAGTATGATTGAAAGTTTCGCCAAGCTCATAATCATCTCATATAAAAAATGAATTAAGAATTTCTATAATTTAATTAACCTATTTTAATTTGACATATCACAAAGATGCCAAAAAAATATATCTTGTATGTAAAACTTGTAACATCCCGTCCCCAAATGAAGGGTGAGGACCCGAAATATTGTACAAGTGTGCTCAAGGAGGGACAAAGGAAATGTATTGGTTTTGCTCATGCATCTTATTAACATGCATGCGTTTACATAATGATTACTAGCTCTTTAAGTGGTACATGCATTCATTGATTATTGCTAGGCTATGTTTTGAAACCCGGACCGGACGTCGAACCGGAAGCTTTACTGGTTACCGGTTTGACCGGTTTGACCGGTTCAACCACCGGTCGAACCGGTGTGACGTCATAATTACGTAATAATCATATTTAATTATATATAATATTAGTAATATTAAAAAAATATGCCAAATAATATAAAAATATTAAAAAAAATTCAACCATCAATCATATAATTGTTCTCAAATAATAACTAAAATATCATGACTAGATGTCAAAATAATTACATCAACCAACGCAAAATCAAAAAATTCACCAAAAAGTGTCTAAATATTTAATATCATAACCAAATCCGAGTCTAACACATCCATTAAAACAAGACAACAAAGTCAACAATTATCCCAAATAATAACCACATGATCGAGTCCAAATGAAATTAACATCAAACAAATCAAACAATCCACCATCAAGTATTTTAATAAATTCACATTAAAAATCATCATCTTCATCAATGAGGTGATTCCTTTGTTGCCTTAAGATACGAGCAACTTCACCATCATTGGAACTCGAG